>JANXJC010000023.1:19523430-19552578 GCA_027564655.1 Leptodon cayanensis
AAAAAATATTTTTTTTAAATCTTCTGTGAAAGTAAATAGGGGGTAAACTCCTGATTTCAGCAAGAGTAATTCACAGGAAAATGACTAAGAAACAGTGGAAAGAAGTCACATTTGTATTTGATGAAGGCTTTAAGACTGACAAGACTCTCAAGATTTTCCCATCCTTTCCATGTTATGGGGGTAGAGCCTGCATGCATTCCAGGCACTGGTGTGAAGGCAAGTAACAGGGACACGGCCAAAAGGCTATGGGAGAGGTTAGGCTAAACTGAATATCGTCTGTGGGACTAGCTAGAGTGTCCATTACCTCTGTTATTGGTCATGATGCCTGTATTGATCATCCTTTCTTCTCTGCACTTTTCTTGGAGAAGTGGCTGTGAATGCCCACCCTTTTAGCAAGAAGATGGCTAATGGAGGAAGGGGGGGTCTGATACTTGAAGGGTTGTTTGATAATGAGAGATTTTCAGTCTTCTTGGATTTTTTTTTTAATGCCATTTGCTCTGATTTTTTTGTAATAGAGTATGTCTGCACATGTTTTTTGTATGTTTGGGGTTTTTTTCAGAGAGATAAACTTTTTGGTTTTGTCTTCTTTTCAGGGCTGTTATGACAATGTGAAAAGGACTAAACAGAAGCATTTAAACAGAAATTAATATAATATTGCAGACAAGAAAATGACTGCATATGCCACAGAAGCAGTTCAACGGGTTTGGTCATGACTTTGTTTTGTAAAACAAATACATAGATATAAGAATTAAGCTTTTTTTTTTCATGTGCTGTCATGGTTTCAATCTTACATAAAACAGATAACTTTGTCAAGCAAAAGTCATATTTAATTTTTTTTTTTTTAAAGAAGGGGAACTTTGAATGTACCTTTTTAAAATCTCTGAAAGGGTCTCTTGCACCACTGACAGCCTTCTCAAAGGCACTGCAGTATCATTTAGGACCCTCTATTGAAGGGGAGGGAGCGGGGGGGTGTCTCTGTGAGTCACCAGTGGCTGCAGTGTCGTGCAGTCAGCAGTCTGGACAAGGAGATATTTGGTAAAGAGGTGGTGTATCCCTTCAGGTCATGTTTTTTCTTCAACCATGTGGTTCTTAGTTAACAAGTTGGGAGGAAACCCCAGGGAACCCAGGAACACAACAAATACTTCATAGCAGGGCTGCAATGTGTGTCAAACAAGACACTAGCCATTCTAAATTCACCTCGTTTTGCCAGCTGGTTGAAGTTGTGCTGAATTGTTCTTTGACTCTTCAGGAAAATTTCAAAGAAATTTACTTTGCCACCTCTTTGAAATTATTCTTCAGGAGAGAATAATCCATACTGGGGCTATCAGCATCAACAAGCAGTATAAAAATACATACAAAAATTAATATAGTACACCTCAATTTGTCAAAACTCATCTGATGAACTTATTAACATGTAGCAGGACTAACTCCAAGAGCTTTGCAGTACACCAGAAGGGCTGGATAAGTCCATGAAGCTGAGAAATGTATCCAAAATTACTATAATAAATATTGTTAAAGCTCAATGTTTTTAGAGAGATGTAAAATGTCAAGCTTCTAGATGTAAACCATCCACTTGGAATTAGAAGTTGGGAAGATACCCAGAGGATAATATGTCTTATTGTACCTTTTACAGCAGTAATCGAAACAGAGACATTAAAACATGGAGACTCCATGGGCTCATGGAAGCAGTATGATCATTTAAACTGACAATCAGCCTGTTTATAAGTGTTCTTATCTCTAAAATGAGCTAAATACATGCCTATGGAATTTCATCATTTGCATTATTAGTCCCCAACCTGAAGGAAATCAGAGAAAAACAAAAAATAGAAGACGTTTTTTCTTCAATAAGACATTTGATATTCAAATAGTGCTCTCTGTTTTCATTCCTTCTCCTTTGTTTTCTTTTATCAATTATAACTAGGCAGCATTCTTTTCCTTGGGTTTATAATCCAAGATCAAGTAACTAACAAAAATGTCATAGCTGAGAATTATAAAGCTATACTGGCGCTGTGCCATTAACTACACAAAGGCCTGATGCAGCAACAGATAATAGCAGTAGTGTTTCTTCTTTCTACATTTTTAATTATAAGAAACTGATAATAGAGCTCAAGATAAAATCAGATAAATGTTCAGTTTGCTATTAAGATATAAGTATCCCCAAATGTGTTTTATGAATTGGTTCAGTAACCAAAGTCCTCATTTAAGAGCAGTCTTTAAATTCATTGGTTTTCTCTCCATGCTTTTGTTTACCTTATTTTATATTCACTGAGCATAAATTAATAAAACATGCATGACAATGTCAGTGTGCTTTCTGCTCTTTTGTGTGTTCTGTGAATGTTGCCTTTTTCTCAGAAGAAATATCAAAGAGCATTTAAAGAAAATGAGCAGTTACAAAGAAATAGTTTAATGTTACTTCAGGTAGAATGATTCTGAGAAGATTCAAACAATATTAGGGACCTAACACACTAGATATTGCATAAAATCACAGTAAGAGTTATTTCTTGCCCTCTCCTTCCAAGATTACCAGTTCAGAGACGGGCCAGAACTCCCATTTATAGATGAAGAACAGCAGCACAGACTATAATACATCTGTTTATTTGTAGAATGTATGCTATATTCTTTGGGGGAAAAGTAAGCAAAATAAAATCCGTTGCTTGGCTATCACATACTTTGAATTATGGAGAAGCATTTTCTAAATTTCCTATAATTTATATTTTTACCAATATGCATAATTTAAGCAATAAATACACCATCACCATGTAAATAAACCAGTGCAAGGAATTCATAAACAAGGACAAAAAAAAAGTAACCAGTAATTCTACAGCATCTTTGCGTTACAAGTCCCAGAGATTCTTTTCTTGAGCAGAACTAGCAACAACATAACCGATAGAAACGGCCACCAGGAGTGACAACATTTGGAATTGCATAGGAGCTAAAGTAAAGAAAAACATGGCTCTTGACTTGCATATAAGAGCTAGCAGGATCCCAGATTTTCTGGCAACCAAGAGTGTTCTTGGTTCAGTTTCAGGTCACAGTTGAAAGACAGGAAGGAAGGTTATTTTTGTTCTCTGTTCTGGAGAAATAATTTCTCTATTTGTTTAAAATTGGCCATCTGAATTTCCAAGCCTGCTTTCAACCTTATTTTAGGACTTAGAAGCAGTTCAGAATAGTTTGTATAGGCTCTTGGACAAATATTGTAACATTGGTTTTGACTTAGCTTAACGTTTTAGTTTAATGCTTTAGACTATAAAATTATTCCTCCACTACAGTGAGTTTGACTCCCGGCAGGGTTTAACTGGGAGAAAAAATCTTCAGGGAGGAAATAGAGAAATCAAGTGGGTAAGCTTTAGCAGTAAGATGCTATTAAGTAAAGGATACTAGGGACAATGTTAAGATTTATTTTCTGCATAGGTGTGGAAGGCAATGGATAACGAAGCGGATGCAGGAAAGACAGATAAGCATGCAATTTCAGTTCTGTGACAAAAACAAATTGTTTCAAGTTTGCGGTATCTCAGTCTTCAGTTAATAGCAGTTAGCCACTGCCCCCTCCTTGCTAAGAAATCGCAGTTCTGGTGGTTTCCATGGTTACATAAAAACACACGTGTCTGATTTCTTCTATCAGGTAAAATACCTGTGAATGCACCTGATGATTCTGTGTGTGAAAGAGGCAGTTGATTAAATGTTTATCTCTAAGAAAATATTTGTATGGCCATGCACAATTTCTGATCACTTCAATCTTTGCTTGACTTCAGGTAAAAACATGTACTGGCACAAAAACATCAAGCTGCCCGATTGAAAGAACTAGCTGCAGGGCTACCTAGCAAATTTTGAGCAGAGAAACCAACTGCAGACAAAAGGTGCACTCACTTGTCTGTTATCAGAAAACTACAGAATGGATGCGTGAAGAACGTGACCACTGTTGATAATTTTTGTATTTGAATTAACATGTATTAGAACAGCAAAGAAGGACTTTAGGCAGGTGGGAGGGAATATCTGACAAGGTGGGCCCTGCCAGATCATGAACTATGTGGCCACCCACTAGTAACCCCGGGGTATTTGAGAAAGCTCTCAAGAGGGACCTTGGTCTGGCAGCAAAAGGGAACAAATAAGGCTTCAGCTCTTAGAATGACCAGGCAGCAGGGGCTTGTTTTGGTTGGACTAGCTTTAGCAAGTGTTGTCTCTTCCAGACAGACATTTAAATTCTTGTCTTTTTTATTGATGCTGCTCAATTAGAGGGGAAAAACCCCCAGTCCTTATATGTAAATAATAGATATCTGCCTTTACCTCTTCTTGAAAGAGAAGCAGTTCTTTTTTCTGTCAGAATGTTACATGTTTTCAGAAGAAAAGGGAGTGTTCTTGAGTAGTATAGAGTAATAACTGGGTTCCAAAAATGAGCATGCAAAATGGTTCTAAAATCTGAATTCTGAAATGTTTAACTGTAGCTGCCTTCCATAGCCTTTCCTTTACACAGATTCTTGTCATGCACAGGTGTCAAGAAAGAGAATAAAAACAGAATATAATTGAGATTCAGTTAATAAAATTGAGATTTAGATAAATGAAATGATTTGTCTAGGGATCTGTATGTAGGCCAATGATGCATTGTGTCATCCTCTTGCCGGGATTTAAGAGGAGAGAACTGTCCCCTACTGCATAACCATTGTCATTTCCCTGAAACATCATCCGGAAATCTGTAATTGAAATTCTCACTTGTCTTTTTTTTCACCTGTCTAGTGAGTGATTCAGCCCAGTAGGATCTGGTTGTATGACGATCTTCAAAAGAAGCTACTAATTGCATTGGCTTAGTAAATAGATGCACTGTGTCAAATGCTTAAACTAAGATTACATACACAGCCCTGTGTTCAGAACCTAGTTATGCTGTGCGACCGAATTTAAAAAAATATCCTAAAGTTCTCCCTGGAGACCACTAAAATCTCCAGGGATCCTGAACTGTCTGGCAGGTAGACACTAATTGACAACAAGACCAGAGTGTGGGGGACTGGACACCCCATGGAACATACCAGCTCTGGTAAAAATAAGGCTGCAAGATAGAAGTTATGATGTCTGCCTTGATGGCAGACCCTTTGGATCAGAGATTTAAGAGAAGCCTGCAAAGCTGTGTCCTTTCAAAATGTGATTTTCAAAGTGAATCTGTTACCAGCTGTCACAAATGCATTGAAGACTGTGACAAAGTACCTTTTGCTGGATTGAATTTTTTTGTCACTCTGGGGAAGTAAACAACTAGTTTCTAAACCTGTCATCTGTTTGTCACCATTCTCTAATAGGAGGTTTTACTGGTAAGAGAAAGCAGACTTTTTGCTGAAGATCCCCTACATGCCTCTGTCTCTCTAGCATCCTCTGGAAAGGATGCTACCCTGATGGCTTTTGTCTTGCATAAAAGGAAGGCAAAGGGCTGTCATCACTAAATGAGTTTGTCCACATATCTTGAAGTGGGTTCATACAATATTTGGTTTTCAGGGAGAATTCTTATACTAATACCCTGCTGGCAGATTTTGTCATGATTAGAAATTGTTCTGTCCTCTAGAGAAGCAATGTATGTGATGTATCCCCATGGGGAATGCAAAAATGCTTCATGAGAAGGGGCTCCTCAAGCAAAGCTGTACCACCTCCATCTTGAGCTAATAATACACTTATCAGCCAATTGCTTAGATGTACATTCTGCTTTCTCCTTGTTGCCTACCTCTTCTCAGAAAAAAGCAGCCTGCAGTTCTAAATATCCTTTTGTGGGGACCAGTTTTGTCATTTCTATTGGCAATACAATTCGTCTAACCAGGAGAAAAAAGGCTTATATCATGATTAAGGACCTTTAATTTCCATGCAGATCCTGCTGAATCTAACCCTCTAATTAAACAAATGCTCCCCAGAATATTCTCTTCCAGAGAAGAACAAAGCAGAATCACACCCCCAATTAAATCCCTCATGAGGGATTGTTTCTCTATGAAGACATAATTTTAAAGTGAGTTCATTGCAGTATTCCTGCTGCTTTTTACCTGGTTCCACTCACTAACTTGAGCTAGCAGTGAACAGCAGGTATATCTGTTAAAATAGAGAGCAAATGTTTTGTGTTTCTTTGGGGAGACAATGAAATATGGCACACACATTTATTCGTTCTGCACTCCTCAGATTGGCTTGTTCAGCTCTCTAATCAGGTAGCTCTGAGTGATTTCAGCCACTGATGATTTGTTCAACCAACTATATCAAAACAAAAACCTGTTCCACAAATACGTAACCTGAATAGAAAGTACAAAGTTTATTTACTTTCAGGTCATATTGATTTCAATTTAGTCCCAAGATCCTGAGGGTTGCAGGGAGTTCAAGAAAGTATTTCCAAACATTGGTTTCATAAATCCTGGAAAACATTATTCTTCCACTAAAAATTCAGGCTGAAAGGTGTTTATTTTGTTATTTTCTACTTATCATTAAGGTTCAGCTTTAAAAAGAAACAATCAGGTCAGGAACACAAACATCAGCAGGTAACTCAACTGGCCAAACTTGTAACATAGGTATGGAAAAAATGAAAATAAGCATTGAACCTCTCAAAAATCAACTGAAACTGAATGCCTGTTTGTCAATGCTAAAATAATATGTTAAAAAAAAACTGAGAAAGGAAATAAAGATTAAAAGCTTGTAAACTAATATTGCACTAACTCCATGATGAATATTACTCATAAAGTTTCTGAATAGGTTTGCTTGGTGATCCATTATAACCATTAGTGTGGATAGGGTACCGTTAATTGATTCATGACAATTAATTTGTTCTTAAAGCATGAATAGTGCCCTGGGTGCTTAACAAACAATCCAGGTGACTATAAAGCTGGGGTACCTGCTGTGAGGAGGCTTATGGTCTAATCATCTAAGAGTAATTTGTTCCAGGATTACGGTGCCAAAAAAGTGCAATCTTTATCATGCTCCATTTTCATCTTTCTGTTTAGTGGCAAGAAATGGTGAAGAGCTAACTGCTATTTGCCAGATAGGTATAGAAGAAATTACAAAATTCTTTCTGCGTTCTTCATGTCATCAGCTTAGGAGTGACTGAGACCATTGCTAGTCCTCCTCTATAGTAATACTCAGTGTAGTAGAATGGAGGAGGAACAGCAAACTTCCCTGTTGCTAGTGGAACATGGCATTCTTGATGGTATATGCACGAGATAAAAGAAATGACTCTGGGCTGAGTGTGGTGACGTGAGCGAGCTGGAAATGATCTCTTGTCATCCTGTCATATGAAGTTGGGGATCTGGGGGATTTTCTGTGAAATAAACATCTAAAAAACCTGCATTTGAGAAACCAAAACCAAAACAAAAAAAACCCCATGCATAGGTGTGGCCCTGAAATTTGGACCACTGCAGTTTTAAAATCCAGCCGCATGTTGTTGCACTGCCACTGATTTCAGAGCTTATGTCTACCAGTGGCTTGAGCACACATCTCATCTTGGTTTTTCTGACTGCAGTAGAAGTAGCATATCAAAGAATTTAATTGGACCACTAGTGTCCATGTCTCCAGAGGACAGCTCAGAGTGATCAGCTACCCACATACCTCTGCATCTCCCTCCCTGGCACGTTGCATCATGAACAACTCCTGCCTTGTTCACTCAGAATCCATATCATTAGGTCATATGGATATAGGCCATTACCAGGAGCAGAAGGTCAGGTTTGGAGCTATTTATACCCTTCATGTTACTGATATAAGATAGCAGCTTTGAGGCCATGAATGACCCCATTGTGGTATCCTGGCTCCCCCAGGTAATGGTGGCTGGAATTGTGCTGTGGATTTCTCCCTCTACTGCCCACTGAGTGACAGTGGAGGGACAGGAAAACTAGCATGATTGCACTGCCCTCAAAACTTGCAGTGAATAAAAGTGGCTGCAGAGCTTGCAGATTTAATAGGCCACCCTCTACAAGGAAGCTTGTGTCTGCCCTGCAGCAACAGCACATGTTCTTCAGAATCCCAGTCCCCCTTTCCACCCATCTCCTTCTAGTCAACACAGATTTCCCAAGCACGTGGCCCATATATGGCCATATATTAAAAATGCTAGGGGATGCATGTGCCATCTGGGTAGATTAATCAAGAAGGATGCTGTTTATTCATCTGGAAAGGACTGGTGAAACACAGGGGAGGGTTTATCCCTGACATTCTGCGTTACAGTGAATACATATGTGATATATATATTTAGAAATTCATCACTCTGCATTTCAGGCCAAGCCAGAAGAGCCTTTCTTTTGTAACACTATCTATGCCTTGCAGTCCTAGGTTATCTCACATGACCATTTTTTTTTCAGGTGCTGAACTATAACCTGATAGCAAAATCATGTGTGCTTAACCACGGGTTTTAAAAGGTCTTACTCTGAGAGACAGACTTAATGCCTGTGTCAGTATTGTAGCCCCCTGGTTTGCCACCCACAGTCTTTGTAAAGAGGGACAGAGAGCTCTCCAGGTCCTCTTCATGGATCCCAGAGGAATAACCTGGCTCTCCCAAATGAAGAATGAGTCCAAGTAAGATGTTTTCCAACATCTGGATTTACATGTCTGTAAACATTTGGGTTTTATACCCTCCCTTAAATCCATCACTTCTTCCCCTGGTAAATAAAACTTCTGTTCCCTTTCTCCCATTCTCCTTAGTTTTCTCAGGCAATTGCCATCTCTAAGCAGATTGAACTCCCAAAATGTCTTACATCACATAAAAAAACTAAACTTGAGCATGAGAAACCCTGCTAACATGGACCCTGAACTTTGCCACTCCCTTCTGAGTCAGCACAGTAAAATAGCTCGATGCTGGGTCTATATGCAATGTGAATGTATTTCAGCCAGCTGACTTAAAGCTGGCTTTTTTTCAGGCATTTTCATTTTGGGTCATTAACTCAGATTCTACTTCACAAGTTGTCAAACAGCTGCTCAAGCAGAAAAAGATCTACAATATGTCTGCAGAGCTGAACATTATTTATTGCTAGTGGGAAGCTGCAAATCAATTCACTTCATTTTCAGCAAAAAACCCCTAATGGCTGTGTCTTGTCTTGACTCTTGTCTTGAAGTGCTCGCAGTTTTGCAGAGGGATCCTTCTCTCTGCTGGTTGTCTACATTGCTTATCTGCAGGTACATGTGTAGGCACTGTCTGATGCTTTCCTGTTGTCCCTCTTGGGTGAAGAAGCTCAGCTGGAGGAGAAAAGCTTGAAAACTCTTGGTTCCTATCCTTACAGACAGTGTGGGTGCAATTGCACCTGGCTTGCTCACAGACCTCTGAAGCACCACAGCAAGTATTGCGTGATCCTCAATAATTTCCAAAATGTCCTGGTCCTGAGAAATCCGACACCCAGATGCTGACCAACCCATTAAAAATTATCCTTTCTTGTGACTATTCAGACATAGGAAATATCCATCCACAGTTCTGACCACTTCTTGGCAAGTTCCTCAATCACAGCACAGTCCACTTACAAAACAGGCTAAGGAATGAGATTTAGTGGGGTCAGGAAATAGCTGTCACTCTATCAAGAGAGGAAAGACAATTCACCATCTTCCAAAACAGGCCACAAGGTAGAGGCTGTTTGTTTTCTCCTCTAGGATACAGTGGCAAGGCAGAAATGGGACAGTTTGCTAGATTAGGTAGGGGTACCTCTTGCAGCAGCCTCTCTTGTGGTTTCCCAAGGATTTCAGTGCCACTAGTCTCTTTACCTTTTGCCAGCAAGGAGGATCTCAGAAGAAATGATACAGCTACATCTCAGACAGCAGAAAATACACATTGTTTTGGATGGAGTGCAGGAAAACTATCATGCTCGTTATATCCCTGGAAGCATAAGATATTTCCCCCCTCTCATCCCTGACTGGGGAGCAGCAGGGTGTGAAGCAGCTGTAGATTACATGAAAAATGCAACTACCAAACTTTTCCACCTCCCAAGGAGTCATCTGAAGTAGATGGAGTTTCTTCATCAGCTTGCTCCTCAAAATGGGCTACTAATAATGTGTTGCCTTTCAGAAAGCCAAAGACATACTGTTTCCTTCTTTCTCTTCCCTTCCCAGTGTTTTATAGTTCTCCTCTCCATTTTTATTAACAGCGGTCTGCAAACATGAGAGGTCCCCAGAGAAGACGGTTTGCAAAGGAGTGGGCCTCATCTCCAGGTAAATCTGCAAAAATTTGTTTGTGAGGTGCAGCTGACCCAGTAAAGCTAATCATAGCCAACACTGCATGCATTGCCTGTCCCATAATCCAACAAAGGTTGATATAGTCATCTACCTGCCTTCTAAAAACACTCCTTAGTGGGAGATGTCAGCTTAGTCTCTGGCTCCAATACTGATGCAGTATTTATTCACAGTAAAAGGAAGAGCATGATGGGCTGGAGGTGACTTCACCAAGGAACTTTGTAGCACCCAGGAGCTCTTGGAGCTGGTGACAATTTGTGTCCATGTCCAGATGAATTTGAATGATCAGGTGGACACGATGTAGCACTCAACCTTTGATTATCTAAGTTTGAACTTTCTAGAGCATGAGTACCAAGAGAAAATGCAGGTGCAGCTCCTTGGAAGCAAGTCTTAACCTCTGTCCAGGTACCTCTGATTTTCATGGAACCAGTAGACATGTGACTGCAGGACTCCTCTCCTACTGCTTTCACGGAGCTACTCCTGCAAGAAGAAATATGTTATTTTTCTTTGCAATCAGATCACAGATCCACATAAAGCTGTCAGTTGAGGTGGAAGTATGCAGCAGGGAGATGCTGAAAGGATGGGGAAACAGAAGCTGGAGTTTCTCTTTTGCTACCCTAAACTAGACAACACGTGAAATTACAGCCTCAAGTGCTTAGAGCTGTGGGAGTGATGAACACAAACAGAATTTACCACTTACCTGTAAATCATATCTGTAAATATCTGTGGTGGGTTTGCTGCATGCCTTCTCTGTTTTGGCTGAAGACATTTTACTACATAGAGGAGTCTTGCTGCTACCAGAAAGCAGATCTAGACTTTAGGTCCCAATAAGCACCTTAAGCCTGTTCTTCTAACATGCAGACAGAGCAAATCACAGAGCTTCAAGGGTTGAAAATGAAATTATTCCATGACAGTCTGCACTGAAGACCATTCAGTGTAACAGCCCCACAGGTAACTCCGAGCACCGCAAAATACCTGCTTTCCCCCTCTACCATTTGTTCTGCACTGGGCAAGGGGAGTGATAGAAAAATGGTGCAGGGTTCTTTCTGGATTTTGATAAGAAAGGCCCAACAACAAATGGCTTAATAAAATAGCTGTTTTAATAAGATAGAATAAAAAGAGGAATCTAAATGGTGAACAAATTTAAGTCTTTTAAGATGCTGGGAACCCTGTTTTTGTGCATCATCGGATGGATGCCAAAAGGATTTTCCCATAGCGCACTGCACAGATCCTGTTGGTGGAGAGGTTCCTCCTCCCTCCCATGGCATGATGCCTTTTATTTCATTTCACAAACAGAATCATATACCTTCTTCTGATAGCATAACATCCACCAGTGCACGGCACAGGCCAGCATGGAGAACTCCAGCAGATTTCATTAAAGCAGGTATTTATATTGACAAATAGGCTGCTCAGGCCCTAAGTACAAGACCCAGTAGGACAGGCAGGGCTTGCTCAAGATCACTAATGCCTCAAATACAATGTCTTCTACAAGCTACCAATAGACTGTTGTAATGACATGGAAGTTGCGGCACCAGATCGGAGTAGCTGCCCATCTGCTCTGTTTTTTACTTCGACAGAGACCTACAGCACGTTTTCAAAGGGCAATGCACAGAAAAAAAGAGACTGAAAAACTTTCCCCGTTGTGTTAGATGAAATCAAAGTGCATTGCCTTGAGGCTGTGACCCAGGAGCTTAGAGCACATGGGGAAAAAGGGAAGATGAAAGGCACTAGTTAATTCTTTTTTGCATTATGGAGCCTGTGTTGGCCTGTAGTTGTGTGTTTAGATGTCTGGTTGTAGTGTCTCAGCTAATGTTGTCCTTGTTCTGAGGACGAATGTGTTGAGGACACTCAAGTAATGAAGTCCGTATGACTTTTAGTTTAGATTCACAAAGGATGCACTTGTATTTTCTTTTAAAGTTTACTTGACTCCAGATTTGGTGGGAAATATATTTGCATGCTTTGCTCTTCTATTCCTCTTCCCAGAAACTTTAATTGGCTACAAAAAGTCTCTCAGTCTGTAACAGCTTCTGCTATAATTGCATATATAGACATTTCATAACAAGACTTCCAAAGTCACCACAGGTCAGATAAGTTATACTGCTATTGCTAATTTTTTATGGCAGTCAGCCTTAAAGTCTGCCAGGAGAATAAAGCAGCCCACCTTTCACTGGGAATTGTTTGCAGCCTCAGAACGGCTGCAACCATTCACACACAGTTCATGGTCAGAGGCGAATGTGCTTACTCGACTTAGGTCAGCTCTCAGCTAGCAAGAATTCATGCAAATGTACAATTTAATTAACTTTGGTATTTTTCTCAGCATCAGGAAACTTCACTCAGGAAACAAAACTTCAATATTTTTGTAATGGGATAGCATCTGACACATATGAGATGTTGCCCAGATGCAGAAGAAGATAGCCTGTGCATTGAGAAGATTGTAAATTTACAAATATGCTACTGATTACAGCTTTAATAATTCATGACAGTAATTCCCATTCCTATTGGATGCATAAATGTAGGGGAGGTAAAAAAAAAAGCAAAACCAAAAATTTAAGCTACCAGACACTTCATTTTTACATTCCCTGTAAAGACAGCATGGGCATAATTTTTTTATTTATATATTTGCATATGTACAGATATGTATCCATACAGATATATATTTGTACATATATAACTGTACAGCTAAAGAACTTCTACCATCGCCTACAATTTTATGATGTCCCTTTTCAATTATAGATGTTATTGAAAGTATAGTGAGATCTGACAGGCATGTTGTTTCTTTAGTTCTCAAGCACTTTTACCTTGATAAGGATTTTCCAATCAATGCCTTCCATTATCTGCCAGCAATGTTAATTGAAGATGTAGTCACATCAAACACTTCTATCTTATCTGAAGAAGGTGTGTGGAACAGAGTTCCAGTACAATAGAAATATTAATATTCTGAGACTGTAATTATGTTCACACTTCATGTGTTGCTAGAATTACTTCTAAGTTAAAACTATCAAATGGTGCAGTTGTGTCTCTGGATTACTGATGAAGAAACATTTAACATCAGCTAGTAGATGGGAACTTCCCAAACTCTCTGAGATGGTTTTTATATTATTTAGCACTCTTCATGAAATAGCAAAGTCTTAAACTTTTCTTAGGAAGTGAATTTCATCTGATAAGGAGAAAAAAAATGGTTCAAGTAGGAGTTAGTGTCCTTTTCTTCAAGATAAAAACACTTTTTGGTTTCCCTTTCTACTTCAGAGGGAAAAGAAAGTCAGGGCTTTCAAGGCTCACTTAAAATAAGTTACTGGTTTGGGTGTCAGGCAGAAAAGTTAAGCTGACAGAAACTACTGAAATCAGGCATTTGAGGGAGCTGTAGTTATTAGCACTAATACTGAGTAATATTACACTTAAAGGTAGTACTGAACTTACAGAGGTCAGCAATAGACCTCAGATTAACCTAAATGGAACAGAATAAAACACACTACTGATTCCTGCAGTTCTGTGGGATATTTCAAGTGGCAGCAGTATATCTTGATTACTAATTACAAATTCTGGACATACAAAACTGTAATTTAAATTGAAGTTACTCATCGTGAAGCAGGGCTGCATTGATTCGCTGAGAGCTGATGGCCTCCTCCTGCTGGGCAGGTACAACACAGCTAGAAGCAAGGCAAACTCCAATGACATAAGATATAAATTTCGATTTTCCTTCTTTACTTTCCATAAAAAGCTTCCTCTGCAGCTAAAGGACATCTTTTCACAGGATAATAGTCTTATACTTCTGCAGAACAATGTCGTAGGTTTGGTTGCTGTTGAAGACAGTACTTATTGATACACCTATGATTTGTTATGAAGGTTTTTTTTATATAAAGGGATGAGCTCAGTAATGTGTAGTTCACTGCCTTGAGATTATTCAGTTCGCATCCTCCTTCCTAAGGATGCCAAAAAGCTGAAAGATTATGTGATGTGTCCACATTTTTGTTGAGGATAAAGATAAACCAGCAACTAACTTGTCCTATCAGCCAAAGGGAAATCAGACACTTCTTACTTCTGGCAATTGTTGACTTGAATTAGATTTGAATCAGTGAAATGCCCTAAACACTCCTCTGTGTCTCTTGGACAGTTGTTTCATGTTTATTTCTAATCTCTTCAAAACAAACTTTATCAGGCAGGAAAATACATGTGCTTATGGGTTGCATAACTCTCTATTGAAATTGCTTAGGATTTTTAAATCAGAGAATCACGGACATAGAATTATGATGGGTGGATAAACACTTAAGAGAGAGACTTTTATTTTCAGAAATCAGCTCCCCAGCCTCTAACTATAAAGCTGAGAATTTGTCTGAATTAATTTCTAAGGTCTAAGGACCAAAGTAGGAAATAAAACTCCTCTGCTTTGATAACCAGGATTGCTTTCAAAATCCATATTCCCTGGTACAAGAGCAGCAGGAGTATGTAGTACAGAGCCAAGAGGTCAATCCTTGGAGAACTTGCCCTAAAGCCAGAGAGAAGAGGATGAAGGAGTAACTCTGCACAGCTGATCTGCAGCTCACTTTGACATGGCTTTGCTGTAAGTGTGCTTATGGCGATGTCACAGTTACCTGCAAAGATAATGAATTAATGAAACACGTATTTGCCTTGTTCCACAGCACTTTCTCTTCAACACAGACGAGTAACTTTGGAGAAAAAAAAGCTTCTTTTCTTATCATATTTTACCTGTGTTTTTTCATCTTTCTCTCCTGCAAAGGTGATATGAAGTAAAACAGGACTCTTCAAGGAGATACCTGAGATCTCAGGATAAATAATACCTGTATATTTTAGTCTATATTAGATCTCTAAGTTAATTGAATTTTTACAATATTCCTATGAAGAAATTGAGTATCATTGCCATTTTACAAGTGGCATAAGTCATGCCTAATTTTTTAATGAACTTCCTCCCATTTTGTTCTGAAACAGCAAGATGGAGGACTCGGGGAACTACAGGCCAGTCAGCTTCACCTCGATCCCTTGGAAGGTGATGGAGCAGCTAATCCTGGAAACCATTTCCAGGCACATTAAGGACAAGAACACCATCAGGAGTAGTCAGCACGAATTCACCAAGGAGAAGTCATGCTTGACCAATCTAATAATCTTTTTATGATGTAAAGACTGCCTTGGTAGATGAGGGGAAAGCACTGGTTATTGCCTACCTTGTTCAGTAAGACTTTCAACACCATCTCCTGTAAGATCCTCATAGAAAAGCTAATGAAGAACGGGCTGGACGAGCAGACAGTGAGGCGGATTGAAAACTGACCAAATGGCTGGAGGGTGCTAACCAGCAGTATGAAGTCTAGCTGGAGACCTGTAGCTAGCAATGTATCCCAGGGCTCAGTTCTGAATTTAATCCTGTTTAATGTTTTCATTAATGATCTGGATGATGGGGCAGAGTGTACCCTCAGCAAGTTTGCTGATGACACAAAACTGGGAGGAGTGGGTGATACACCAGAGGGTTGTGCTGCCATCCACAGGGACCTCAACAGGCTGGAGAAATGGGCTGACAGGAACCTCGTGAAGTTCAGCAAAGGGAAGGGCAAAGTTTGGGAAATGCTGAGAGCTGACTAAGTGCAAAGCAGCTTTGCAGAAAAGAGCCAGGGGTCCTAGTGGACACCTAATTAACCGTGGGCCAGAAACATGCCCTTGTGGCAAAGAAGGCTAGTGGGATTCTGGGCTGCATTAGGAGGAGTGTTGTCAGGAGCTGAGGGAGTGATCCTTCCCTTCTACTCAGCACTGGTGAGGCCATGCCTGGAGTACTGGGTCCAGTTCTGAACTCTCTAGTACAAGACAGATACAGAGCTGCTGGAGGGAGTCCAGTGAAGGGCCATAAAGATAATGAAGAGACTGAAGCCTCTCTTGTATGAGGAAAGGCTGAGAGACCTGGGACTGTTCAGCCCAGAGAAGGGAAGGCGCGGGGCGATCCTATCAATACATATAAATACCTGAGAGGAGAGTGCAAAGAAGATGGGGTCAGGCTCAGTGCCAGGACCAGAGGCAATGGGCACAAACTGAAGTGCAGGAGGTTCCCTCTGAACATCAGGAAACACTTTTTTACTGTGAGGGTAACCAAGCACTGGTACAGGTTGCCCAGAGAGGTTGTGGAGTCTCCAGCCTTGGAGATATCTAGAACCAGCCTGGCCATGGCCCTGGCAATGGGCTCTAGGTGGCCCTGCTTGAGCACAGGGGTTGGGCAAGATGACCTCCAGAGTTCTCTTCAACCTCAACAATTCTGTGGTTCTGTGAATTTAAACTCAAAAGCGGGAAGAAAGAGATGTATCCTAGAGGAAGATATTCTGTGTTGTTACTTTAGTTGTTCATGTGTATAAAGTTGATTTTATATATTATAGACACAGAACTCTATCCTTATCCAGGTAACAATCAGAAATATATAGGCATGATAAAATCACTTAGATGTGGTACACATACTTTTTTTGTTTAGTATTTGTCTGGTTTTAAATAAAATTGTTTTCCTGTTGTACTATAAAAATGCCAGAGGGGAAGAGATAATTCTGATGCCCAATTTAAATAAGCAGATGATGTCCCCTTCCTTTAAAATCAACATGGTACCCTTGTATCTTCTCCCTTTACCCACTCTTTCTTCAAAATTAATGGCAACCTGAAGCACCAATATTTCTAATACTCACGAAGATGATACAGGCAGTTCTTGTCTATCAACATCATTCAGAAATCCTAGCAATGAGTTCCATTTGCAAATTTCAAATACAAAACTTTTTATTCTTTTCTATCTGAAGATGTTCCCACCAAGCACTTGCTCTGGGTGCAGAATGCAACATTTTGAAAGCAACTTCTCATTGTGAAGTAGTTTTTCTAAATGCTCCTTATTCAAGTGGGTGAAGAAAAGAATAGAAGATTTTTCAGGAAAGCAAGTATTGAAGAGAATAAAATATTAGCCTTTCCCAAAAGTTTTCGTTGTCTTCCATCACGTTTTCTTTCAAAACCCAATACTTTTCAGAAATCACTCACAAAATTATCAAAACAGGCACAAGGGTTTCAGACATTTTCTCTGCAAATATCATAGGAAAGCTGAACAGCTGTGGAGTATGATGTGCTGAGAGAGTGGTGGGGTAAGCATCTGCACAAGGGGGATCGCAATTCCTAAGAGAATGTGAAGTAGTATTCCCTAGTGAATGAACATGTGATGTGGGTCTCTGCATGTTTTAACGGATCTTAACTTCCACTTGTTTGCTTTGTTGCTCTCTACTAACAGAAGTTACTGTGTATCATCAGCATGTTGTTGCTGCAACAAGACATATTGAATTACGGAAACAAAATTGTGAAAGAGGCTTCATGGAAGGTCTAAAGCAGGATGAAGTACACTGTGAAGCTGTCGTGGTTTAATCCCAGCCAGCAACTGAGGCATTCGCTCACTCCTCCCCCTGTCCTGCTGGGATGGGGAGGAGAATTGAAAAGAATAAAACTTGTGGGTTGAGATAAGAACAGTTTAATAATTGACATAAAATTACATATGACAATAATAATAATAATAATAATAATAATAATAATAATAATGACAAGGAAGATAACAAAAAGAGAGAGAAATAAAACCCAAGAAAGACAACTGATGCACAATGCAATTGCTCACCGCCGACTGATGCCCAGCCAGTCCCCAAACAGCGATCCACCCCTCTCAGCCAGCTCCCCCCAGTGTATATACTGAGCATGACATGCTATGATATGGAATATCCCTTTGGCTAGTTCAGGTCAACTGTCCTGGCTGTGTCTGCTCCCAGCTTCTTGTGCACCTGCTTGTTGGCAGAGCATGAAAACTAAAAAATCCTTGACTTCGGATAAGCACTACTTAGCAATAACTAAACCAACAGTGTGTTATCAACATTATTCTCATACTAAATCCAAAACACAGCACTGTACCAGCTAGTGGCAAGAAAATTAACTCTATCCCAGCTGAAACCAGGACAGAAGTTCTTTCACAGTTGTTTGACTAATCTAATCATTTAAAGACTTCTGGCAAAATAGATTTCCACAGTTTTTGCAGTCAGACAGCTCCAATGCCTTAGCAGTCAAAAAGCTCTTAATAATGTTCATTCTATTACAATTGGGAATAAATTCTTCTTCTCGGTTCATCCTCCAGGAGCTATGTTGGGTCCTTTGATCGTCATTTATGATAACAACTTATGTAATTAATTACTGTATTGACTCCAACATTGCACCTTCTTTTTCCTGTATAAACTCATTCCTCCAAATTTTTCACTGAAGTGAACTTAACTTTCCTTGAAGTTATATTTTAGAGACAGTTTATTCTAACAACTCGTCTCCAAAATGTTCTTCCCCCCCCCGCCCCGATAGTCACATTTCTTTCCTTTTTTTTTTCTATTAAGGAACATCTTTTGGGTTTTTCTTTGAAATCACAAGGCCTTAAATTTAGACTTTCTTTTTAAAAAAGAAGCAAAACTGAGACTGTCAGAAAACCAAACAACTCTGAGGGATTTGACTTCAAGAAAAATGCCAAATATCATGAAGCTGGTGGTTAAAATTGCAAGAGCTGGCAGCATGACAATTGCAGGTGATGAATATGTATGCCAAGGCTTTGCAGACATACTAATTAACAGATTGAGGTGCCTGAATGCTACATACAACAAATTTAGAAATGAGGGTAACTTTTTGGCTTTATGCTTTGTTCTGTACTGAGCATCCTGCTGTACCTCAGAAAACACACAGGGGTCACAGCAGAAAGCCACAGAAGATAAATGACAGAGCAGACTCGTCTGAGCAGCACATCACCTTCAGCAGATGTGTAGAATATGAGCCCGTGTAGAAAGGATTTTTTCTAACTAAAAGGAAGGCATTTCAGATGCCATTGTGCATGGGTATGGTTCATCTCAGCACCATCTCCTCACACCCAGAGCAGACTCACGGTGCCCACACCCAGCTGGCGCCTGTATTTGGGTCTCCACCACACAGACTCGAAGCAGTTCACCTCCCATTACCAGATATCTGCCCTGGGGTTTCACTCCCCACATGGCCACTGCTTTTAGTTGGGCTGGAGGCAGGGTTATACCGGAGGTATCTTCCATAACGAGAACACAAGAAATGCCCTGAATGGCCAGGGCAGTGGTCTAGCTAGACCAGTATGCTGCCATGGTTAGGAGCAAAAAGGTAGACAATTTTGGGAGAGCGTGTGAGCCTGCTCAGTTCCTTTCCCCTCACGCTTCAGCAGCATGAGCTGTTGTGCTGGGGATATTAGAGCTGCTTTCCTGCCTATTCACTTTGCCTTTCTGTGTATGGAGCCATGGTCCATGAATTTTTCCAGACCCTTTTTAGACCTACTGTTGATATTTGCCTTCACAACCTGCACTGGCAGCAAATTCACTACCCAGTCAGCAAAGAAGTGCTTATCTTTTAGTCTGCTGAAACCAACCTCCTCAGTGTGTCCCCCTTGTTACAGTGGGTGGTAAATAATAGATCTGCAGTCACTACTGTGTCTCTGAAGAAATGAAAACCTGATATGCTGGTATAAAATGCACATTTAGCTTGACACCGGGTCTGGAAACAGCAGAAGTGAAAGAAATAGGAGAAGAGGGATTTGGGGGAAATTCTAGATTAATTAGTGTAAAGCAGGCACAGTTTAAGCTCAAGCAGTTAGGGAGTTATGAGAGATAGCAGGAAATACATGGAGAATTATCGAGGCTGTACAGGGAGCTGGGTAGAGATTGTGTTGGTGGCCAGGTAGGGGACAGATGGATATCAGTTACAACTAGAGACAATTTTCCATGAATACCCTGCTTTCCACTGACTGCTTCCAGGTTCTGATATCAACGGGCACACTGAAATATGCATCAGAGAGAGATTATGCTATCTCAGAGACATGCTGCACCGGGCATAAAGTGGCCCTTGAGCACAAACTGAGAAAGGAACAAACAAGTTAATGGTCCTTTCTGTTTGGGTTTGCCTTACAGCACTTTAACTCGACCATGCTGCAGGTGACATTGTGTATCCTCAACACATGATGAACCCGAATTTTTTTTTTTTTTTTTGGGGGGGGGCGGGAGTATGTTCTTAATTTCAAAATCTTAAAAGTTTAGAGTCCAATTATTTTTGGCAAAAAAGATTGATAGTGAATGAGTTGTGTCTGTCAACTGTTGAATTAACAGTCTCCTAGATCTTGTTCTTTTGAAGACACATTAATATAAGGACAAGAAAAAATCAGAAAAAAAAACCCAAACTACAGAGTCATTTTTTAGTCAAGCAAAGTCACAGAGAAGATTCAAACAGCTTGGTGTGTTTGATTGAATAAATGAAATACGTAGATGAAAGAAGATCCAGAAGCTTTTGATCCCTTTCATATGTTTTTGCTTTGGGGGTTGAGAATTGGGACATAAGATCATTTCAACGTATTTCTGTCTCTGCTTTAAGCAGAAATGAGTTTCTATAGTAGGGACAACAGTGGAAAATGCCATCTGATCTTTAACATCAACATGGAGCACACAGGATATGTAAATATGCCAGAGAAATGCATGTTAGATTTTCATCAGCTCTTTCATTTGAAGCTGAGCACAAGATGTCACCTGCAAAGGCAGTCTGATGCTGTGGAGAAATCAAGAAACTCATAGTATTGTCTATGGCCATTAGATAGTCAACTGAGGCGTGAATGAAAAGTGGTTCCTTTTGAAGATAAGAATGAAAAAAGTTCCCCGTGTCCAAGGTGGGAAAAGGAAAATCAAGTTCACTGGAAAGGTCATATGAAACTCCTGAGGGCCTTAGATTTGTTTTCTGTGGCACATATATTGCTGGTAATTTGATAATATTTCCATAACGTGTGTATTGCATTGTATTGCATTTTTTAATAAATAAAATAAATTATATGTCAATATTATGTTATGTTTGTAAAATGTTCCTATCTTTAATAACTGATTATTATTATTTGTCTAACATCATGCAGATGTTGGAAAAGGAAGGGGGTTGGATGAGAAATGGATAACTGGGCTTATGAAGTTTATCAGAACAAGCACTCTTGAAAGAGAGAAATAGTACATTTGCTCTTGCTCATGTACTTCCATCAGGAAGCATCTCCCAGTAGCTCTGAGAGTGGAAGAGGTGCTCTTGAGTGCTATCTGTATCTGAACTGGGTAAGGAAAGCTCTCAGGGAAGGTGACTTGAGCATGTGCTATTTTATATTTATAAGAATAACCTTTTTCAATTTAGAGAATGGTCTACTTCTGTGATTGTGATCCCCTTTTAAGCCAATCTGCAATGTGCAAACCCACTCCTGGCCTTAGGGCTTTTTCTTTCCCAAACTGTGTGACATATTGCAGAATATCCTAAATAAATGTTCATTGAATATTGCTATATTCTTAGTAGAAAGAAACTGTCTTGTTTCTTCCTTCTCTTTCGTGAAGCAGTGGCATAAATCTGGCCATACCTAGCTTTTCAGATCAACCAACAAAAACTTGGCAAAAACCGTTAAGACATTAGCTTGATTTGATATTAGTTTTGATTTTAATCTCTGTAAAGAAAGTGATCCTCATAATCTTGCAAGATTTATATATTAGGTTCTCTAGGTTGTTGCAATGAAAATTATAAACCACAGCTCTTGAGTCTTTTCTTAACAGTTTTTTAGCCAGTGCATGCTAATGAACCCTCCTCATTTATTTATTTGAAGTACCTTACCGAGAGCAAAAAAACAGTGGCAGAGACAAAGCATCGTATTTTCAGGCCACCCTTAGAGATTTCACAAATACGGCAGCAGCTGCAGGTGTTCTTTGCATTAAATTGCATGCAGTTGATCTAACAGGAACATCATTCTGTATCAACTGGAAAAAGCAAACAAGCCCCAGCCTAGGAATCTCACTTCTGAGTTAATAATAACTGTCTCTCAGAAGGCCACTAAAATTCTAGGGATTTTCCATGATTTGTGCACCTGTTTTGAAACCCCACACTTTCAGACCAGAAGATTTTAAAAAACCACATCCCTGATGCTAAAGGCATCCATCCCAGGAAATCGTCCGCAGCCCCCAGCTGATGTGGCAGGTGGGTGTGCTGGATATGCACCCCCCCTAAGCATTCAGAAGGATCTATCTAACTAGTCTTTGTACCCCTTTGCGACACACCTGCTGGCACAACGCGTACGTCATATGGCCCCTCGCGTGGGGCATGCAGCCCCCCCCAGCCGCTTCCCGAGGATGGTGCTGCGTCCTGCTGCCAACACCACTCCTGCCGTGTCTCTGGCCACTGGGTTTGCTGCTTCTGGCCGAGCCACGCCAGACTTCGTAACACGTCGGAGGAGGCTTGGATAAAAATTCAAGGTAATGCCATCAGAAGTTTAAGCAACACGGGGGTAGGAACAAAACAGGAATGAAATGTAATGGCATATTAAACAGAAAGAGTAGTGAGGTACATTATTTTGCGCCCCCCAACAGTGTCCATTATTTAAGAGCTTGCATTTTGCTGAAATAATTGACTGGATTGTGTTTTTCCTCCACCTGTCTGTTTACTGCAGCATTTTGGTTTGCTGATCATCCATCAAAAAAACCCACGTCAAATCCCATATGAGGGCCTATAAGAGAAGATACAACTTATGAAATGGGTGCAAATATTCCCCTACTGATAAATGGAAGGTTACACTTCCGTGCTGACACAGACATCAAAGCAATAAATAGAAACAGGCCAGTAAGAATTATAGGTAGGATAATAAGATTTTCACAGTGCATTACTAAAAAAGAAGAGTAGACTGGCTGCTACACAGGACACTAATTCTTTAGCTATAGCCTGAGCAGTGTGCAAAGTTTAAATTGATTTGTCCCAGAAGTATCTGAGTCACTTTACAGGATATTTTTTTCTTATTTACTTATTAAATTATGCACCTTACAGCACTCGTCTGTTGATCTATTCCTCTGCTTCCTTCTACTGCATGTGTCACTGTATTATCCGGACTTCTGCTCTGATCTCTGTATCTTCATTCAGTGAGGGGCTGTTTGCGTTACAAGAACTGCAGTAGGTTACCACCTGTCTGCCCTTCCTGGCTCCCGTCGGGTCCTGGTATTGGGAATCCCCTGGAGATGTTCTAAACTGTGACTACTGTTCAGACTGAACATGGGAAATGGATCAAGTCGGTCTCATTTACAGAATACTCTAATGTCTTCAGAATGTCTTTGAAGAAACATGCACTTGAGTCCAGTCTCTCCAGAGTATTTCTGTCCTGTTAACAACGGGTATCCTTGCTTTTTAATTCCCCTGCTTTCCTGCTTCAGCTCCCAACTACAGCTTCCCAGCAGGACAGCTGCTTGCCACGAGAATGATATGTGGTCTCATGTGCAATTCTGTCTGCCACAAAAATTCCAGATTAGCAGGCTTTGAGTTGGGGTCCTTCCATCATGCTTCAACTCTTGGAGCCTCTTCCCACTTTTCCCCTGCTGCCTCTCACTAAACTCTGTGTAAACCTTCTCCCCCATGCCTGCTTGAATACCAGACACAGTACTTTCTCACAGCACTGGATGGCTGTTCTTGAAGCATTTCTGAGCACTGCTTCTGGCCTGGGATCTCATCAGACTGTCTTTCATTTATGCAGCAGAATTGAGCCAGTGTCTCTAGTCCACTTCTCCATAACATACGGGGAGTGGGGGGAGAAATATTCTCTTTGAAAATCTCTCTATTATTAGGATGCTCTAGTGCTGGTCCGGATGGCGTTCAGAGCTAGCATTACAATTTTGCTTCTGAAGAACATTTACCATCGAAACTTCGAACATTTCTGGTTTTCATAGAAATCTGAAGATGTCTGTATATCTCATACAGCTGGTTTAAAACCGACCAGGAGATGAAGGTCTTGATTAGACATAGTGTAAATTTCCATTCCTTCATGTGCTTCTGAATGAAGGTTTCATCTCTGGAGGTCGAGGCAATGTTCAGGTTGTGATCCAGCATTGTGAGTAGTTGGCATAAGCTGACTGTATCTTCCCTGGCTGTCTAAAGCAAGCTGTTCAGCTCTGTGGCGTAGGCTGCACTTTATTTATGGCTGCTCTGTGTGTAAGCATAAAACCATTGCTTATCCTTTGTAGTTAATGTTGCAGTACATGGAGGCAGCCAAGATATTTTGGCTTGAACCTTGTATTTAAATTTTTAAAGAACATTGATCTTCAGGATTTCAGAGATGCCAGTGGGTGAAATAATGATCTCAGTGTCGGATGAGTCTGCACAAGCAGAGCGAGCTGAGGTGAGCGGGACTCGGCACGAGAGCTCTCCCTGTGCTGAGAGAGGAACATGTGGTGCAGCACTGCATGCAATTTCCCGCAAGAATAGGGACTTAACACCACACTGTCTAAGGTTTCATTTAAAAATGAATCTGTTTGTGTATTAATATATGCATAGAAATACACTGTTGAAAGTTACATATCTGTATATACCCTTCCACAGTGATAACGGACTCAATCTGAACTGAACATTTCCCTCCCCCTAGAAGTAAGAGGTTTGGCAGTTATACGGGGGGTGGCCATTGTGCTCTGATGGCTGCCGCTATACTTCCTGTAGCACACCATTCTCACCCAAGTGCCTTGCCTCAGATTCTCTCTCTTTCCAGTCACCGTCAGTCAAGATCACGTGGGGTAGGGCAGCATCAAGGAAACTCAAGTCACTGCAGTTGGAGGAACTGGGATGGACCAGGAGGATGCCCTGGCCAGGCATTAAGGAGGAGGAGGGATTTTTTGTGTTGGGGAAAGCTCAGCAAAATTTAGGATAAAATGGAAGTCAAAATGCATGGGCGAGAGAACATGAGAACTCAACACTCATTATTACTTTTTAAATTATCAGTTGTGATTGTGAATCAAATTTAAGTCTATATGAAGTATGAATCTCTTCTGTCTCCAACCCCAGCATCTACACAGATGTGACAGGACACACAACAAGACCAAGCAGGTCCTACAAAGCTTTTCTTAGAAGCTACTTGCACAGCAACCATGCTCTGAGGGGTTCAGTCAAGCTCAGAGAGTTCATTACACTGTGCCCTGTGTAAATATCCTATCTCAGAGATCCTGCCTTGAAGGACCTAGCTGTAGGGGTCATTCAAGTAGTCAACTCAAAATGAAATGTAGTCTAGGGGCATAGTACAAGCTTTGAAGAGCTAAATCAAGCCCAAAAATCTTCCTTCTCTTTTGCTAAGTCAGGTCAGCTCAGATTGTCTTGGTTCTAGTTCTGATGTCAGGAGGGAAAATGAGTAGCAGGGACAGGTGAACTCTTCAGAAACAAAGAGGCAACTTCTATGTAGATTTTCCTTTTTTGCACTGTGAGTGACAGAAAATAGACAATTCCATCTGGAATTTTTGTTTCCAGTTTCAATGCTCATTAAAGTTTTCTGCAAGACATCCACAAATTATTGAGAAACACCGTCTCATCCTCACAACTGAACTTACCTTGCACAGAACAATTCCTTGCTGGAAGGAACACTTAAGTGGTGAAGAGGAGGCTGGGGTAGACTGGGGCTTGGGCCCACCAGTGTAGCTGCTTTCCAGAAACCCCACAGCTGTGGGAGAGCATGGAAGAGTCAGCTACATACGAAGGCCTCCAAACTACCTTTAACAAGGCTGTATCTGGGTTCCTAGAGCAGAGCTGGGCTCTATTTGACATTGGGTGGGGATAGAGGGGTATGAGGAACTCTATGATCACAAATAGTTTCCTCTGACCATTAGAGAAATGGTTGTCCCTTGTCAGCCTAGCGGGAATATCTAGAGAGCAATGCCAAAGGGAGAGTCTTAGTTTGTGTGTGCTCTCTGTCCTGCAGGCAAGGAAACAGAGCTGCTTTCAAAAACGTTTTGTAGGAACAAAATAAAAAGCAAGTTTAGAAAGACCTTCAATAACTTATTGAAGTTGGGAGGGGGGAAGCAGTCAAAAGCATCAGTAATAAAAGTATGTAAGTCTCTTGACAGTGTTTATTTAGTGATTTTCAGTATTTAATAACAATGGATATTGATTAAATAATGAATAAAATTTATTAAGCACACATAGTTGAGTTAATTAGATTTTATTATTTGAGTAAGGAATTGGATATTAAAAATTCAAGTCTTCTGCCAGTAGCTAGCCTCACAGAGTATCACAGGGAAACAGCCAGTGCCCCTATCTAAGCATCTCTAATGTTTTCACCACATCTCCAGTGCTAACATGGACAGAATGGAGGAGAGTGGGGAGTATAAATGTTCCGTCTCCTCTGAAGATCATGTACGAATTGCAGTAGATGCCACTGTCGAGTGGAATTAGGTGATAAATAAGACCATAGAAACTGAATAATAAAAAAAATCCTGATTTTCACTACCAACCCAGAAGTGCTGATTACTGCCTAGAAAAGGCAAAAGGGTAATGATTTGACATTTTTGCTGTTAATGAAAAAATCTTGCAAAGGAAGACTGTAATGAAACAAAGCCATATAAATAAATTAGACTCTGTAATAGTAATTTAGGGCATTTTCTAGCAGTCCTCCAGTATGATTTCCCAAAATGGTCCTTTTTCTTGCATATAGATCCCTTGCTCAGCTCTGGGCTATGTACATACTCAGATGCCCTGTAGAATGATGAACCACACGCCAGTTGCTCTGTCTGTGATGTCTGGTGTGTGTTTGTCACTACAGGAAGAGAAACCAGTGCTATTCTATGCTGTAGTACAAAAAAGCCATCAGGACTTTCCTCTGTACCCCAGGGCTTTCCTTGACAGATGCTGTGTTGACACAGGCATTAAGCAGTATCACTGCAATGCTTAAATGACAGCAAACTTCCCAAGTGAGGCTACTGTTACAGCGGCAACAGGCAGAATTCCCACTTTGAGCCTGTCCCCCTGTTTCCCACCACCCGTCCTCCCTGGGGAGCTGGGGCAGCATCACCTGCACGCCCCCCCCCGCCCCCCCCATCAAGAGCGAGGCTGGCGAAGGGCTGAAGGCGAGCTGCGCTCAGGGCACAGTAGTGTGATGTGCCTGCAGATGCTTGAGAAAGGGCTGCTCAGAGCAGAAGGTCTGATGCTTCAAGGGAGAGGTAACAAAGCAATAGGTGCTTGACATCGGCAGAGCCACCTGTACAAGGCAACGCAAGCTTTGTATCCCTGCCCGCAGCCTGGGGAGCAGGCATGGCTCGGTAAAGGTGGGGAACACGGCAGAGCTCCTGGCTTTGGGTGCACATCACTGCCCCAGAGTGAGCTGGGGAAGGCAACTGGTCCTCCACCTCCTCCCAAAGCCCCGTTCCCTTGGGCCAGCTGGGAGGCGGAGTGCACCCGAAGCGGTGGTCCTGCCATGGGGTGTGGGAGCAGGGCCAGACGCGGTGCCTTGGTGCACACTCAGAGGTCAGTTCATGTCTAGGCTGTGCCTTCAGGGAAAGCAAAGTATTTTCTCTAGGATCCTGAATCACTCGTGTGTGTCTTGAATAAAAGCAGAAGCAAACCCCCACGCAGAGCATGGTGCCACACTGCACACCCTGTGTGTGGGAAACAGCTGAACCCACAGGAACTTGGGGTTTGCTACAGCCGTGTAGAAACAGACTTACAGAAAACATGAGGGAAAGAATTAGGTTGGGTTATGGTAAGAAAAAGTAGAACATATTTCAGCCATGAGAAGTTTCCCCAGAGCCTTTTCCACTTTGCCTTCTGTACATAGATAGATGGTTAAAGAAATAAATAATCTTTCTTTCCTCCTGGAAGTTGTGCTTGACAGCTTTGGGGGCTGGGGACTGGGTTTGAACTGATGCAGATGTGTGCATCTGGCATATCGCTTTTTCTATTTTCTTTGTTTTTAATGTCTCTGACACCTTCAAACACACACCCTTGAGGCAGATCGAGTTTTTCATTCTCTATTTTGGCTTTTATATGCTGCCTATTATTATTCAATATGGACACCACAAGAGTCTAGGAAAGCCATAAATGGGACCCAGGCCCTACTGTGCTGAGATCTACATAAATATACACCTGTACCTCCACAGTAACAAGGAATATTATTATTATCTCTCTATTTTCCAACATTTGTTTAAATGCACATATGCAAGGAAAGCATATGCAATAGCATATGCAAGTCCTGACAGTCACGCAGATGGTCTAATCCAGCTTTAAGGGCCATCTATATGAATGTTTTTAAATTAAATTAAAGCCATGGCATACAACCCAGAATGTGAACAATTGAACATACGGATGCTAAACGTACGCATGCATACTTTAAGTGAATACTTACCTACAGTCCAGAATCTTAAGTCTCCCTCCCTTTTCCTGGAAAATATGTGGATATTTACAGACCAAAGGACAGTTTTGGATATGCTATTGCTGCAAGCAGTTCACGCTGTTCATTCTTTAGTCCTCCTCAGTGCACTGGCTGATCGCTTTGCATGTCCTAGAAGACAGTGATGTGCTCCCCTTGAGGTCATACTGTCTCCCACACAATGCTATCTGCTCCTATCAAAATGATTATATCATCCTCTCCCTCCCCAAGCACTTTCCCTCTCCATCTCATGAAAATCCCGAATGCCAGGACCTGGAAGAGGTTTACAACGTATGACCTGCAAGGACCACATCCAAATGACTGCACTGGTGTCTACGCGGAGCTGGCACTACCTAGCCAGCACCAGCATGCTCTCTTTTGCTGGTAGAAACAGGCTTTTCAGTGGAGAACCAGCACAGTGCTTTTAAGTCTACAGTTGGCACAGCCATGGCAGAGGCACGCAAAGTCATCGAGACCATTCCAAACAAATCCACATTAACAACCCACCAGGGTCATGCAGACCTTTGTCTAGCACAGACCCCCCCACAAACTAAGCCAAAGCTGTTGGTGGAATCTTTGCCTTCTCACCATGCTCCCTGTGAAGCTTCCACTTCTGCATCACTTGCCACATTTTCTGTTTCTCATTATTAACAACCAACTTTCTTAGGGCCAGGTTAATAAGAGGGCTGTTTTTCAGCCCAGGATTCATGTTTATATTTATTCTTATTCTTATTCTTATTCTTATTCTTATTCTTAGTCTTAGTCTTAGTCTTATTCTTAGTCTTATCCTTAGT
>JANXJC010000023.1:19552678-19580485 GCA_027564655.1 Leptodon cayanensis
TTATTCTTATTCTTATTCTTATTCTTATTCTTATTCTTAGTCTTAGTCTTAGTCTTATTCTTAGTCTTATCCTTAGTCTTAGTCTTAGTCTTAGTCTTACTTTTATCTTCATTCTTATTCTCACTCTTACTCTTACTCAGCCAAAGAGCGGAGAGTTTGTGGTTGGTGTAGGGTGCTGTGTGAGGGTGCAAGAGCTGCTTGGGATAGCACCAGTGAATCATGCCAAATGAAGTGAGCCAAATGCAGCACAGTCTTGCTCCTGCTAGTCATGGAGAGAGAGACATGCCTGGAGGAGACTGTTCGCCAAAGGTCTGTTTGGTTTTTTGGGGAGAATGAGCTGGAGCCAGGGAGTGAACAAATGGTTGCTCAGTGTCGGTGGACAGTTCAGTGTGGAAGTGTGTGAACTAACTACGTATTACTTGTAAGGGTAGACAGAGCCTGTGAGGATATGGTTGAGAGCTGATCGAGCACAGATACCATTTTCCTGTTAGCTGATTTTGAGAGTTTTTATTCCTCCTCACTGACTTTTTTTTTCCCCTGCTATTTCTATGTATCTTGAGAGGCTAAACAGAAATGTTGAGACCCTAAGCCTTTATGGGAAGTCCAAATTTATATTGTGATATGGTTCAGTCCCAGAAGGGATGAAAGATTGTCCTCACCTAACACCTGCTGAACAGCCATATGGTACGTGCTCGTGCCAGTCCAGCAAGAAGTTGTCCACGTAATGCAAAAATGTGTTAGCACATCTAACAATGCTGGGAGTGATTACCAGAGGAACTGAGGGCTTTGGGGCATGAAAACTAAAGTATCTTCTTAGCTGTAAGTAAGTTACACGAGTAAATACAAGAAAATTATATTGCTGAAGAAAAACTGCTGTTTTGATTGATTCTCGTTACTTCACACATACTTGAGGAAAGCAGAACTTGATTAGTCAGAATTGTTTTGCAAATTTCATTTGTCTTAAGTACTCTGCACTGAATTCCTCAGAACAAACCATGCATACCCAGAATGGGTGTTTCTTTCTCTACCTTTTAGACTAGGTTGGTGCTTAAACAAATACAAAAAATTGAAATAATTTGGAATTTACTCAAAGTTACTGTTCTTTCTTCATGTTTTGTTCAAACCTAGACCCTTCAAGGTTATGGGGTTTGGGGCTTTTTTCTTTGTTTGTTTTGTGTTTGGTTTTGTGTTTTGTTTTTTTTAAAATTATTTGTCATAAACATTTTCTATTTTTTCTATAAAGAGTTCTGAAAGTCATTTACACATATTTCACTAATGATTTCACAATCAGAATCTTGTACTTGATTTATGTCAGTTAGATTTGATTAAAAAAATAGGTAACATGGTGTTCGGTTTTGTATCCTGACTGAATCAGTGTGACTCCTGGAAGTAAGTCTCAGCTCTGATTGTGAAATAACATTTTACCAGACATACTTATATTAGTATTGTTTCTTCTGCAGTTATTGAGTTAGAATCATCCTGAAACTGAATCTAAAAGAGATGGGATGCAGCTAAACAAAGCTGTATAAACATCTTGAATATTTTTAAAAGACAGATGGGGTATGGTACTTATCTCTTTCAGCAGAATTCATAAATCAGTTCTAAAATAGCTTATTGGAAAAGGTAGGCTTGCCTCAGTCCAGTTTAAATACAAGTTTTCTGTTGGTTTGCACCCTGCCCTTACCTTGAATACACAGAATACTTCTGGACTTACTTATAGACATTCTCCTATGGAACAAATCAGATTCTTGTCTTTCATTCCAACTCTGGTTACTTCATCCTGTCTGATATATATATATATAAAATATACACTTATATGCATGGCTGTAGTAACAAAAGAATTTCAGCTTGAAGTAATTGCAAAGATGCTTAGTATTTTCTTACTTTAGTTCTATGTGCTGCGTATGTTGATAAAGACACTGACATCTATATGTAGCCTATTTCATATAAAATAGAATTCTCATATCAGATACAATCCAGGGAAGGTATTTCTGAACCTGATCTCTCTTAGGTGGAGTTAATCCCAGGGGTCAAGAGAAACGCTATTAACCCCCCACCACTCATTTCTTCTCTCATCTGTGGTTTTTTGGTTTGTTGTTTTTTTCTGAGGGGAAGGGGGGGCACAAGGGGAGGGATGGTGGAATTGGGTTCTCTAACTTCTGCTAATCCATGAAATTCTAGTAGGTTATTCTGTTCCTTGAGCCTCATGAAAGGCTGAAATCTGTATGTTAATCCTATTTGCAGGATGCTTTTACTGTGCATTTCTTTAACAATAGCGTGAATAATTTAAAACTTAATTTAAGATTAACTTCATCATAAATTATAGTGTGGAATTTGGAAAGAAAATCACTCATTTAAACAAATAATGGAAGCTAGATTTTCAGCAATACTGATGATAATACATATTCTTATACTTGGGAATTATCAAATCTCTTAGTTTTTAAGACTTAGCCAGCATTAATTAACAGATCCAGTGGATGTCAGCTGGAAGCATGACGCAGTGGCCTCTCAAAGGCAGCTGCTGGAGTGCAGCGGGAGTGCGAGAGGCAGGGAGGAAAAGCAGGAGGACACTTAGCTCCTAACCATCTTCTTTCCGTCTCCTGTCTTCACTGTCCAAGAAATGACTGCCTTTGGTCAAAAAGTAATCATGTAGCAGAGGAAAGAAAGTGAGGAGAAGAGAAAGAAAAGTAGAAACCAGGGGTGACCGCTGACCGGTAGCAATATTGACCACCGTTGTAAATATGGAATGGGGAGAGGGAAGGTGCTGCTGGCTCCCATGTTCTGTCCCACAAAAATCTTCCAGCTGGAGCAGGGAGAACCTCTCAGAAATCGTGCCAGTCTGGGTTTGAGGCATTTCCTTTTGATTCTGCGTCTCTGCAAATGGACTGAAGCTAGCACTTCCAGCCAGTATACCACTATCTATTATTCACACTCAAATATCAGGCAGTTCAACTGAACCAGAAGTCTTGCTGATTTAGCAAAGTACAAAAAAACCTGTGTGCTGTAGTCTGTGACACAAAGAAGCTACATCGAACTGAACAGAATGAGCAGAGAGCAGAGGGAAATAGAGAGAAAGGATATGGAGCACATGCAGAGCCTTCAGTGTGATGGCTAGCAAAGACTGCATTGAGGAATAAAAGGGGGGCAGGAGTGAATTGAAAGGAAGGACGGACAGCAGAGGAGCAGGGAGAGTAATGTATATTGAGAAGAGACTGGGGATAGGGAACTAAGAATATAGGAAAAAAAATTCAGACCTCCAAATTTAATATCATTGCTCAGTAGTCTTGAAGGCAAAAATGAACATATTCTTTGATTTCCATGACACAGAAGTTGAAAGGGGCACTTGACCTAAGCACAGGTATTTCCTGTCTGTGAACAGAACACCTTTATTTTGAAAGATCTTCCTGCATTTAACACATTAAAGATAAATTCATGTCTTATGGCCAGCTTCAGAAACCATGCCCTTTCTGTGGCTTTTTTGTACCATTGTTACTTCAATTCACACCTTGAATGCACTTTTTCTAGGATTCTTGTGTGGCTGTATCTTGTACTATCCAGTAATTTCAGTATTTCTTCCTACTCCTTTCTGGAGGCCATTCTCCCCATTTGAAAGCCTTCCACAGCTTCCACAATTGTCTTTCCTTTCTCTGCAGTTTGTTACAGCAGTGACCATTTTGTGTTTGCTGGCGAATGCAGCATGACTGAATCCAAACAGAACTTTAACAAACAGAACTTTCTACTATTTGTCATTACATGAAGTCCTCTGTGTGTTTGTCTTATGTATATTTATACATAAACTTGCATAAATTTGCACCACTCTTTGGTCACTGGATGGGAATGGCTGGTTCTCTTCTTTGCATTAAGGCTCAAATGATAAGAGAAATGTTTATTTTTTTACTAGCATCTCTTTTGAAAAAACACTATAAAATGCTTGCAGATTCTTTAGATCCTTGCTAAGCTACCTTTTGGTTTATAATTTCAAATAGAATTTAGTAATGAAAGAGAGGCATATGTGCACCTCCACTAACAGACCCTAGTGAAAGTCATTGCCTTTTATATCCTCAGGTTTCTTGTCTCTGCCTTGGTCTGTCTCTACTGTTTTATTCCCTTTTAAGTTGGTGGCCAGTATGGAAAATACTGAGATTCATTACTACTTTTTAAGGATGAAGGGTATAAAAAGAAAAAAGTTTACCAGTTGGCTGACAGCTAAGAGCTGACTACTACATGAAGTTCTAAGACATTTCTAAAATAGAATTTATTTGGTTACTTCATTTTTTTCAGGTGATATTTTTGTATTTTCATTAGATGTGGTGAGTCGTGCAGTGGTTTTAGATGACCGAAAACTATGTTTGCAAAGAAAAAATACAGTACAAATAAATCAATATTGCCACATCATAAAATGTACATTCTTCATTTAGTTTAACAAATCTAGAGTAGATTATTCATTCTAATACTCATTCACACGGTCACCGGCCTCTGTTGAGTTAAGACTGAATTCCAGCCATCGCATTAAAGCTGCCCCATCGCTTTCCTATAACTGATTTTGAGATAAAAAAATTTGCATGACTATCCTGATATGAAAAAATATTTTATTCTTCAGAAAGATTGAACAGAATATTTTAAAGTTGTTAGGCAGCAGAAAAAAATGAATCCTCGTTTTATACATTTTATGTTCCAAAGAGGATAAACTCCCTCAATGGCATTACAAAGACTTTTTGACTACTTAAACCAGTGTAGCTTTCTTTTGCCATCAGAAGAGGTAGTAGCTGGCTATTTTGAGATTTACGAGATATTTTTGAGGCAACAGATTCTACCCTCTGAAAAGAACCTTTATTTTTCACTGAAAAATCTAAATTAAAAAATCCCCCAAACTCTTTTTCATACTGCTCCCACAAGATAATTTAGGTTCATGATCGCAGGAATCTCAGTGCCAAATTCTTCTTTCTCTTTGAAGTTTTTGCTAGAGATTTTTAATATTTCATTCCACATTTCTTTTCCTCTTTTCTCTTTATTCCACAACAGTGCCATAGCATAAAACTTCAGAGCTGTGATGCTGGAAGATGATACTCTCATCAGCTGCTGGTCAGCTTCAGATCACAGCTGAACACATATACAATACCCTTGAAATTTTTTTAACATGGTTGTTGGAGAGAAGAATCTCTTGATATCCTTTTTCCTGTCATCCCCATTTAGCAATTTTTATGTATTAATGTAAAAGTGGCATATGGATGTGATAAAACCTACAGAGAGATAATCTCCCCTTCTCTCTAAAGCAGTCCTGCAGAGCAAATATATCATTTAAATCCTTGTGCCTTGCGGCATGAATGAACAAAAGGCAGATAATAATAGTTTCCATGATCAGAAGACCCCTTCTGCACTCGCTGCCTTCCTTGGGAAAGCCAGGTGGCCACAGTTCTCAGCACCACGAGGAACCTGTGATAAAGTACTTGCATGAAAGGACCCAGATTTCCAAGTTAGAGATGTGATAACCAAAGAATAAGCAAACAGCAAGCTGAAGACAGGAGCAAATTACCTTTTGAGTTCTATCATCTTTAATTTTGCTCTGACAAGATTAACTAAACTCATAAAAACAATTTTTTCAATTGTTTTCATCTTTCAGTATATGAGGTAGCTAACATCAATTGAAAGCAATGTCATTTTTTTTATAATATCCATCCTAGAATGGACTGAAGCCAGTAACCAAGAAGGAAAGCTTTCTGGGCTAGCTTTAACCCAAGCTGTACCTAAGCTAGTGATGCAGAGCTGAAAGATTTTGAGTACTGCCCTCTCCTATCTTAAGCTTTCTACAACCAGGTATTTTTTCACTCATTTTCTGTCCCTGCACAACAAAGAATGGCCAGTCTTCCTACAGTTTAATATTTTCGGCAGTTGTTCATAGTGCTGCTAGGATTTGCAAAATTCATTCATGTGTGTGAAACAATCTTTTGTAATTTCTACTTCCCACAGTACCGGTGTAACTAGACCACTGTTATTTTTTTGTAAAGAAAAACTGGAATTCTTAGAACTTTTTTCAGGTAAACTCAACATGAGGATAAACAACCACTATCAGTATTGGAATGTTTTAAAAAAGAAAGGCCTTCAGTCTGAATAGAAAATGCAATCGCGCTAACCAAGAAACACACACAGGGAGCTTCCAGTCCAAGCATAAACTGATCAGAAGGTGTATCAGCTGTGCCCTCAGTTCAGCAAGGAGTAATTTGTAGCTTCCTGAGAATTTGAGCTTCCTTTGAAACATTGGTCATTAAGTATCACTAGAGACAGTAAACTAGCCTGGGTAGCCATTGACCTGTTCCACTGGGGAAATTCATAGGTTTCTTGTGCTTTGGTCAGTTCACATTATTCAAGGTTAATTGGCTATTCTGCCATTTAAAGCTATTTTTAAGCTTGCTATTTCACTGGATGCTACACAGATTTTGGATTTTGTGATTTAAATGTCAGTGACAGAGAAAAAATGCTGGATTTTTAATATTAGTTTCAGACTATGCTTTAACTATTGCATGAAGTAGAGTCCCAATTATTGGTCCCCCTCTGAGACATGCTCCCTTTCTCATAAGTTATTACCTCTTCGATTGGGTCATTTGTTCAGTCATCCAGTCAGACAAATATATTTGGTACTGCCAGAGACAGCCATGTGGAAAGACTGCACTGCATCTGCTTAATCATAACAGAGCTGTCCGTGTAGGTCAGTTTGAGGCATCTGTTATAAGAGAATACAGAGGAAATATGTTAAAATTACAACTATGAGACAGTTTTTGCCCAGTTGGACATCTAAGTGACTTCTACCCATTTCTGCCCAGAATGGCTGCAAAACTGGGCACAACAAACCTTGAAGCAAAACACTTAACAAGCTCTTTCATTTTATAAGCATTTCTTCTAGAGACTGATTTCCACAAGGACCTTCCAAGACGTGAAAAGCAGTTCAGTCTCTTGTTCTCCTAGTTCTGCTGCTATGAGAGAAAAGGCAGCAAATAGTCTGTTTTCCTTGCCAGAACTCGTTCTGTTGAACTGGAAGAGTGGTTGGTAGTTTGTGTCTAGAAAGCACCATGCCTACTGTTTATTTGCACTCAGGGAACAGGATCTTGTGGTGCAAAGTGAGATAGATCTTGCTTTCTCTCATGTAGAAGAATGTATTGGATGACCTCCTTGCTATGAGTCTCTTCTCACTTACTCATAGTGCACTGTACTCCCTGTGCTTATTACTTGTGTGTAAATTCAAAGTAGGAGGTCTCTGCAGATAATCAGGGTATGTTCTGGAGAGTGAAAGTAAGATCAAGCAATAACTTAGCCTTGTTTTACTTATCCAGAGTTCAGTAAATCTGCTCTCCAGACTCTTATGAATGACAGAATAAGAAAACAGCTTTACTAACAGAAACTAATGTAATTCTTGCCAGGTTTTCTGACTAATGAAGAAATCGTGTCCAGTGATGGGAGCAGCCTCAGTTGAAAAAGTTACTGCAGAGACGACTGTCCCTTTGCAGTGAGTTTAACAGAAGCAGCACACGCTGTAATCATTGAACACATATCTGGCAGACTCACTCATCTGTCCTTCCTCATTAAAAAAGAAAATAATTTAGGAGTAGCACCACTGCTAAATACTGATTTCCCTTTGGTGCCATTCTTTAGTACGTAAGGATGCAAAAAAAAAAGAAATTGTCTTTCTGTAATTTTCTGTCAATAAAATCTGGACTGCAGAGTGGTTGCACGGTTTGCCCCAGCTTAGGTAGCCAGGAATACATCATTACATATCTTTATACCTAGATATGCCATTCCTGGGCTATGAACATAAGTATAAAATCAATTATATACACTCAGTTAAGCTCTTCTTTCAAGCTGTGTGTCAAGCTGTGTTTTATCCAATAGATATTTTGGGAAGGTAGACTGTAATCAAAGTGAGTTCTGGAGATGGCATCTGCAGACAACTGGAGAGACCTGAAGAGCTCGTCGGTGTAGAAGATCGTTGTACGATGAAGTCTCTGACAAAGTGTGCTCAGGCAGGGAACTTGTCAACCAGAAGTAAAATCTAGATGTTTAGAGTCAGAAATAGTGAATGATCTGCCTGAACAAAATGAGTTTGAGAGGATGCTGAGGTCTGAACATTGTTTCCTGAAAGGGAAAATGGTGATCATTTAAGGGAACCCAGCAAGGAAGGTAACTAACTAATCACATGATCAAATCAAATCAGAGGACATTAAAAGATGGACAACAAAAGAGACTAAGGATAGAGAATTTTTTTATTTCTTTTTTAATGCCATAATCCTGAGGAAGTGTACTAGACGATGCTCTGGAAGGAAAAGTTGTTTGAACCTTGGTGACATTGATCTGAGGAGTCCTGCAGTCTATTGACTAAGGGAAGAAGTATTGCCCATATGGACAACTTAGTTATAAGGAGTTATATCAGCAGAAGTTATGATTTTAAAAAGCAGAGTATGAAGAGTGATGTAATATTTTTCATTTTACTGGAAGAATGTGATCTCTTTCTGCATAAACAAAGCCCAGTATTTTGTGCTTTTCAGGGGGCAAATTCTGTATGAATAATGAGTTTCTAAAGAAGGCTGGGGATATATTATGCTTATGTTTGCACCAAGACAGAACAAAAGGCAAGATGTTGTTTATTTCTCTCAGCATTGCGAACAACAGCAGCAGAGGCTGCATTATTAATACTAGTTTTCTCAGTTCAATACCAGATCTGAGCATGATATTAATTTATGTGATACAGTAATTCCTGTAGAACACTATCTGATCTTCAGCTTAGAGTTTATGAAAAATCCTCCAGTATAGCTCTTTTTTCACACTTGCAGACTTGGAAAGAATAAAATTAAGACTCTAATTAAAATTATGTAAAGGCTGCACAATTTTCTGTTAACAAGATCATTTGTTGAGTATTTTTCCCACATCTAGAGCAACGTTCTTCAACTTTTTGGCCCTGCTTTTCCTCAGGGAAAGTACTGCAATCTATCAGGAACAAACAGCTTGTGTTTAAAGAATACTGAAATGTTTATCGGTCATTTTACAAAGGGCATAATCAATATTTATTCCAGTCACAATTAATATTCTGCAAACACAGTGCACATCATGTCCTTCTGAACCCAAGTAGATTTTCTTTTTACCAATGCAATTTTATAAACTGTTAGTTTAGCTGGCTAATTATAAAAATAACAAATCAAGCTACACATATGAACTAGTCTCCTGGTAAAAAAAACCCTTGACCTTAGCTAGGAAGAGACAGAAAGAACAATGTATGTTTTCTGCAATAATTAACCAACTATATAAAAACCTGTGATTCTAGAGTCAAAAAACCCAAACAAACCAAAGCCAACACCTTCAGTGAAAACATCTTTAAAAGACAATGTTTGGGTGTCAGCAAAGATAGAAAGTTTGTACAAAAAAAAATTCACAAAAAACTGTTGCACCTTTGATAGTAGAATGTTTTTCATTTGTATCTCACCGACCTCAGAGAATGAAATTCTATTCATAAAGCAGTTTACAGAACACATTTGGGCCCCATCACTAATATTAAATTAATCATAAAATGAAATTATTTAACCACAGAACAGTTTTGTCTTGGGTGAGGTAGATTCTGATTCTGATCTCATTTACAATGGTTTTACATCAGCGTAATTTGATTTCACTGAAGCTTATGCTGTATAAAAGAGAAGAGAACATGGCTCATATTTTCTGCATGGTCATAAATTGCACACAATTGAAAAAAGAGGAATTTCTACTCCGGGAAGAAATCCATGCAAATGTATTTTGCTAAAATTGGGCTGCCTGTTTAGAGTGTGCTATTTATATTTTTTTCATAAGCTTAGCTCTAACCAGAAAAAATGCTAGATTTCCAGTGCAAATGACTCCAAACCAGTCAGGTGATTCAGTTTTGTTAAGGATTCTTAGGAGAAAATGGAAAAAAATAATCTAGAGAAATTTCTGGAAGAAGAACATGTTCGTTAGATAATGTCATTTGGGTATATTTGTATTTGTTCAGTCTAGTATTATTCAGGTATTTATTAGTAGTCAGAATAGAAAAGCAAGGTGGAGGAAGATTCCCAGGCTATTGCAGAGCGTCTTACTGGTTGGGACCAGTCAAAATCATGTTATTTGCATGAGACAGAGAAGAATGGTTATGCTGTCCATGCTGAATTAATCCTCAAGTTGATGCCGCATTTTAGCCAGCTCTAGCCATGTTTTAGCCACTTTTTTTTTTTTTTAACTTACCAGAAGATGTGTAAAGTAATTCTGAAGAAAACTCTATTGTTGCTCTGATAAATAAGCCTCCCAGCTAGCAGAACATAAGTGACTGCCTGGGTCTCTTGTAGTGAAGGCTGTAAGTTGCAGGGTCCTACAAAGGCCTCCAAAAAAGTGTGGCCTTGTCTCCTCCTTCCTCCTCTCTTGGAGAAGAGGAGTTTCCTCTTGGGTGCTTGTCAGCTAAGAAACATGCTTCTGCACATACCTCTACATGATGCAACAGGAGGTCAGAAGTACCCTCTAATCTGTCATGCGTATGTACATACTACATTCAGTGGGATCTGGGTTAAATTTTAGCAAAAAAAAAAAAAAAGAAAAAAGGAGAAAAAAAAAGAAAAAAAATACTTTGGACAGAAGGAAAGAAGTTAAGTTGAGTATTTCCTGTGAATTGTTTTCCTGTGTAAGGGAACATGAGCTGCTAAACGTGCATGTAGCTTCGCTGTGATTCTTCCTTTGGGACCGCTGCATAGGAAATGACTAGCTTCCCTCTAGCTCCACATCCCATGTCCACTCCGTAGGTCAGTGTCTGTCCATCCAGCCACCACAGGCAACTCAAAGAAAGGGCTTTCAGATTACTGCAGACCTACAAGCACCTAACCACGATCACATCTTTTCAATGTCTCCACTTGACTGCACTAGGAAATTCTGCTCTTCACTCCCTTCCCTGCCCACACACACATCCACCCATACACCTGGAGCATCAGCTGCTGTGGTGCCCATAGCCAGGTACCTGCATGTCCCATTCCCCCGCCAGCACCTTATTCACCATGCCGAGTTTCTCTCCAAATTCTCTTCTGGGTCTGGCCCACAATATCCCATGATCAGCTTCATCTCCCTAACAAGGACCAAGGGCCCCAGCAGGATAAATCCACAGCATCCCCAAGGTGCTCAGGCTGCAGTCGTAGAGGGTATAGAGCACCGTGGGTTGGTTCATAGTCTGAGTGTACTTCTGATGAGTTGTGAAAAGGGGTAGCTCCTGCCATTGCCTTGCACACACAAGTGCTTCTGTGGTCACTGGCATGCCTATCCAAATGGCAAATATTTCTTGAACTGGCAATCACCTAACAAATGTAATGTTAGACACCAATAGAAAGTGTAGAGTTTGATGTAAGACTTTTCTGTTTAAATTAGAATTGATCTAGACTTAGAAACACTGACTGTTCAATGAAAACATCTGTACAGAGGAGAAGAGACTTTCCCTCTCTACTAAGGAAGCAGGAAAAAAAAAAAAAGCACAGAGATTACTATTCTGATGAAAAGCAAGAGGAATCCTTCAGCTTGTAAGTCATCTCCTTTTTTATATTCTAGAACAACGTTTTCAGGGGAAAAGGAACCCTGCTAAAGCATTTAGGGATCCAGCTTGGCAGCATATTAAGGTCTTCATTAATGTGATTTAAAAATAAACAATTATAGTTGCTGGGGCTTTATGCTTAAGGGTAATCTTTGTTGTATTACCTGCATTTTTTAGGAAGTAGATGGAATATGTAAGATCTCTAAGAACACTGGAGAAGGACTAAAAGAATATTAATTTTAAAATATAGGTGAAACTAAAAAAAAATAATTAAGTATTCTTAATGAAGCAGAACAGCTTATACAGTAAGATTCTACTCTACATGAATAAGGGTAATAAAATGAGAGATTTTAAAAAATGGAAAATGGAGGAAAATTTGTCTGAACAGGAAAATAACTTCCAACAGCTATTCAGTTGGAGGAATAACCTGCAAACTCACAGTGCAGAAAGAGGCCTGGGGGATATCAGATAGCAAATTGTACCTCCGTCTGTAATGTGCTGTTCCTACAAAATAGCACTGGCTTCCAGGTTTGTGCTTTCCAAATGCAGAGATGAGTGGTCAAAGAAGAGAGAGGTAAGTCATCCTCTGTTGTCGCTCTGCCACAGGCGTAGGGAAACCTGACCCTGTTTCTTGGTGCTGTGTTCCCAGAAATGTGGTGATGAATGGGAAAGAGAGAGTTCAGGAAAAGACATAGAAACTCTTGAAGCAAACAACTTACCATAAAAAATTAAAAGAAACTGAGAAATAAAATAATTTGGCAGTGAGATGCCTTGAGAGCAGGTGGTGGGCATAAAAGATGGTGGTCTACAAATATTTGCTGGTTAAATTGAAGGGTAAATACTCTCATTGTACTGCATAAATATTTCTGTGGAAGGGTAAACAACTCCATGGAGTGACAAATATTCCAATTTATAAAGCAACATTTACTTTATAGCTATCATAGGGTAAATATTTTTGGAGTGTAAATATTCCATGGAAAAATATTGTTCTGTGCTCTGCATAGAACAGTAGCTAGGACGAAATGAATTAAATAAACCCCAATTATTTGCCAGGTAGAACAGCAATATGACATTGCAGAAATCTCATTATAAACCCCAACATATGATAGGGAATGTCCTACACAATCTACTCAAGAATATATGGGCTGGCCTGAATTCCTTTTTGGTAGAAAACCTAAGCGAAAAGTCCCAGCAACACATAAGGAAATAAAATCACACTGTTAATTAACAACCAACTCCCTGCTTTTCTGAAAGAAAATTGGAGGCTGGCAAAACTCCAACACCAACTTAATTTATGAGATCCTGATTTTTCTTCAAGGGATTACCTCCCACCCTATAGAGTTAAACAAAGTAACTCTAACATTCCATCTCGCCAAAGCATTCTTATTCTCTCTAGTACCCACTAACATTGTAAATGCCCATCATTCAAGTGTCAAGGTATCCCTCAAAAACACAACATCAAGTGAAAGTAGATGCTGTTCTTCACTTATTTGCTGAGATGGGATATCACTCTAGAGGCCTCTAGCCCAAGACCCCTGCCCAGAGCATAGTGAACCGCAGTAGCTGCCGCAGGCTGTGTCCACCCAGGTTTTTAATATATCCAAGGACGGAGACAACCTTATACACTTTCTTTAAGTGAAGTAAACCACCACTAAAGTCTCCATCATATGTTAATGATGGAAATGGATTACTGTGCCCAAACCAGTAAATCGCTGCTGGTAATTCCACAACGGTGTCTTGGGTGCACATCAAGGCTAAGCATCCATGTAATCTCAAACAATGAGATTTCAGAATTAATCCACAAGGTGGGACACTACCATCTACAATTTAGTGGGTTTATAGTCTGAAAACTAATTTTCTGGAACACTTGGATCAGATAGTGCAGCAGTCTTTTGGCTGTTGCTAAGAAAAACAAAAGTAGGGATTTGTATTGTCAAGATGTGCTTGTTTCACACACAACTCTTTCAGTACTGAAAACCCAATTGAATACAAAAGATTCACTGAAGGAAGAGTGACTGAAGAAAGAGATTACTGAAGAACGTGACACTTCATAAGATTCCTTTACTACTGGCTTCTTCCAGCTCCCATCCTTCTTTCTACTAGTCCTTCTTTTGAGAATAGTCCAGCATATGGTCTTGTGGTTTTAAAAAATGTGTGTGATATTTTTCCATATAAGAAAAATCTTGCTGGACCCTGTGGAAACAAAAATATTGTATAACTTACCATAATAATCAGTTATTAACCCCTTTTCTTCTTCACTGCATGGAGGATAAGGTTTATCATACTCTAATGAGCTTCTTTCCTAAGTTTTCTCCTGTAGCTATATTACAGGCAAGGAGTTACACACTGTGTTATCCATGCTGCTTATTTTACTTTCTAGACTGCCTCCCCATTTCCAGCTAGTCCATCCGGTTTACCCAGAGGCAAAACTTTTAGAATCTTTCCTGAGTTTCTACTGTTTCAGCATCTCTCAAATTCTCAGAAGCACTCCTACCTTATTAAATATGCCTAATACTAACTGGGTCTGTAAAAATGCAGCCACATTTCCTTCCACCGGTGTGTCATTATGAATGGATTGCCGCATCCTGTTCAAGACCTCCAGCAACTTGTACATCTCTTTCTGCTGACTCCACGGTCTGCTGTTTATGGGCTGTAATGCTGTGGTTTGATAGTCACTGCCAATGTCTTTGCCAGGGCAATCAAATCAATGCCACCACATGTGGCTTCCTCTCACACACCCCATCTCATCTTTCAGCATTCCTGCTTCAGGAGCCCATAATTTTGACTATGGGATGCAACGTGACTTTTTCTACTCAAGAAGGAGCAGCTGTTTGGCCCCATGCTTAGTTCACCAAAGGCAACAGGGAGAGGAAGCCTGCCTAGCAGCAAAGAGTGATCTCTGAAAAGCAGGAGGTGGGTGCCTACCAGAACCTCTAAAGTTAGACTCAACGGAGAATTTGAAACTGTGGTTTAGTGAGAAGCAACCTAGGCTTGGCAAGGTAGAAGGGCTTGAGGAACTACATAGGTGTTTTCCATCTATCTCTAACATCTGATTCTATTATACTATGACTAATCTCACCTTGCTTTAATATTCTCTCCTGTAACCTGTTCCATGTACTTATTGCCCTTTCAGTAACGCAATTATCTAAGAATTGATGGCCATCTCGTCCATACTAAACACTGCAGTAGGATAAACTGCATTATTTCTGAATCATCTGCAATAATGGATTGTGAAATCTAGAGGTGGATATCTCCAGGCTGCACGAGTTCTGCCTCTTAATTCCATTTGCCTTGTTTTCAGTTAAATCACCAGTGTGTGAACAGGGGTGCCAGAGGATAGAAAGGGAAAAAAATGAAGTAAAAGACAGAGATTAAAGGAATAGAAAAGTGTTTTATTAACCAGGTGAACATGGAATTAGAAGTGAAACAGGTGAGGGAGAGAAAATAAAATAAGGGTGGAAAAAATTAAAAATCCTCAGCACTGAAGGAAGATATACTCACTGGATATTAACAGTGGGACACAGAACTTTCATTTTGATGTCTTTAAATCAAGTCCATGATACGGATGTACTGACTAAAACCCATTTAGATTTTAATTCTATAGACTGCAAGAAATTTGCTGGTGACTTTCCAGTTTTTGCTGGACAGATGTTATATACACATCACAAACCCCACCACCATCGTAATTGGTAGCCTTGTTGACAAGCTTCAAAGAGATGCCAAATCATGAATAGTTGTGGAGACTCAGCTGCCCAAAATGAAAATCCTTAATGCATTTTGTCATGTATAATTGTGCTAGAGAGGTGCCAGGGAAGTGCTATCAATATCAAGTTAAATGCCAGCAGAAGCTAAAGGCCTGGAAAAAAGGGCCAGATCAGACGACCTTATAAATCCTGCACAGGAGGTGGGATGGAGCCAAAAATACAGGGGGATAGAGCAAAAGGGAGAATACTTTGAAGGAAAATTCTTTATCAGAAATCTATTCCTACACTATTTTAGCTTTCTTTGCTGATAAAAGGTCTCATTGTATTCCTTTGATGTATCACAGGATGAAAAAACCCACTCATGGAATCCAATTCAGATAAGTTTGAGTAGGCAAGAGAGAAATCAAGATTAAAGTCCCAGAAGGAGAAAGGAACAAAATTCTCCAAACACAAGTGATGGTAAAGGACTGTACAATAGACATGAGCAATGTCAAGAAATGCTTATTAACATAGTGCTATTAAATACACCAAAAAGATTAAAAGAAGAGCAAGTTAAGGACAGAAGAAATGGTGGCAGAAATAAAGGATAAGGCAAGAGAGACGGAAAAATGCAGATCAGTAGCATGGAAAAGGAAAGTGGCACAGAAGGAAAATCTAACCAAAGGAAACCAAGAATTTATTTAGATTCAGCGGTTTATTTTTTTCAGACTGTTGCCATGTACCTTTCCTGGGCATACTGTGCAAAGACACTGCTTGCTGCTGCACCTCTTGTTGCTATGCTGTTTCTTCTTCAATGTGAAAATGTTATTGAAATCCCATTCTCACTACTTCACAAGGAATGCACATGCTATCACCCATGTTGCCTCATTGCTAAATGCTCTCAGAATGTTAATGGACAAGTAATGTGTGTAGGAGAACCCATTTTTGTAGATTAGATTTCTTAATGGACTTTCTGGAAGCATGAGAAGTAATTAATCTCCACAGTAACGTACTATCACCTGCTGCTGTGGTTTTCAAAATATTTTTTACCAACACAGAACTTTTTGTTTGTACAGTGTTGTGTCCATTTTCTTTCTGAATAGTAGGGGCAGGGGGTGGGTGTGAGATTTTCTTACTGTTGCTTCTGCGGGATGAGAGATCCACAGTTCCATACAAAATATGCATACTTCCTTCCATAGGTATTCAGTAGATTTTATCCTATTCTTTGCAATTTTTCTGGTGACTTCACAGCTGAAAAAAAATTCTTTTCTCTCCGGTGTGTGACAGTCCAGTCTCTGCAGCCACATAATGCCTGAAGCTCTCACCATAGAGAATCCAGAGATCCTTCATTTTGCCCCAAGATAAGCAAAAACCTGACTGTGTGTTCACTTGCTGAATTTAGTGAGAGTTTACAATTTTACAGGACTTTCCAAAAACAGCCCAGTAGCTTAGGCTTAGTAGAAGACATATGTTGGAAAACATTTGTGTTTCATAAATTCCTTGAAATTCCTTCACTAATTTAAAAAATAATACCATGATTCTTTCTGATGTTGTTCTGATACCTAGTTTGCAAAACCGTAAAATTCCCTCAGTGCTAGTGCAGGTATCGCACTTGTGGAGTTGGAGGCATTTGACAATTCTTGGAATTGACTGCATGCCACAAGTTGTTAGTGTATTACAGAAGTCCTGTTGTTCCTTTTAAACAGGAATACTCTTTGGCATACCTGTGTTTTTAGATGGGAGAGAAGAAATGTGGAGCTGATAAAGTTACAAACACTGAGCCAATGGTTTTCTGGGCTTGTTTGTCTTTTTTTAAAAAAAAAAAAAGAAAAGCAAGATGAACTTCTAAATCACATTTCTGCATTAGTATCCAAATGAAGAAGACTTTTTTTTTACTATTCAAAGTAGAATAGAGTTGTGACAAATAGAATTTGGAAAATAGAGAATAGAACTTCCAAAATAGAATAAAATATTGAATATTGCACACTTTTTAGTGTGGACTGACATGACAGTTAATGCTGAGGAATAAGCTGTTATGTAGAAAAAAACTCACTTAAGTAGTTATCCTGTTTTCCTATGGAGACTAAGGCTCATGTGACAATACTGTCTACGTGCATCTGCCACCACACACTTTTGGATGCTCGCTGCCCCCCCCCCCAAGTAGCTTTTGCACCATCAGCAAATTATGACTTTTGTTGTTAAAGGGTAGAAACCTCAGGAATGGGTCATTAAGCACTTAAGAACATCATAGTGCTTAGGCCATGGAGCAGAGGAGAAAGACCCACACATCTCACATATACAGGAGCAGCTGCAGCAGAAGCTCACGCCTTGATAGACAGAAGCAAATCTGCATATGAGCGAGGTCTGTGTCTTCCCGTGGGAAATCCCACAGACATCTTCCAGGGAGATACCAAAGTCAGTGAAACATGAGGCTCATCTCCGTGTGAAAGAGAGTTCCTTTAGCCCATGGAAGTACTTGCTAAGGATCCAAGTTGGGTTCAGAATGGATTATAGGTAAAAAGCATCCTTTCATATGTGCTCTTGTTGAGATTTGAGTGCAAAGTTTTGACTACTGCCATTTCAACATTATTTGGTACATAAGGAGTTAATTAATAAATGAGAGCCATTTGTAAAATTAGATTGCTTAACAACACTGGAGAAGAAAAGTATTTTAAAATGGGTTTATTTTTAGTTTTCAACTTAATTTTGCTTATTTGGAAAAAATACGTGCTTGCAGCTAATGACAAGGGTAGAACTGCTGGCCTGCTAGCCTTTATTGACATGAAACCATCTAATGATGTGCTGGTTTTCTTAATGGAGAGGGCAGGAAAGTTCCTTGCCATTATTGTGAGAAGTGTTACCTTGCACACTCTAAGGTAAGCAAAGAGCAGCTTTCAGCAGAGACACATTTAGAGACCTTTTTCTGGGTCAAGGAAAGAGAGAGAAAGCCTGTGTGTATGTTTTTGGCGGAAAAAGGACAAGTTCACATCTGCTCTATGGTAAATTATAGGGAGGGAACCTACTGCCTGGGGGCTGAGTATATTTCTGTCTTGTTTTCTCAGTTACTGCACAGAGATCTTGGCAACTGATAGATCAGTCATTGACTGTGTGAGAGATACTGCACCACTGATTTGTGCTCGGGCAACGCTCTGTCCCTTGCAGATGAGGAGCGTGTGTTATGGATGGAATAACATCTCTGCTGGGACTCCTGGCACTTGAATATGGGTTACATGAAAGAAGCACGCTCTTTTGTTCTTTTCCCTTGAAATGATCTGATGAAAACACCAATCCTCCTCTTCCAAGATCAACATTTTTGCTAGAATTCCCCTCATGTGCTGTGTTTGTTTTCAATAAGCCTCTGCTCTCTGCAGCCTTTAGGGATAATAAGAAGCCCTTCACTGCATTTTTTTTTAAAGAACAACACATACACAAATTTCATACATATATTATCCCAAAATGCAATTAATGTGTTGCATTTGAAAGTTGTTCATGTTCTAGTAGCAATGCCATTCATGCACACAGCTATTCCATTTTGGGAGCATGCCATTATATGTCACTGAATTTATTTGGAATCCATTGCCACACTTAGTTTTGTCTAGTAATGAGCATACCTTAGGAGTGGTTTCCTTTCCATGTTGGCTGTATTCTTTGTGACTGAGCCTTATGGCCTGGTTTGACAAGCATTTCTTCCAGAGAAAGTGGCAGCTTACACACTCTCCCAACACTGGATGCTATTTTCCTAGCCCAAATCTTTCTCAGAGTGCCAATATTTTTCTGGGGCAGGGTAGTGAAACAAACCAAGAAACTAGGAAAAAGGTTAGTTTTCAACCCATTCCCCAGTCTACTTCACCATACAGCCCCTGAAATGGCACAGCTGAGCAGTACAAGGTTTGGGATGAGCACCCAGGGTTTATTTAATCTAGCAAAAAGAAATGCTCATAACACTGTGGATGTGGGATAATTTCACTGCCCTGAGAGTAAAAATGAGCTTGAGCATCTTGTGATATTTAATGCTGGGGACAAAGTAATTTCTCCTATTGTCTATCAGCTTGTACATGGCTAAGTGTGATCCCGGACAGGACAAATCTCATCTCTGTGCTTTCATTTACCTGCCTACAATAGGGATGTTATATGCACATCCCATTCAGAGATGATCTCCAGCCACTTTTTGTAAATAATTCTGCAGACAAAAACCACTGTATAATTGCTAAGTAAGTACATTTTCCCTGAGATTCTGAAACAAGCACTCAGATGTGTAGTAAAATATTTACTTGTCCTCTGTGTGGAGAATTACACTGTTCAGGGGAACTAGCGTGAGCCTTTTCAAACTAGCTGGTTCACAACACAAGCTGGTCTTACGTTATATGGTGCTGACGAGTTAGCCCTCAGACAATGAACGGGGGATCACGGGGCTCTGAGTGAGTGATGGGGAACAAGACGTTGAATGAAGCTGTTAAAACTCCCATCAGAGCTGAAACTTGTTTGTAACATGGAAGAGAAATAGGAAAGGCTAAGCCAGTGTTTCACTCTCAGACTGTAAGTAATAACAGTCAAGAAAAAAAAATCACAGAAAAGGCAGCTTTATTTTTGGTGACAGCTTGTTCTTAAGCAGCTGTTAACTTGGGTAGAGGTTGTTAAAGGTGAAATTGTAGTATTGACATTTGAGTACTATACTTTTTGTAGATATAAACTATGAGAGTGATAGGAGTGCATGAAAATAAGCTGAAAGCAGCAGATCGCCCACAAGGTTTGCATATTTGACAGTTTTAACTCAGTTTCTGCTAAGAGACTAGATTTTGAGAAGGGAGTAAATGCCTTGGAAGATTTCTAACCTTTTAAGAGTTAATTCTTCATAGGAAACTAGCATTTGCTTAACCAAAAGAAGTCTCCAGGCCAAAACAATTTTTATTGGAGGTGGATAATGAAAGCACTTTATGGCATTCTGCTCTGTATGCCTCACTGTGTATCTCAGCAGAGACAAAGGTGCCAAATTCGGGAGTATGATAGTTAATCACTATGGAAGGAACATGGAAACTTAGAGTTTGGGTGAATAAAAACGATGTAAATGGCAAAAGAATTTGGGTTAGAATAATAGGTAATAAAGTAGACATGAAAAAAATCTGGGCATTAAAATATGGTTTCATCAGAAAAGTGTTTTCTTAGAATTAAAATAACGGAACCGTTCAAGGAAAGAAAAGAAACCAGAACATCCCAACTCGTCCTCAGCTCAGGATTTAGGATAGTTTCTGTTCTCGTAAAGTTCAGAGAAAAGCAAAATCTGTACAGAAAATAATTGTTCTGGGCATGCTAAAGAAGATCCAGCAGAGCTAGTAAGCTCCATGTTCAGTGGAGGGAAAAATATTGCATTCCTTTGCCTTAGTAAGGAAGCAAACCAATGAAATACATATATAAAAAGGAATCACTTTCCATTTCCTGTGAGGCAGAGTCATTCTCAGAAAGGTAGCTGACATATTGAAAGTAATAAAACAGGTTGTATCAGCAAGGTTCCTTCCTTGTTTTGCCATAGGAATGCTGTTTAACATTTCAAACACATTATGGGAAAATAGCAGACCTTTTTGCTGGTACGCAAGGATGCTAAACTCTTTGCAGATAGCACTTCATCTGTGGAAAAGCATACCCGAGAGAAGAGTGGACATGGAGAAGTGTACAAGTATTTGATTTAAAAAACTTGTCCAGATCCCATTGAAATGTGGGCTGTGATCACCAGAGCTACAAAAACAAAATCCTGCAAAAAAGTAATTAAGAGATAGCACAAGGTGGCTGGCATAGTCTATTCTTCACCCCTATAACCGAACTATTGCTAGATAGGCTCTTATTTAAAGGCCACAGGATAATGACTATTGAGATGTTGCAGAAAGCTTTATTAAAAGGATATCTGAAGGTCAGGGAAGTAATGAAAGATCTCAGAACAGTGAAGGATATTTGACACTGTCACCTTATGAAGCATCATTAAAAAAACTACTAAGGGTCCATTGCGTGTGCCAGAAGTCAAACAAGAATCAAGTAAAAAGATCAAGGTTAGTGGCTGTGGGTGGGAGAAAGCTGCCTGAAGTGAAATGGGCCTAGAGCTGTGGATGGATATAAAAATTTCACAGCACTGAGCTAGACCGTTCCTGTGTATTGACAGTTACAGATAAATTTATGTGATCTCACAAATCTATACACTGTTAGAATGACTTAAAATGGAGTTCCCATTTTAAGCTCCAAAAGGTGAACTCAAAGATCTTCCAAGAAATAGTTACTTTCTTTCTCTCTTGTAAGACAACAGTTAGAAACTTCCTTTTGAGAATGTCTTTTCAGATGCCAGGTAGTCAAAGCTCAGTTGTGCATAAATATAGCTTTTTCTTTCCTTCTTTTTTTTTTTTTTTTTACAAGAACAAATGAAAATAATTACTTTAAAGTACCCACTCATAAGAATAACTTCGCTCATCACTCTAATTGCAAGCAGACACTCTCTTTCCATCACAATAAATTTACAATGGCTCATTAGCTTCTATAAGAGGATGAAATGGATCATATTGCTAATATTGACATTTTTTTAAATGGTTGATTTTGCTATGTATGTGTTGGAATTTAGAGTATACCTGTACAACAAAATTAATTAATTAATTAATTAAGTGTTTGGAAGACAATGGCAGAGATGGAAAACTAATATTTCCTACAGATCCCAGAGCTACAGCTTGACTAAAAGCTCAGAGGTTGTTTAAACTAATATGGCTTTGAGTATGAATGTGTTGAATTATCAGCACACACCTGAAGGGCTATAACTTGCTAAGTTGCAGTAAATCAGTTGTTTTCAGTCACAGAAGTGGATGATTTGATTTTTCTCCATACATGAAGAAAATGTGCGTGTGAGAACAAAAATAAAGAAACTGTTTTAGCATTTTCATTATGATCACAAAAACATCCTTGAAGAAATAGCACCCTCCTGGCATTTATATTCTAGATAAAAGTGTTCCAGCCCTAGGGTAACTGTTGTTACCTAACAGAAGGGATGTGGTCATTATTTTGTTTTATCAGCTTTTCTTTCTCTCCCTTTTGCAGGGTTTTAAACACATTGTGGTCTGATTGAATCCCTCAATCCATTGCCCTGGCTGAGGCAGTATACTCTGTGGATCTGATGGAGGGATTTTATCATGGACCTGGCTGTGCATGCAAATTAGGAATGCTAACCAGGGAAGGACAAGGAGAGAGGAAAAACTAGTGTAATATTTGAAAAAGAAATAGGAAGCACCTCAGCTCTGATTCTCTTCTTTCTTACTTTATCTTTCCTAAAGGTAACTGTATTGACTTAACCGATTTTTTTTTTTTTTTAATTTCTTTTTGGTCTGCACCTCTGAGAAAAAAGAGTCAAGGTCATTGTTTCCAATTTGTACCTTAAGACTCTAACTTTTGCCATAGAGATGGGATGCTAGCATATTATTTATTTTGCAGGATAATCCCTGATCATTGTAAACTCAAAATACAATATAGCTCACTTATGACAAAGTAAGGTTAGTTTGGGGATTAAGTTTGCCCTATTACATTGCTAAAGCTCATGTATTTGATTCTGTTCCTTAGCTCTATCACCTAGACTGATTGATATTTTCATGTCAAGCAGGCAAAACTGCCACTCAGGTTTAAAATAAAGAAATAAAGATATTTCTTTTTCTAGTCTTATCTCCCTGCAGCTCCCTTCTGGCTTCCGGTCTGTTTTGATTCTATCTACACCAAGGCAGCTCAACCAAATTTCACTTAGAAAATTTAGTTTCAGAAAGCAATCCTAGCCCCTGCGGGAAGACCGGCTGCTCTGCCATTGACACCAAGGTGGCCTCAATGTCAAGGAGCGTGCACGTGTCCTGGGCTACTGCTGCCCGTGGGGCAACCGGCGAAGCCTCCTGGGCTCTCTTGGGAGCCTCCCTCAGCTGTTCCCGCCTGATACCCTCCAGTGGGACATCCACAACTCACACTCGAGCGGTAATGCCACAGCTTCTCTCCTGTGCTGCAATGTCAAATGCCAGACGTAGCTGGCTGCTTTCTGAAGTCCTGGAAAGTGGCTCCCCAAAGTGACCAAGACGCTTACCCCACCCCAAAACTGAATGCTCTGTCATGTGCTCAGTATGTTACCTTGTTACACAACCCAACACACAGATGTTCTCACACTGACCAAGAGAAATGTAGAAAGTTCTTTCTGAGAAGACATGCCTTTTCTTGGAGCATTAGGAGTCAAGTACTGCCAGTTTTACCTCTGGGCAGCAGCTCTTTGCTGAAGTGATGAAATGAATGATCTTCTCTGGGATACAGTGTGACACAAGTGAAGGCACAGGATTTCAGCTGTGTGTGGACAGCCCTCTAACATTTTCTATGAAAAAAAAAAATTGCTTGAAATAATCGTATTGGCCCTACGAAACTGCACCCCCCTGCAGAGCTAGGGCCTGCTCCAGCCATCGTTATGGACGGTGTAACTCTTCCAAAACTCTGAAGACACCTGTGCTGTTACTGCATAATAGCCTGGTCTTTCAGGATAATCCAGTTCTCCTATCTCCCCTCTCACACCAGAATACAAAAGTCTCTGAGGTGCCCACCCTGTGAAAATAGTGGAGAAGAGAAAAAACCCATATACCAGCCTTAGGTAAATGGTCATTACCACTCTGACAACTATTCCCAGGTCTTTTTGCAATGTATGGTTGCAGGATCATACAAGCCAAAAGCGCTTACTGGCCTTTTCCTGACAAATACAGTTCGAATGAGGCTTGTCCTTTATAGGGATCTATTGCATTCAAGGTTTCTGTGTCGCTATCTGTTTACCAGGGCTTGAAACCGTGAGTAAAGTTGTTGGCCTTTTTGTCCAGGCAGGGACAACATCACATGTTAATGCTCAGCTTGAATCTTCAAAACATGGGATCTTCTAAGGGGCTATAAATATTAGCCTTTTTGCTGCTGGCCATGCCCTGGAGAGGAGAAACAGCAGCTGGCCTCTTCTTCTGGTCTAGAGCGGAGCCTACACTCAAATCTGAGCTCTCCATGTAAAATGAGAGCAAGGCCATGCTTAACTAGGTGGTTTAGGCATGATTCAGACATGCCTGGGGGGGATGAGTGTGTGAAAGGTTGGGACCATGCTTTCCCACAGGACTGGTCCAAGCACACTTTCATGCAGTGCAGGCAGCTTGTGCTCAGCCTCATGAAACATGCAGCCCTGAGGACACTTACTTTTAGGAAAGATCCCACATCTGGCTAACGTGCCAGATGTGCCTCTACCACAGGAACACCTGGGACTTGTGGGCAGCCTGTGTTTGGGCTCTGCCTTTTGATACCGTGTGTGTGTGACACTAAGCTTAAAGCAGTGGCATGTAAGCATTAGTCTGCAAAACACACAGGACTTTGGCCTCTTTCTATCCTTATCTCCTAGGTTATAGCACAGATGCAATACAAAAACCCCTGCCTGATGTGCTTTATGATATGTGTATTTTCTTTCTCTCTACATGGTACCTTGCTCCCAGACAAAAAAAGGTACCAAAATGACTAAGAAAAAGCTTTTGAGGCCCTCTAAAGCCTCATCCATTGTATTTCAAACCACAGGATCCATAATGACACCACCATTTAATTCTATGGAATTAATTAGCATTGGTGCTCGCAACTTCTGTTACCTCAAACCTTTTCTCCCTTTAGTAAAACTAATTGCAGTTCCTGTCCCTGCAACCAACATAGTATCACAAGCTATTAGCTGAAGTCGTTAACTGCAGCTAAAGAAACAATACCGCTTTGTTCACTTCGCCTGCAATCCATGAATTACGGACCTGGGTGAATTATAACACTCTAAAGAGATTTATAAAATTGTTGCAAGTGACTTCTCAAAATATCTATTGATTTCAATGTAATGGGGTCCCATGCCTCACTCCAACCACACAGCTACTCTGCAGCCACTCACTTCACCTACCAGGGCACCTTTGTGTGTTTGTGATTTTCCACCCTGTGCGATAGGATGGGAAAGAAGAGGCTCTGTTGTTGTTGTTGTTGTTGATACACACATGAGTTTTGGCCAAGGGAAGAGAACAACTGGATCTGTTACGATGTGAACTCAGTGCCAAATGGTAAGTAGTACAAGACGTTATGAACAAAATCATGCTCGGGGAAGTCTGTGGAGTATCAATTTGAATGCTAGCAGGGGCTTGGAGTTGCAGAGGGGCCCTAGGGTGATTCTGAGTTGTTACTCTCATGTCAGGCTCACTCTAAAGACATTGCCTTTGACCTCCACTACCTTTAGACAGGGAAGTAAAACCAAGGCCCAAGGCACCAGCAGTGACTGTCACTGGAGAAAGAGGGCATTGACAGGTTAAGGGTTGTTCACGTTAGACCTCCAGAGGCAATGGGCACCCACGGCCTCCTTCACAACTGGGGTTACTTCAGCACAGGAGAAAAGTAAAATGCAGTGATCATGTGTCCTTGAAGCTCCATATGGATCTGAGAGCCACTCTCTGGGGAAAAATGTTAATGATGGATGACACTGAAAAGAAATCAGAAGTATTAGGTTGGCCCAGGTTATGCAGTTCTTAATCCCTAGCTCAGCTGTTGCAACATCCTTTGGAAGACTTAATATGAAATCTAACTCTGGTGATGTACAAAACTGTTACCGAACTATGCCAAATACCAAATCTTTAATGAAGCTATTCTTGTGTTTTATGGGATGCAGAGCAGTAACCTACTTTCTTCTCTGATTAAGGGTAGGAAATGACTACTTTTCAGTGTTACACCATTTATCAAAAATAATAAAAACTAAAAAAAAAAATCCTTCAGAAGCTAGATGTGGAAAATTAAAGAAGTTTTGATGGATAAACTTATTTCCAATTAACTTAAGCTGTGCAAATCCTTTAGATGAGACATTGAAATGTTTTTGAGACACTAAGTTAATTTGGTAAAGTCTAGTAACAGCATCAGATTTTTCTGATCAATCTGATTTTCATGTTACAGATGTGTCAGCATAAGTATGGATGCACTAATCATTCTGGTATAATTAACTGCCTGGTGAAATGTCTCATTAGCGTGGGGAATTACTGATGAATAATTTGTCATATTCTAATTATTCCCTACTCACTCACCCCTCCTTCCTTTAAAAATACATAATTATAAGCATTTAGGAAATAACTTGCATGGTGTTGAAAATCTACCTCATCATTTAGATCCTTCCAACTTTTCTGAAGAGAATTTTATGCTAAGTGCTGAGAATTAAGGTAGCTATGGAAAGAGCTGTTCTATAATGTTGCAGCATTGCACAAAGTGCACAAGGGCCTGCATATGATCTGGAAAGTTCCTGTTTGAGAAAGACCCCTGTTGTGCTCCACTGCCCCAAGGATGAAAGCAATGAGATATAGTATTATGCTGTGCACAGACTCTGCTGTGTCTGAAGCTTCAAGAATGTGTTAAATTCCTTACTGACTGATTTAAAGACCACCTATGATATCAGCTCCCCCTTCCTGACAAAGCTCTCCTAACTTAACAGAAACATATATTAGAGTGATAAATGCTTCAAGCAGGTTTCTTCTAACTTGAAAAAGGAAGAGTTGACACATCCCTGGCATCTGGAAAAAGTTAAGAGTGAGGTAGTTTATGTTGCATACATACATCCAGTAAGCATTTGAGTTGTATGGTAGATGGGTTTATAGTAAACCTTGAGATACATTGATCAGAGCTGAAGCTGGAGGGTGAATGAATGATACACGCTCACTGTGCTGTTTGGGAACACCAGCAAGGGCTCTAGCTTCGCTTAGTACGTGTACCTTGATAGCCTGCAGCTCCAGGGTGGAAATGTAATGAACTTCACCCGCTTTGCATTGTAGCATGTCTGAGCGGAAAGGGCACGATGTACACTGTGGTTCTGCTCCAGGCAGATAGTATTAAGTTGCCCCAAGAAATTGCTTCTGTGCTTTCCTTTCCTTTTCTAATTTTATTCTTGTTTAGTTGGCAAAACTTGCTGAAGTGGGGGCAGGGAGTAAACAAAAATGGCTTTGCGTTGTTCTGCTTGCTTATATACAAGACCTCCCACAGTGAGGCATTTACACAGTACTAGAAATATAACCTTGTAACAGCTTCACTAGAATAGCACTATTAACTCATTTTCCATCTTTCAGGGCTCTTATACACTATGTGAAGTGCCAGACAAGGAATTTACAACAGTCTTTCAGTAAATCCATTCTTTCAGAAAATTCAAGCAGTCAAACTAGTTGGACAAGGTAGGGAGGCAAGTAAGGTCAGTGGACTGTGCATGGAAGGCCAACTGGTTGCAGGTCATCTGACTCTAGAGAAAGCTAGTACTGGTCAGTTCTGTTGGTGAAACTGAATTTCAGCATCTTGGAGCAGGATTCTCTAAGGGTAAATTTTCTTTAGTCCATCTTCCAAGCAAGTGGATGAGCTGAGGATTTGCTCCTTGTAGTCACATCACAAATAAAGCTCAAACTACTTTCTGTCCCTTTATTCTCCTTTTTAAAACAGGAAAGAAATGATTCAAAACAAAACTAATAACCCTTAGATTTACTGTCCAAGAGACAAATAAACCTCCTTTTATTTAAAAAAAAA
>JANXJC010000023.1:19580585-19618448 GCA_027564655.1 Leptodon cayanensis
ATGATTCAAAACAAAACTAATAACCCTTAGATTTACTGTCCAAGAGACAAATAAACCTCCTTTTATTTAAAAAAAAAGAAAAGTTATTGTTGGGGTTTTTTTGTATGTCTCTTGCCTTAAGAACAGTGAGGGTGACTTCAGAGTATTCATCAGATCCATCCTTTTTTTCCGAAGCTGACATTAACTTCTGTCACAATTTTCAGTCTTAAAGTTGTTCAACATGTTCCTACAATGTAAAATGCTTCTCTTAAAGTCTCACAAGTCCAGTTCTCATTATTATCACAATGACCCTTTCCTTTTAATAGCCCAAAGAGGAAGATAAAGCATTTTATTTCTGAACACCCCCTTTGTAGCTTTGCTGAGCACAAAATCCTAAGAAAAATATAGAGCATTGCCCTCTGGCTGCTTTTTGTATTACCCGTAGTCCTAATTTTGTATACTGGCATTGACTGAGAGTTCTGGGGTGATAATAATTCAGATCAAACTTAAGAAGCAGAGACTGCGCCTTCTGTGAGCTCTGCCAGTCTCTCCGTTGTTTCCTATTTTTTATCATCCTTCCATACTTTCAGGTGGTTCCGCGGTTTTTAGCACCTCCCATATTTTCATAGTCAATCTGGAAATGCACTAAGTGAAAACTCAGTGGAACGGAAGAACAGCTGGTGAAGAGCAGAAAAGTTAAAAGCCTCACTCACCTGTTTTTCGGCACATATTTAATCTTCGTAAAGGAATTAAGTATTGTGAGGCAAATGCATAGGCCATGTGAGGGAAATACCTTCCAGCTCATATTCATCAAGCATTGCTATCCCTGTACTCTGAATCATATGGCTATAGATTCAATTCCCTGGAATCATGCCTGTTTGCATTCAGCACGTTGTGGCAGCCTATGCAGTGACAGAAGAGAGGCAATTTCTGTAATATATTCAGGGCTCTTTAGAAAGCAAGCACAGTCATGTTATTAAAAGAAAGCAGCAGGACCTAGGTGGGTTTCATTCTGAAGCTGAGCCACACTGGTTTAGTGTGACTTCAGTCTCTGTATTGTTCACTTTAACCCACTGTGTCTCATTTTCCCATCATAAAATTGGAATAATGGTGCTACCCTACTTCATAGGGAGCTTTTGAGACTTATTTTGTTTGTGAAGTTTATTGAACTGGGAAATGGACAGAATAATAAAATGTCACGATGATGCACCATTGTCCTCCCTGTTTCCACATCCCTCATCAAAACCTGCTGTGTCTCATAAATCACCAGTGTTAATGGCTAGAATGACAAATGCTATTCCAGGTTTTTTTCTACATTTCTGAGTGTTTTAATGAAGTTCTGCAGAATTGCTTAACTGAAATAGCCAAAATAAACAAACAAGTGTTAATGCAATGACCTTTATCCACCTTTCTCTCCTTTACTACTGTTTATTTTATATCAAAGCACTCTTTCTTTCTGCCAGGGACTGTGTCTATTTGCACAGCATCTAACAACACGGTGAGTTTATAATGTGAACAACGAACTGCTGGAAAACTTTATATTGAAGATTTTTTGTCACATGAAATACCTAAGGCTCCCAGTCAAGAATATATCCCCCTCTAAGACAGAATTTAAATGAATACTGTCACCAGAAAGGATAAATTTAGATGTAGACTTAAGAATTTTCCCAAAGGGAGGCTTAGATGGTTTTTGGACATTTTCCTTTTTCCTTCTCCAAGAAGGAAAAATGCTGAAGTTCAGGAGTGCACAGACTTGTTTGTGTCAGGTGTCATCATTAGCAGAGGTGGGTGCTGTTCCTGGCTGTGGCAGGCTCCGGCTGTATTTGGGGCAGTGTATTACTGTCAAAGAGCAGCTACGCCCCTAGCAGTGAAACTGGTATTTAAATGCAAGCTGTTGTACTTAAATGAATGATCGGCTGATGTAATATGAATTGTATTATGTGGAAGGCAGATAAGAAGATCTCTACATGTAACTTTTGGCCTTAAATAGTCAGGTAATTGATTCTGCTAATCTTTGGGAATGCTTAGGATGTTACTGTAATAAATAAATTGGCAATAAGTAATTTCTTATAAGTATCCTCCTGAGTGAAGTATGAGGCTTTGCCAATATACTTGAGAATAAATGCCATCCTGGTTATCGTTAGTGCAAGTAGTCTGTTTGCTCTGGAAATTCCATATCCTAGGATGAACCATGGTGGACTCTTTTTACAGTTTCAATATGAAAATACCTCCTCAGATTATAAAATAGCCTTTAATAGTATAATAGCTGGGAAATGAGCAAGTGAAGCTTATTGAAGACTTTAATTCTGCCTTGTATCTGACAATTTGGTGCATGTCTATATAGATGGAATTCAACTTATTTTTCATTCTCTTTTGTATTTTGATTTGCAGGTTGGAATTGTTTGTTACTCCTCCACTTAGGAAATCAAGAACATTAAAATGATTAGAGTTTTCTGATAGCCTTGGGGAAACTTTTAAAAAACATTTCATTTAGAAGCAATCCTGCCTCTGTAGTTTATATTACTTATAGTTATTTCCCTGTTGGTTGCTGTGGAAACAAATGTCATATCAAAACCAAAGGACTGCATTCCAGGTACAACAGATGCAACACATGTGATCCCTTGAGAAAGGCAATGCTCTGGGAGAGGGATTTGTCTGGCAGACGACCGATGTCTGGACTCTGTAGTTTGGCCCATGTGTGCCCAACACAGCACTGAGGACTGAGAACAAAGATGAATTTCAACCACTTTTATGCTTTTTTTTTTTTTTTTGCTGTGGATAGGTATTGTTTAGGACAGCTTAAAGTGTCCTTCAACTCATTCCTGTCAACTCATGACCCTTGGGAGCTGATCTGACAAAGAAGAGAGAAGTGGCTTTGGCATTACCTCATCTCTGTTCCCCAGGGAGATTTATCTGCATAGAAAGTGTGATCAAGGACTCAGTTTGACTAGTTTCATCCTGCTTCAGGAGTGGTTCAAAGCAAACACAGGAAGAACTGGCTTTTTTTTTTTTTTTTTCCTGAGTTGAAAACCTGTTGTTTTTTTCTGCTGGGTACCATTTAGCTGGTGAGACTGTGATGTAGCAATTACTTACCCCACAGAAATGGGTCAACAGAAATTAATAATAATTCAAATAACATAACAAATTTATCAAGTAGCTTTAGGTAGAAAGAAAGGAACATTTGAAGAAAGGCAAATCTTTCCTTCTGTTAAAAACTTAGAATGAAATGTAGTCAATTATCATTTTAAATTAATGATTCTTTCAAGGTACAGGTAAAAATGATAGAAAGGACATTCAACCAGAAAAAAAACCTCACCCACCCACCCCCCAAAAAAGCACAACAAATATTTTGCTTGGGGTTCACAGATACATTTGAAGTTGACTTGAAATAATGTAATTTGACAGGTTTGTTTCCACCAGTAAACTAAAAAAAAGTCCTAAAGGAGAGCTTTAGTTCTCCTCCTCCTTTCTTGGCTTCACTAGGTCCTGTTGGCAGGATGATGTCTTAAACATCTTTGACTATGCCAGATAGATCTTCCAAGCTGGCAACAATTTTTTTATTGCCTCCATACATTTCACTGAAACCCCTTCCCTGCATTTTCAGTCCTCTGTTCCATAACTATTAGACCCTATACTTTTAGGTAACATATCCTATCCCTTGTTGCCTCAATCTTTTTTTGTGGCAGGGACTCCCCAGAGCATGAAATATACCCTACCAGCTGCCAGGCAATCCTGGTCCACCTAAGAAGCGTGCAGCATGTTAGTCTTTTCGTTTCTTGCACAGCCTTAGCTGTAAATCTTGGTTAATTTTTTCAAAGACACTAGAAATTATATGGTTAGAATAGTTGTGCAGATTTTATAGCCACAGTATTTTACTTAGAGTATAAGCTTGTTAAAATTAAGTCATCCTTGTTTGTACAATGAGGTCTCACACTATGAGGTGTTAATCAGTCATTTAGGTTTTACATTAATTGTAACTTTTAAAGGTATGATGACATAGAAGAAATGTTTCTATTTTCCATAGAACGAATGACCATTAATTACAAAGTGTACACCACTGGCCACGACAAAGAGGTCTGCAGACTGGAGGTGGGTCTCAGGAATGAAAATGGATCTAATACAAACCTCTTATTCACCAACCCTCAGAGACTGTGTTTGCAGCAGAAGGATTTGGCATGTAATGCAGAGTGGGAGCAATTTTTTAAGTGTGGAAAAGGACACTTAGAGGAGTCTGGCTACCTTTGCTATGCGTAATTCCTTTACATGACAGGTATTAGACTCTCAAATTCTGTCCCTGTGGATGAGTTGAGAAAAAGGGTGAACTGCCTTTTTATTTACTGCACATCAAAATTTTTAAACAGGAACTTTGGCTTTAAATTTATCTTTATGTGTGAGTTTTTTCACAGTAAGTTTCTGAACCCCACAGAAAGAATAATAAATGAAGGAAATAACATTAGCTCTCTCAGAGAATGATATATCTCTGGCATTTGCTTAATTGCCCCTTCTCCCAAGTCACCTGCATTTGCTATTCCGAATAGCTGTGCTGTTCCTAATGGCTTTGTTTGGTATTCCAAACTGATGTTGCATCAAATTATGTGCTTGTTTGTTTGTTTGTTTTCCACAGGAGTTCTTTTGTAAATTAACAACAGTTAATGGGGAGTTAAACCGTTCTCAAAATTGACTATCAAATTCACTCAGTAGAAAAAAAAAAAGACCTTTAGAGAGAATTGACTGTTACAGAAATATACCCCAAGGATCACTGAGAATGACATGCGAGGAGTGGTGGCTGTCGAGGAAAGAACTTACTAAAAGTATTGCATAAATAGCAAAGTCCAAATCAGAGCCTTTTCTCATCCTTTCAAAAATAATTGCCTCCCTTCATTGTGCTGGATTGTGCTATGTGATTTGTTATTGGCATTTAGAAATAAATATAACATTTTCTTTTTGATCCATAATTCACTGTGGTGCTCCTGGTGGAATCACTGATGTTTGAATTAGGGAGCAAAGGCAAAGTAATATACAACTGTCTGGCAACTTGTGTCTTCAAGTTTGCTCACTTGAATTACTGTGAACTGGACCAGGTACAGAATCAGCTGGAAACAAATGAACTACAAACTTGTCTGAACCATTGTCCAAAGCTGGAACTGATGATCTCCATTCTCTAATGCACACAGAAGTTTACCTGTCTTTTCATACCTCATTTTCTCCTGTATTATTTCTCAGAGAGACCAAAACATGATGAAACACTGTTCAATCAGTGCTGCTAGACCTATCCAGAACCGAAAAGCACTAGAAACCTCACCTCAAATACTCTCTAATCATGAAATCCAGATACACCTCCAGTTCAACGTATAAAATATACATTGGCTGTTATGGAAGATGAGCACTGATAGTGTTGTATAACATTTAAGGCTCTTTTTGCAAATGGCAGAGATCTAGAAAGAGTTTGCATAATCATGTAAACTCCTCAGCCTTGAAGCAAATTGAAAAACTAGATTCATTTGAAGATTTAGCTATTGCTGAATTAAAATCCTACCTTAGATTCAGAAACAACCATGGGATTTTTACTATGAACTAATGTTTTTTAGCATGTGTGTCAGCTTAACTCAAATATCTTTCTCAGCAAGATCAGATTGTGAATAGAAAGCTGTCCTTTTACTTTCCTTTTATGAGTGAGCTGTGACATAGATTTTCTGCAACACTGCTTCAGCTTTCTCATACATGTAGTTCATAACAGTTTAACGTACTTGTTACATAAAGTAAGCATCTAACATGTCTGTAAGGTTTAGTGTTTGAAAACATCATCTTGAGTCCTGGTTTTAAATTTCTTGAGGTGAATTTGGTAGGAATCTCTTCCCTTTGAGTTAAAAAACTTGAGTTAAAAAAAAAAAGTTAGATAGGATCACACAAAATGTAGGATAGGTTACATCTCCAGATTTGTCAGCTTACGCATCACTGAGAAACTTCTTTTTAAAGTGATGAATCATGGACATCATAAACTTAACATCTCTTCCACTCTAGATTCTTCTATTGTTCAGTTGAAAAAGGTTAAGTATCAGAGATGTATTATACAAGCCCAAGTCATTGACATGGACAATATAGTTATACTTTTATTAATGGAGTAGTTTACAAAGAACAACATAGCAACATGAACAACCTCAAAAGCATTAACTAAGCACTCCAGCAATTTTGTTTGGGGAAAAAAAGAAAAAAAAATCATTAATCAAAATTAAGAGGTTTATAATTCTGATAGAACCTCAAAATATTACAAAAATGGATTGTGAGCTAACTAAAAAAGCAAAAATGAAGTTATATAGTTCAACCTGATACATTTTGCATTTTTGTTTTAGTGGGAAATAAATATCTGTTTTAGACTGCTGAAACAGGTAACTTGTTCTCATCCTCTCCCTTCTTTCCCTTTCCCTTTCCCTTTCCCTTTCCCTTTCCCTTTCCCTTTCCCTTTCCCTTTCCCTTTACCTTTACCTTTCCCTCTTCCTTTCCCTTTCCCTCTTCTTTTCCCTTTCCCTTTCCTTTCCTTTCACAGAAGCACAGAAACAGAGAATGGTTGAGGCTGGAAGGGATGTCTGGAGGTCATCTTCTCCAACCCTCCTGTGCAAGCAGAGCCCACCTAGAGCAGGTTGCCATGGACCATGTCCAGGTGGCTTTTGAGTATCATCAAGGCTGGAGACTCCACAACCTCTCTGGGCAACCTGTACCAGTGCTTAGTCACCCTCACAGTAAAAAATTGTTTCCTGATGTTCAGAGGGAACCTCCTGCACTTCAGTTTGTGCCCATTGCCTCTGGTCCTGGCACTGGACACCACTGAAAAGAGCCTGATCCCATCTTCCTTGCACCCTCCCTTCAGCTGTTTATATACATTGATAAGATCTCTCTGAATCTTCTCTTCTCTAGGCTGAACAGTCCCAGCTCTCTCAGCCTTTCCTCACAGGAGAGATGCTTCAGTCTCTTCATTATCTTTGTGGTACTTTGCTGGACTCTCACCACTATGTCCATATCTTTCTTGCACTGGGGAGCCCAGGACTGGACACAGCACTCAGTGTGGCCTCACCAGTGCTGAATAAAGGGGAAGGATGACCTCCCTCAACCCGCTGGCAATACTCCTCCTAATGCAGCCCAGGATACTATTAGCTTGCTTTGCTGCAAGGGCACGTTGTTGGCTCGTGTAAATGCTGGCTTATCCCTTTTTCCCTTTGCTTTTTCTTTTTCCTTTTTTTTGTCTCTCCAGACAGTGAACCACTGCCCCCCCCAGCTTTTACAGAGCTTTCAATTCCTTCTCTAAAAAGGCATTGACCTGATATTTAATTATTATCTGAGTAGATTGTTTTAGCTCTAAGGATACTCATAAATTTCAAATAGTGTATTAGCGCTCTTCCAACAGGCAAGTGCTCCAGCTGTGTCTCTTTACTAGCTCATAATACTCTTAAAATAAAATGTGTGCTCTAGACTGTGACTGGTGACTAGATAAATCAAGTGGTCTTAACTCAAGTACCTGATGGATGTCATGAATCTTTCTGTTACAGGTCACCTGTTTCAATCTCAGACAGCATAGTTAACTTCATGAATGCAAGTTACAAGTATCAGTTGACTATCTAATGGCCTATGGAAAATAACTGAGCTTTTTTCAGTCTAGTTTTGAGTGCTTACATCTCAGAAATGTGGGCACTGGAGAAAGTTGCAGTTGTATTCTCTTCACCCTTGACAACTGAAGAACAATTAAATCTAGCTCCAATGTACTTTAAAAAGTCAGCAACAAATCTTAAAGCATCGCAAATTTTTACCAAGACCTACGTCCAAATGCTTGGAAAGAGTCCTTTTTGCTCTTGTTTTAATGATTACTTGGAGGATAAATGATCTAACTTCTGTGTACATGTAGGGTGACATGCCCTAATTTATAGAAATGCCAGTGCAGTGAAACAACCCAAACACAAATGAATGTACTGACAATTCCTATGTAATTACTTCAGAGCTGTCACTCTCCTATGTGTGCTCAGTGCATTAGTACATAACAAATGTGAAACACCCCAGTAATCAATATTCCTTGTCAAGCACAACTATATTGCCATGGACTTATTACCGTGTTATTCCTTCTGATTCTTCTTTCTATATATTTAATTAATCTAAGTGCATTACACTACCTTTCCTAACATATAACACTGCAGCTTAGGTTGGATCATTAGCAAATTCTGGGCAGGGTGACTCTATTATTTTGCAACCTGTTTTTAAAAGGCTCAGTAGCAAGCCATATCATTTACAGCACACTGTGGGAACAGAATCCTTGTTGAGATTCTTCTTGTTAATGCAACATGGACACAGGCTGTCCTGGATTGCTTTATTTTTGTGTGGTTAATGTATATAAAAGGAAAGGAACAATGGATGGATTTAATGAGGTGCTGCACTGAGTCATTGAAAGTACAATTTTGTGATAAGCACTTTCATCAAAATAAGGCAGTGTCTTATCAGCCTGTCTAAATTTATCTCTTGTGATAGCTGGCTGTTCTGTATAGTGCGTTTTCTCTGTCTATGAATCTGGAGAATGTGTTCTTGTGTCATCAGGCTTTCAAATCCATTCTATTCAGGAATGGATGTAGACTAGTGATCTACCACAGGTCTGTGATCCATGTCATCCTCTCAAAATTGTCTCTTTTTTAGCTGCTGCTTGGTCTTTATTTCCATCAGGGCACTGTGTCTATAGTGTTTGATAGCTTAGATCCCCAGTTCATTTCATGTCCTGCTTCCCTCATCATTCACGCTTGCTACCTGTGTATTAGTCTGTTCCCAGGACCTTTGTGGAGTGAACCAAGTTCTCAATGGTGAAATCTAAGAGATTATTTCCTCCAGGACCTGCTCCCAAAGCTCAGTGGGGATAAAGCTACATAAAATCTATCTCTGTTTATTTTACTTAGTCCTCTGACACTATCCCAACAGTTGTTGCACCTTTAAATATCTTTATACACCCTTTCTACCATGCCCACACTTGTGCAGCATGTAGCCTTGGTGTCACACTGTGAAGCACCGCTCTGGCAGGCTGGAGCATGACCCTGAAGTTGCTTCAGGGACTTTTGTCTTCAAAAGTCACAAAAAATAATGATGGTATCTCAGGGTTACAGGACTGCTGCATAGGATGAAGGCAACGCCAAGGCCAGGTACCGTGTTGAATAAATACAGACAGTAAGCTCACGGAGTTATCTGTGAAAGTGTGGACATGGACCACTTTGAGCAATGGAGCCCAGGGCATAGGCTTTGGGTTGCAACTCTTTACCTGCATAGCCAAACCTTCACTCCGGGAAGCCAAACAGTGGTAGTCCTTTCACAGATTTGGGTCCAGGCTTCCTATGACAGCCATGCCAATGTAGGGTTCCAAGCTCTGGATCTAAATCTCACCCCTGGGATTGCACTACGAAATCAAGAAAGAAGCTGCAGGTGCTCCAAAATGTACTTCATGTAACGGTCTTCATGTACTTCATGTAACTGCTAATTCCCAAGTAACTTGCTGCCCAACTCACTGACTCCCAAGAGATCTTATTTTATTATTGCTATTCTTTTTATTATTATTGTTATTATTATTGTTATTACTATGTGAAAAGAACATATTTTAAAATTTCAGCTTGAATTACTTTTATATCAAGAGTGTAGGAAGGTACTGAACTAAAAATGTACAAACAAAAGAAACCTGAATGAACATCTTTTCTGTTCAATCATCTAACCTAGCAGCCATATTCACCCAAAACTTTTCTCCAGAATGAGGGAGTTTCCAGCAGACAGGCAACTCCATAGAAATATATAAGTGAGGAGCAAAGTTTGAATGCCTGTGAAGGAGAGAATTTAATGTTACTGAGAGATTCAGAATCATATCACAACCGTCCTTTGTCTTCACATCATAATTTGTGAAATTAGCTATTTTTTCTGGTGCTTGCAGATGAGTTAGCACTGCTTCTATCAAGTTCTAAGTTACTGTCACAGAGATATTAAGAAAAGTATGTAGACAAAAAATACAGCCTGTGGAGTATTGAGCAGAATGGCTGAAATTCAATAAACTAATGGTCTGCTTTACTGCATGAAGCAAGCAAAACAAACACTGCACCCAAGGCTTTCAATAATCCACGCTCTCAAAGGTATTTTGCCTGGAAACAAAAGGCAAGCAGCATACAAAACACAACAATTCAACTAGCAGATTCTGGCTGTGATCTCCCTTTGAAACTCATCCTTTTGGCCTCTGCACCTAGGTCCTGTTTCTCTCTTGCCTTTTTTTTTTCCTTGTTTTATTTTTTATTAGCCAGACAATAGGTGTCTGTTTAAAGGCTCTCAATCTGCAGTACAGGTTACAGCTGTGTTAGAGAGAAAGAAGACAGAGATGTGTATGGTCAAGGCACAGCGGAGCAAGTAGCAGAAACAGCTCCAGTGCCTCTGTCCAAGGAACGTGTTGGGCCACCACTGACCTATGGGGCATCACACTGTGGGCAGGGACATACCAGGCTGGAAGGTCTGGGAAATGCATTCCTGTGATCATCAAAGTAAAAATGGACTAGAAGGAGGACCATAAACATTTTCGAGATCTGGAGGACCTGAGTTGGGGAAAGTGGAAGGGACCCAGTTCGATACGGTAGGAGCATCGTGGGCTCGTGAAGTGCCACCAAACAATAACAAGTGAATACTGAGCTCTGGAGAAATTATCTTCCACAGATAGTGGCGAACTCTGGCACCAGCACAAGCAATTATCACAAAGAAAACTCAGCAGCCGGTGGAAAGAGGAGCATGGTGCAGGTGCTGGGTGACGGGCTGCAGCCGCTAATTGGTTTATCGGCTGGATAACACGGCTCCGAAGCCAGTGTTCAATGCAGGCTGCTACTGCAGAGGGCTGTTGGTTTAGTTCTGCTCTCAGCAGAATTAGCTCTCAATTGCTACCCTAGGTAGAATAATGCTGATGTTACTCTTCCGTATATGATTCACTGTTCATTTTAAAGGTTGTAATCCTAAAATGGAACTTTTCTGAAGAGCTTAAGACATTTCCTACATCATATTAAAATGCTTCTCCCATTTTCCCTCTACAGAAACTACTGAATCTTTAAAAATTAATTATTGTCAGTGCACTACTGATGTAGATATTTCTATAGAGACACCATTTGTAAAATGCTTACATATAAAGATGGCCTGAATAAGGAAAACTTTTAATGATTCCAGAAACCGGAAAACATTTTAGTTTGGATGTTTGAACTTTCCACACAAAATACTGAAATATGTTGTAAATTTCACAATATTTGCATTACACTTTGAGCCTATTTCTTCTGGGTTTATGTTCTGTGTTTCTTGAAAAGCTTATAAGCATCAAATTTTAGCCTCGAAACTGATGTTTTAACTTTCTGAAATTTTCTATACACAAAACCATGAACTAAAATGTTTTTGTGGAGATAATTGGTAATTTCTATTTCTTTGTTGCATGCTTACATAAGGATGATTTTTGTACACGTAAAGTCTTATTTCACTTCAACTTATTCAGTTAAAAAATTACAAGCTCAATTAAACATACTGGAAAACAACACACATTTTCCGGAAAAATCTTGTCTGCCTCTACAGACAAGTCGTTTTGTTTCTCAAGCAAAAGGGATGGTGAAAAAGTCGTAACAAAGTGGGGAAGAAGTAGATTATGACAACAGAAACAAGGTATTTATTCTGAAAAAGGCAAATCCGCCCCACTTTGAAATGTTTCTGTTGTCAATTGCACAAACCTTCACGGGAGTTAGTGAAAAGTTGAAATATGGTCTTGTTTTATGGGAAACTGATGATCACTGCACACATGTCAAGATATATCTTCAAACTCCATTTCAACCATATTGCTGGGTTTTGCTTTACCGCTAGTTTTTATGCTGAACTTTAAATGAAAATTTACAAAGGGGTCAGCACTAAGGGTGCAGGATAATTTATTTAAGTGCTATATACTTAAATAGAAGCACTCTGGCTGCAAGATTGCTTTTGTCAAAGAGCAAGCTGAATCCAACCAGGATCTGCACCAGAACAGAAAGCAGTGGGTGCAAGGGGTACCTACATGTGCCCTGAGCCCCATGGCATCCCAGGCGAATACCCAGTTACGGGAGAACAAGGCTGTCAGACCTAAGATCAATTCACAACTGTGTCTGGTGGGAAGAGATAGAGGATTCATCTAGCAGGATGGGGAAGTGATAAAAGGGATCACACAAGCTGTTTGCCCTACTGAGTAACTTCATTAGCATGAGCTCATGTTAAGAGGCTGATAAGATAAGGAAACCATCTTTTGCAGACTCCAAATACATCACTCCTGTACTTCCCGAAGAACAGCTACATAGAAACAAAAGCTACTGATTGCACCTGGGAAGCTGGTGGGTTGACGCTAACCCTGAGTACCTGAGTCTAGGAAAGAGCTTTCTCAGAAAACCTCTGCAAAAACTACCCATAGTTGTGTTAAGACGCTTGCGTTGATCAGGCAGTTGTTTCACCCTGGGAGGGCTGTAGCTGCAGCTCAGAGTACTCACGCTCTCACCGGGGGCTGCTCCGGACCGCCAAGGCTGCTGTGTCCTGCCTGCAGGAGCTGAGAAGGCAGTCAAACTGCCCTGACACAGGGGTGTTCCGAGAGTCGAAATCAGCCTGGGTATCTTAAGGCAAAGGCAGCACCAAGGCTCTCTTAACTCTAGAGCCCTTGGTCAGACCCTGTGACAGTCAGAGCCTGGGCCAGCGCTCTCCACTGCGCGCTGTGAAGACGTGCCTCTTGTCCCGCGAAAAATTAACCACCACAAACCCATGTTTGGCAACGGAAAATATTACATCCCTACTTTTCCATGAGCTTTGGCTGACATTTAAACCTTAAGCCATGCAAATTGAGGCGCTCTTAATTACAGTGAGAACGTCTTGCGATGCTGCTATGTCATCATACAAAACACCAGGTACCTTGCTGCCTTCGTAAAGCTTCAACACAGTTTCTTATTATCCTTTCTACTGATTATGTAAATATTTGTTGTCATTATGTTAAAAAGGGATTTTTCCAACTCCCCTCTTAATAATTTTCTTAATCCCCACCAACATTACTGCCAAACAAAATGTGCATTTGATATATTCAGGGACTTAATGCTGAAGGAGTCAGGAGTGATTTCAGGTGCCTCTATTTCTGGGGCAGATAGCCTGAACTCACTTTAAAAATAGCTTGCAATTTTTCAGAAGGGGCTGACAATCAGCCTCCTTTAAAGTTTCTCATGCTAAGCATTCAAAATTACGCTTTACCTTTTCAGGAAAGCACTTGTGACGCTAATGTACTTTGCTTCGTATACAGGCACCTCTTTGCATAGGACTGCATTAATCTCAGCTTGTGGGCTGTATCTCCATGAATGAAACATCCTTCTTGAACATTTGTTTGTGCAAAAATAGATCTACACAAATATTTCAAGGAAAGTGAAAATGATACTTGAATTCTTTGCGTCCTAATAATAATTTTGTTCTGCACTCTGCTGTAATGATGAACATGCTTTCTTCAACCTTGACACAAACCACTCCCATCTTCCTCAGTATCTTCTGTTTTAGGATGACTGGGTTTTTTTACATTTCAGCTGCTAAAAAGCTCATGTGCAGTAAACAACTGTTCTTTTGGGTAGTCACAGATTATGAAGAGTTTAGCTGGAGCTCCTGTACAGCTGGGATCTCACTTTTACCATACCCCCTCCATTTTGGCAAACAAGATGTGCAAAAGTGTTTTTTAAGAAGATACCGGTAACATTTCCAAAACATTGCCCTTCATGTGTGGAGCATAAAATGACCCCATCCTTTCTTACAAGTGCCAGGTTAAATAACAGGTGATTCAGGAGGAGAAGGATAGGATGTAGTTGAGGGACTGGATTTTTTTGGAACATCTGTAAGTGATCATAAATCCTGTAGCCCCTGAAAGAGGAAGGCAAATACCACGGCAGAGGTGAACCTCAGTCTGGATGACTCTCACCTCCTGCAGCCACTTTAGCTTCTGTGCTGTGGGAAGCAACACAAACGCAGCTTTCTGCCGAGCCGTCAGCCACGGCTGTGGTGAAACCCCTTGTTATAATGGGCAGTAAGTGTTCACATTTGATTAGTCGCCTTATTTTTGGCTGCAGTCTCCATCCCCATCTAACTGTAAGCTACTCGAGGCAGTGAATCAGTGTGATTTCTGCGTGGTTAAAGCCATTTGGATTTCAGCCTTGTGCCCTGTAACTTGCTCAGGGTGTCCAGAACTGGCTGGCAGTGCCCAGCCTGTCATCCCTTATTAGTTAAAAGGGATTACGAGCACAATGCTTCAGACGGATAGCAGAGGCAGTGATGAGGGGTAACTGGCTGTGATCATGTCATGGACTGCAGTAACAGAGCTGGGGGTGTCACCGCTCAGTGCACAACATTGCTGTGCGGTGGGAACCACAGGCTTTGGATGATGTCGTCTTGTTGAAGTGACTGATGCCTCTGGACAGAAGGATGCAGAAAAGCTGTGCTCAATGCTGCTCTGAATGCCACCTGCAATTCTTATTCTGTCAAGTCTCCTAGCAGGAACTGAGTAAGGCTGTGCTAAGCTGTAGGATTTTGCAGTTATATAGTACCTTGCCTTCACAGAGGTCCAAGATGATCATCGTAATCCCATACCCTCCAACATGTCCCTGAGTGCCCTCTGTGGCAGGAACTGAAAGAGCCACAAATTAACAGATAAAGAAGAATAGAGCAGCTGCACTTTGATATGTGCTTCTCAGGAATGTGCAATGGACTTTGTAGATGAGGTGGTTTTTCCATGCAGCAATATCAACTCCTCTGTTGTTAACCCCCATATTATGCCTGTGCAGTGGCCCATAAGTCCCTTATGAGATGATTTTCCTTTCCCACCCATCAAGTGGATCAGCAAGGAAGAACACCTCCATAGATAACAGAAGTTTGTCTGCCAGGTCAGCATTAAGCTGCAGGGCACTGTGATGGGATGGAACCTGGAAATGGCAGACCTTACGCAGACATGCAGCATATCCTGCCATCCGAAGTACAAACAGCAGCTGCAATGGAAGACAAGCATGGATGAAGAAGCAGAAGATAATATAGCATAGGCATAGTTGTACACATGGAACGATGCAGTTAGACCTGGGGTAGCATTAGCAATCGTTTCTAAATGGCTCTTGAATATTGCTGAGAGACAAAAGCCAGGAGAGTGTGTTGTTAACTTTCCTATAACGTAAATGTCAGATGGCAGCCAGACACAAGTGAGGATGTAAGTTTGTAGATAGACAGGAAAAAGCTGTGGCTGCAGCAAGGACAACAATGCAGGAGTTCTGGGATAGCTGCTGGTGTACAAGAAACTTTTCCACTCCAGCTTTCAGACCTCTAACCTGCTTCTCCATCAGTGAAGGGGTAATATTGCTCCTCCTCATGTCGTGCCACAATCTTAATCTGTCACAGTCACAGCAACAGCCTGGTTTTCAGTGGGAAAAGACATCTTAGAAACATCAGTCTGGCCAGCTGAGGCATTATCATCAGTAATGACAGATGCTGTAAGTGGCATAGCATTCAGCTCTGAAAATGATTTATTCCCTTTCTTGTGAACCCCTGGTTACACTTCATGGAGAAGACTTACAGCAGCGGGTGGCAGATTTCTGAGGCAGAGAGTGGTTGGGATGTTGTCCATATTAAGGAAGTGAGTTTGTAGATGCAGTAACTGTGTTCTTGTATCTCATTGTATCCCTTCCTCACTCTCTTGGAGATGCTTTTTGCCATGCTAGTAGAGGATTACTTGGGCTAGAATGTGTCCTGGTGCATGGTAAATGATGGGGTCCCCTATGAACCATGGCCAGTGCTGAGCTCTATCTTTGCCCCCCTCAAAGCCCAGTATTTGGGAGCTGCATGGGTCCTGACCTGTTTGCGTAACATACTTAACAGTAACCTCCCTTCCTCTTACCCACACAGTCCCCTATGTTTGTGAGATGTGTAAAACCGTCCTGGGTCAGAATGGTGGTAGCATGCTACACTGGCTGCACTATCCTTCCCGGAGAGTGAATGACCATGTAGAACACAATGTATATTCCACACCAGACTTTGTCTGTAATATGCACTGGGATCAGCACCTGTAAAAGTTCATACTGTGAAAGAACTGGAGGATCCAGTCTGTCTTTCTGCTATAGAAAAATGTGATTGGCTCCTTAGCTATAAATTAGAAGAGCAAGTAGGAGATGCAAGCCTCCGCTCTCAAAATGGACAGTACGACCTGCACACTATACAAGAGAACAGATTTGCAAACATGCCATTCTGTTATTAATTGATATATAAAGCAAGTAAATAAAATTTTAAACTAAAATTTGAGAGCATTCTCTATTCCCAAGTTGTATAACAATATAAAATTGCATATAACATCTTGCTTTTTAACAGCACCAAAAGGAAAAAGCTGTAAATTCCTTTTCTAAGCTTGTTAATCTGAAAGATATTCTGACCCCCCCTTGCCTTTCTTCCTTTCCCTCCACTGTGTCCCACAGCATATGGAAAACATTCAGCCAGGCAAGGAAAGAGGAGCAATTGAAAGTGCCTTCATCCATGCGAGCAATCTCAGTGAACTGAGCACTGAACCTAGTAATGCACAGAGCTTTTTTGATGATGATCAATCTGAGCAACAGCAAATTGTGCAAAGTTTTACAGTGGTTTTCTCTGATGAAAAGGATTTTGACATGAGGCATCTCAAGCCATCCAAAATACCCCACTGTTAAAGGGGTAAATGTTAACTGCTTTCAGTTCTACCACAAATATTCTGCATGGCTTTGCAATGTACGGGAACTTGCCCAGGACTCTGCAACAAAATTATTAGGGTTTTTTTCAAGTCTTTCTTGACCTCCCCTAACTCATACTTTGTCTCTTGTGAGAGATGGTTCCTATGCTGGCTCCTCTTGATGCCTGGTTTACAGGGACAAGATTGTCACCGACTATGTGATTAGTAAAGTTCCCACAGTACCTGAAGAGATGACAAGGGCCCTTTGGGAAGCCCTGTTAGAGTATTTCTCACACCTGACCTAACTTACAAGATCAGACAGGATCATAGACCTTACTTGTTCATAACACCAGAAGGTTGTCTGGAGGACATTTCACAATCTAGTTAATAATGTAAGTTTGTGAAAGCTATATCAGTGCTATGGTGAAATCAGTCTGTAGTCTTACAGCACAACTGGCAAAATCACTGAGTGAGCTTAACAGAGGTCTAAAAGAATGGGTCAAAATAATATATGTATAATAAATATGTTATATATAGGACACAAGGAAGCTTGTCTAGTAAAACAAGAAAAGGACAATGTTGGACATACAATGTGGTCAAATAAGAATTAACACCTAAAAGAGCAGTGGGAGTTTGTTTGTTTTAATCAAGGAAAATTCTTCAGACTTAGGTCACCCATCTGGACTATTTTCCTTTTTTTGTCACAGTACTTGGTTTCATTATGATGTTTACCCTCTCACAAGGGTTTTTCTTTAATGTCTTTCTGGAATCAGCTGCAGCATGAAAATCTCCCAATAAAAAAAGTCCTATCCAAAGAAGTAGCTTTAAACCTTGGCACTGCTTTTACAGGTCATCAAGCAGCCATATGACATCACAAATGAGCAGAGCTTCAAGATTTTAATCCATAAATTGAACTGTATTTGGTGTATTACAAGGGTGACAGATTCCTATGGCATATACTATAGAGATGCATTTAACACCTGCTTGTATTTCTTCGCACTTTTTTGATACTCGTTTATGGGAATGTGCAACAAATATCATGGTTATGGTTGTGATAATGCCAAACTGGAAATATGCCAGTTTACAGACTCTTTAGGTAACTTGATGCTGGGAGTGATTTCCTTCAGCAGACCAGATTGACAGCCACAACTCTAGGGAGTGGAGGGAAGTGGAGAAAGGGCTGTTTTATTTTGAAATGCGGTGTGTGATCCACCTTCAGAGTGGGTCTGGGAATTTGACAGGTTCTCTGCTGGTGCAGATGCATCAGGCTTTGATAATGTCCTTGAGCTCTTTGCTCTCTTCCCACAGCAGTTTTGGCTTATGAGGTGCCACTAAAACAGGCAGTTTGTTATCCCGTGCTAATAAGCAACCAGTGGCTGATGGTGCATGGAGGCATGTGGAACTGATGGTCTGCAGAATCTGCTCAATTCAGCTTATGATTATGAGGGAAATGATTTTATAACACAGTTATTTCCCCCCCCCCCTACTGCCATGTCCCTATGGATGCTGCTTAGGGAATTTTAGTTTTCTTCTTTAACATCCTTCAAAATGAAGGAACTGAATATGTCCAGGTGACTGCATCCTTAATATTTTGTCCTTTCCTCTCAAGGAAGCCCTTTGCAAAACATGGGCACATTTGGAGCTCTACTGTGCAGGAGCAGGAATTCTGGTGAGGAAAGGCACAGAGCTGAACAAAAGTTTGATTATAACACTCCATCCAGCTTCCTTCTCTCCCGCCCTCATCCCTGGAAAACCTTGAAACATTTTCAGGAAAGTTGATGCTGGGAACATGTTCATGAAAACCTCCAGTCTTTACAGAGAACTTCAGCAGCAGAGAGTGTTTAACAAAAGGGCTTAATGCAAATTATATTTTGCCTCACTGTGAAACAGAGATTTTACTGTGAATAGTGATTTTGCACCCCTGTTCTGGGCAGCAAGAATACCGTACACAACACCTACAGGAATCAAACTCTGCTTCCTTCTCTTTCATCCCTCAGCTGGATTTCAGGGGAAATGTCAATGCAAAATGCATAGAATTTCTAGTCCCTAACACTAGAATATCTTATACTGATAATAATAGCAATCTCAAAATACTAGTTATTAAGAATCACTCAATAGCAGAGGGAAATCACTGACCAGAACAGTATTTGGAAAAAAAAAAATGTTCCTGGACTACAAGGAGGAATAAATACAAGCAATTAGATGTATGGTGCAGCCAAGTAACCTTTTTGTTATTTCTGTAAGATATGAAATAATGACTATATTCATAATTTGCAGATTTTACTACAGTCAGAACTTCCAATCATAAGACTTTTGATCATTCTGAATAATTTATTTTCTACCTTCATGTTTATTTAGTTGTGGAAAGATTTGCTCAAGGCATATATACAGCAAGGCTACTTAATACAATTGTTGGTTGTGCTATAAATGAGCAAACCATTTCTTTCCTTAAGGAAGATGAAGCAGAGAATAAACTATGTACCTCCAGAAGAGAATGAGAATTTAGACAAAAGCTAATGAAACTTGAGAAAGGAGTGATGAATCACAGAACTCTAGGTCATGGAGGAGAATTGTGTAAATCATTGATTTTTTCAGCTTACTGTCAATTCTAAAAAATGAGGCAAAAAGAAGAATTGTTTCAAATTAACCTCAAATGTGTTGTTTATCTAGAGCCAAAAAAAAGAAGAAAAAAATGGTTTTGCAGTTAGAAATATGAACACAAAAGCCTTGTATTCATTCTGAACCTAGAGGGTTCAGTTTGAATTTGAATACTAGTGTTGCGTGTCTTTCCATTTTTAGAAAAGAGAAAGAAATCTTAGAAATAAACACTAATTTATAACTGAATTTGCATTTTGTATGTCAATGGATATGTATCCATTTTCCTCGGTCTGTCAGATGTAGTTTAGAGGAAATGACTGAGGCTAAGTTCTGCCATTTTTGGGGTATTTAAAAAGATACAACAGGACAGTAGCCATAAAAACCAATATAGTAGTCCTTTTATAGATATGTAGGCCAGCATTTAACTAGGCAGCATTAAAGTCCACAATTTTCAAGTATTTTGAGGTGACCATAAATGCTGACTGCATTTTGAAAAGCTGCCTTATCAGTTTATAGTACTTCTGCTTTAATATGAAAATTTAACTGTGTAAAGAACAGTTAGACAGAGTGGGCTCGGTTCCCTCTGGAGCAGTCAGAGTGAAGAAGAGGGTCTGTAACTTCCCTGTAAGAGAACAAGCTAAAATTTAGGCTGTGCCACCTCTCAGTATTTAAAGCATTACTGCTTCAGCCAGCTGGACCGTGACCCAGTCAGTGCTTGCTGTATTAAATGGAAATGTTCACAAAGACATCAGTGGTCTTGGGTCGAGTTTGGAAGAGGTACCATGGGTGTCCATTCAAAGAAATGCTACCTGAGCCCTGCAGACTGAGAGACAGAAAGTCCTGGTCCAGGGAGTTAGCAATTTGGGGTCTCCTTACCACCTTCTTGAGAGAAATTTCATTTTTCTAAACATTAGATATATGTGAAATGAAAGCAAAATAGATGCATATTAGTTTCATATTACATATAATAATCTATCTGTCAGATGTCTATGAATTACAGCTAAACCATCACCCGGAGACTGTACAATTGGCAATAGATATTTGCATGCTAGAAGAAATTCTGGAATGAAGACAAGTAACCTTAAGGAAAAAAAAAGAAGAAAAGAAAGTGATTGCCTTTCAAAGTCAAATCAAAATTTCATTCCTGTCAAACTAATGGATATAGTGGAAAGGTTGTCATAGTGCTAATCTAAAAAGCACTAGCTAATTTGAAAAAATATGCAAATGAAAGAAGTTGGAAAAGCTGACTGCCAGTGTTAGGCATCCCACCCATGTCTTTTCAAGGAGAATGTATGAAGTCTGAGGTTGCTTATTAAAGACAGTAATTAACTGGACTGTCTGGAAAAGACATACTTGAAAATGTGCTCTTTCCTGTTACATTTGTCTCCCTCAAATAACTTCGTGACTTGATGCTAAATTGTACTTTCTTATTAGCATAGAGCTAGCTAACCACACACCAAATTGGGATGCTATTTGAACTCACCCTCTGAGACATCAAACACTTCACACATCCGGAAACAGCTTCCAGAAACTGGAGTGGGATCCTGGGGTGCAATGCCTTGCAAAGGCTCCTTCCATTAAACAGTGTGACAAATTAACACTATGGCAATCTCTGTAATGCAATGGAAATCTATCCCAGACCATATTTGAAAAGACTCCTATGAGATACTGAATGAGGAATTCCCTTGCTGAAAGGTAACTAATTAACTGCCATTAGGAGGTGACCTAACATCTGAGATTGAAATGTTTATGTATTATTTATGTTAATGGTATTTTGGACTTTAGATAAAAGGCTGTTTCGTCAAAGACAAACTAGTCCTGTCCTGCACTTTTGTTCTGTAGCTGTACAAGATAGAGATGGCTAAAAATGGCTGAACTCATTTGCTGGATTCAAATTATATAATACCAGGTTTTGCTGTAGGCATAATATTTTTTTTTTTGCTAGAAGAAATGTGGTTTTCCCAGGTCTTGTATATCAATGTGTAGCTTGCCATCAGTTTAGAGGAGATTCATTGAAATCAACCTTTTCCTGAGCCCACCCTTTCCTTCTTGAGTGTACTTATCTATGTGTTTTAGTTCTGGCATGTTTTTCTAGAGCTAGATAGACAGAAAAAGTTAACAGAGTAGTCATATTCTTTATCCTTTTTCTTTCTGGGAGAGCACAGAAGGGATACAGTTAAGAAAGACTGAATCACTTGTCCATTTGAGAAATTTCTTAGTATTTCTTCTCAGATGGAACTTGGTAGGTATGCTGAAGGATGACAATTGTACGATCTTCTATATTTATCTAGCCCATATATCAATATAAAGGTCAAATGTCTTTTATAAACACTGCTAAGTTTATTTTGACAATAATTTTGTGTCAGTGGGCTGTGTACCTCAGCCATAAGCTATGTAAAAAGTATTTCTGTTGATCAACTTCAGCTTGTATCTTGTTTTATTGAATTCCTTCTCCTTCTTCTTCTTGAGATATGAGGACAGTAGGTGCTGGATATCTGATTTACATTCTCTCCATGTTCACTAGGAGCTTTTTCGAGGTTCCTGAAATGCCCACTTTCAGTCACGTCGTCACGAAACTGAACAGACCCAATCTTTTAAATCTCTTTTTCTGTGGAAATCACTGTTTCCTTTGTGTATTATGCATAATATTTTGTCAATCGTCTCTCCACCCTTCACCTTCAGTGTATCTTTTCTGAGATACAATGATGAAACGGAATGAAAATTGTCAAGTGATATCTCACAGGCAATTTACACAGTGATGTTATGAACTTCCCAGTATTCATTTCCTATTCGCTCTTTATGCATCCTAACAATTTCATTTATGTATTTGTTTGCTACTTATGCTGTACACCGAGTAGCAGTTCTGCTAAGCAATCTGAAATAGTACTACATTCATTTTCTGGTTTTTGTTTGGTTTTGGTTTTTTTTTTCCAGAATGTTTACAGCTAATTTCAAATCTAAGAATGTGTGAGTAGTTCAGATTATTTCAGTGTGCACTATCAAGCATTTGTCAACAATAAATTTCATAGCTGAAGTATTTCCAGTGAATAATTTATCTGATGAAGTTAGTTCTTTCTGTGACTTACCCACTGAATTATTTTTTATTTTGATAAAGAATTTGTCATTGGTAATTTTTCAGCCAACAGTTTATGTAAACACATTTCAACCTTCAGTTGTTCACCTATTGTTTACTTTGGCTAGTCATTATTCATTACTTATTATTTGAACTTCCTGATAGGCTATTTAAGTCAAAAAGTATTGTTGCTGTTTCCAGCTACACTAATAGCATTTTCAGGCAGGAAGACAGTGCATAATGGCTATAGTGAATAGTAGAAAAAAAGTTCTTCTTCATCCATAGAAACATGTATCTACATAACGACAAATGGAGAACCACCATACCCCATACAGTTATGCAAATAAAAGTTTATTTTCACGGTATTCACTGATTGCAAAGGACAAAGCTAAAGCTGTGATCAGCATGAAAACAAATAGCTGAGAATGTGGTAATGTGCCAGGTGCTCTGATTTCTTTTGGGCAGATCAATTACCAAAATTTTCTCTAAAGAAAGTCTAGAATTGTATTTCCATGAATAGAAGAGTCAATATGGTTTTTGTGATTAGAAGGATTTGGATAATGAGAGAAGACATAAAAGTTGTTGAAGTGTTGTCAGGTTTGTGAGAAGCTGTTTGTAGATGCAACACTGGAGAAATCTGATACTGGAGAAGGAGAAGGCAGCACAAGTAAATTAACAGTGAATCTCAGAACTTGTATGGGAATATTTTAGATTGACAAAGCTAGAGAGCTGACCACAGATCAAAAAACTATATAACCAATAGTAGCAGTTAATGAAAAAATGTGAATATTGCTCTGAAGAACTGAGTTCACTGGAAGATTTCCTGATGAAAATGTTTTTCGCACCAGGATTTACACAGAGGACACAACCTGATAGAAAGATTGCTATTCAGTCAGAACAAGGCATTGAGAAAGAAATTAAATGAAATGGAAAATTTAGAAGTGATTGAACCAATAGAGAGAGGAACACTTTAGTCTCTGGTTTAAATCCAATTTTAAAATTAGCCTCCCTGTAGTCAAGCAACTTGCATATGAAATAACAGTATAGAGAGGAGGGTAATTGTTATTTAATGAACAAGTAGGTAAAGAAACTGATGCCAGCAAATGCACCCAAATGACTTCCTTAGCAACTTACGGCATGATACTTAATGAAGATTCAAGGCAAACCTCACGTGTGATAGACATCAGGAAGAAACAGTTCTTGCAGTCCCTGTCTGACCCCAAAGGTACACACCGTCTGTGCATGCCTTAGCTTCGGACACTACCATATCCTGGCTGCCTGAAGTTTGGCGTCAGGCTTGAGTACAACCGTGCAAGTCTTGAAGTCACCAGCTACCCAGGCATTGAAAAGTAAAAATGTAATGCAATTTGTTGTTCTGTAGCGCATTCTTCATTTCTGCTGCTGCTTCAGGAGCTAAAATGAGCCTATATGGGTAGTGACCACCTGAACAGCTTAAGTCAGCTTTCCTGTCTTGATCCACGAACCCAGGAATGTCAGCGGTACTAAGGACTTTACCGGCACTGTTGAGAAAGTCATGTTGCAGAGGGCTGTGCCTCTTTGGAAGTGCTTTCCTTCCTGGGTCCCTGCCAGTTGCTAACTTGGTGCTCCTGAAGCTGCCCTGGCAAAAGCACACAGTGAACTCAAAATGTCTGGATACGAGCTTAAAAATTTTAACAGGAGACAGAAGAAAACATGGTGGGGAAAAAAAAAAATTGACATGAATAACTTCTTGAAGATTTCTTGCAGAAAACAGGTCTCATTTCCGAAAGATCCATATCAGTCCAGCACTTCATTATCATAAAAATTCAATGACTTTTCAAGGGTCCTTCTTTCTATAGCTGTTATTGGCAAAGTTTTCCAGCAGGATAAGGTCATATTGTGTTACTTGTCTGACTTCCACTTTGCAGGCAGTTAAACTAAACTGCCTGACAACAGGATGTTAAAGTTACGATAAATTTCAGGGCTTCAGAAGAGGGGTGTATCCTACTCAATTTTAGGTAGCTATAGCCACAGATGTTTTCAGTTTAGAGAATTTCAAAGAACACTTCTTAAATTTCAGAAGCAATAGTCATAAACACAAATCCATCTGACAAGAAAGCCCAGCTCTAGAGTAAGTAAAAAACCTCTGAAGTGTACTGGATTCCTTCCTATTATCAGCAACAGTAATATTAAAAGATCTTGTGGGAACATCTGAATTACCCGAACAAAATATTTACTTTTATACTCCAACACTGACAAATCTTCCAATTCATGTTTATGGAGTGCCCATTAGCAAATGATCAGTGGGGATTCAAGGGTTTCAAAAGTGATTTTTTTCATTATCAGTGAAGCACAGCAACAGTAGGAAGAGCAATATGAATTGCTATTTGTTTATCACACTACTCAGATTTACACAACAGGAATAATTCCACCAGAACTGCTAAACTAAAGACTGAGAATACAGATCCCAACTACCTAATCAAAAACAGGGGGCAAAGAGGGAGGGCAAGCAGGCATGAGAAATCAGAAAGAGAAAATCAAAGTTACAACTTATACAGGTAGAAAAAAAGAGAAAACAGAAGTGACTTAAAAGCAGGAGACAAAAGGATTTTGTGATAAAGTTAAAATGAAGCATGAGATAATTATGTGAAGTGGTCCTGTAATTTGATAAAAACAACCAGACTTTGAATGAGGACGGAGATGCCTGTTTAGCCTTTGGTCAGTGCAGTGCTCCATTGTCTCTCAGTGTCTCCAGAAACCCTTGTGCTAGAATTACACATCCAAAGAGTACTAGGAGTGAAAAAAAGTTTGGTAAATCTGTATCAGATGTGGGCATGGGGAGGCAGAGAACAACTGCAAAAAATGATTTGAACACCTATTCTAAAAGGATTGAATGATTTTTAATTTTTTTTTTTTTTAATGGGGACTTTAGGTGACTGTTGTAGTGCCAAATGTATATTCTGGGAATATTAATTTCTGATAAAGTAGATACATATTTACATGCACTGCAGATGTTGAGCTGTATAGCAGGTTCGGCTGGTATAAAGATACTGACATATCCAGTGAGAAAAAGTGTGTAGAATTCCGTGAAAATAGTAATGGCAATAACAAAACATACAAGAAGTATTTACATTTTAATTGAAGAAATACTGGAGCTAACACTTTCACAGGCTTTTAAAACTAATTTCTCCACTTTGGTACATTGGATCTTGGAGGCTGTCAAAATTTTGAAAAGCAGCATTGCAGATGTCCTTTCAGGGAAATGTTTTCCTGCCAAGCAATATGAGCATTATAAAACTTCCTACAATCTACTTCAATGACCCAGTCTGAAAAATACAAGTGAAATTAAAATTACATGGTAACAAAAATAAAAACAGCTTTTAAGGATGTTACTTTTTTTAAGGAGCCATACAATTCTGTGAATATTAGAATGCTTTAATCTTGCTCCAGAAACTAACCTTGCTTTCTAAATAATATTTTACATGCTATTACCCACAATTCTTTGCAGTAAGTTCTTGCTTGCAGTAACTCTGAGAAACTTGATTCTGATTATATCTGACATAATGCTCAAGCCTGTCATTCCCATATATCTTGAAAAATTCTCAGCAAGAAAAATAAATGATCAAATGTCCATCTTAGCTTTGAGTGATAGTCCCTACAATTATTGACTATAACTTAGGATTTACCAAAATTAGAATGAGTAATATAGGATCAATTTTCTTCTCATCTTTCAAACTGACAGAACCCACACAGAAATATCCACAGAAAATCTGTAGAAATATGTCCTTTTCCCCCCCATCTTTGTTGACTTTTAAGGCAGGGCTACTGAAGATGAAGATTGCTTATTTCTCTGGAACTATATCTTTAAAAGTAAGTTTGGAGAAGTAACCATGTCATTGTGAATCTGAGCAAATACAAAGTGGAAACAATGTTGTGCCAAACTTTTTGTTTAAATTTATTTGCACTTTTGAATTTACAATCTGTTTGTGTTACGCTTTGATTTAAATGAATATGCTAATGCAAAATTACTCAATAGTTCCATGCAGGTAAATTTCTTCCTATCAGTGGCTCATAAAATGCGTTCACTAGAGCGTCACAGATCACATATATCTGAGAACAGAGTGAATCTGCATTGGGTGCTGCAAAACTCCTAATTCATGTACAGCAGGTTGGTACTAGGCACTGAGATAAAGCAGGTCTCTTGCAATTACATTGAACACGGAAATCGGATTTCTCCTCCGTGGAGTTAAGATACTCAGCTGAGACACCTGATTTAGGAGCCACAACAAAGGAATAGTGTGAGATTGTGTGAAGGGCTGCACATTTCTGTTTTTAAAGAGGAGGAGTCCACTCTGCAAATGAGAATAATGCAGCAACTGGTACCTTGCGGTCCAGCTCTCTCCTTTCATAACACAGCCTTGAAACGTAGCCGGTACAAGAGTCGATAATGTTTATTGATTTAGCAACAAGCTGCTAAGAAACTAAAAAATCAAGAAGTCAATGACCTAATTAACTAATGGACACACCACTGTTATCAATTTACAATTACATCGTTTTGCACATTATTATACACAATTATGAAGCTGTTATTTATCACTCTTAAATCCCATTAATTGCACACAGCTGCTGTTAAAATACAATTCTGTCACCTTTTCCTCCCCAGTCCTAAATGGATTGCATGTATTAGGATGCAATTCTGTCCATCTTTGCTCCACCCTCCCACATCAAGCCTTCCAGGCACAGGACTGATGGAAAGTCCAGGGGGTTGTCAATTGGGGTTCCCCTTTTAATCCTCGTGGCCTTGGGTCTGCAGGTCCACCACATCGCTGGCTGTAGGTGTTCGCACACCTACCGTCAGAAAGTCCACCCTCCTTTGTTGTCTGCTTGGTTTTACACCTTAGTCTCCACTTCCCCCTGTATCCACATACACCTTTTCATTGCTCTTCTTCCCTCTTTCTGCCCGGTCTCCTCAGAAATCAGCAATATGCTTCTAGTCAGTTTTTCCCCACTGATTCTAGTTTTGTTGCATCTGTAACCGAATTTGGCATTTTGGGTATCCTTAGCTGGGCAACCTGCATCTTATATGATTAAAAGACTTCCCAACTCGCCTTCAAATACCTGTTTTTGTACTGGTTACATATGGTTTACCTTACACATTTGACGGTGGCCTTAATTCCTCTACCTAACTCCTACTGAGTTGGAACACTTTCTCATCTTGTATGCAGACAGCCTGTACATCAGAGACACATGTTTTTCTCACTCTGTGTTTGAGGATACACAACCTCCTGCTTTTGCGTAGCTGCTTAATTACAAATCATTGGCCTTGATATGTTCACCAGACAATCTCCTGGTTTCCTGCAGAGAACTGTGCTGTTTATGGAGTCCAATAGTCCAGGGGGATTTCTTGCTCACAGCAATAAAGTAAACCAAAAAAATACCACCTTCTCAACTTAGTGACTCATGTCTGCCTTACAAGTTGTTTTGTTTACTTTCAAAGTACGTTATAGTTTTGCTGCATTCCTTATAGAGCTCAGCTCCTTTTTTTTATTTGTGGTTTTTTTTTATTTATTTGATTTTACAAATATAGGCTTCAGGATCTCCTTCTCACTCGGTGACATGAATCAGACCTTAACAGCTGAAACATCTTCCTGATACCTCTGACATCCCCACTGAGACTTCTTCACTATTGACAGCTGCCTAAGAATCAACCACATGCGAGTGTGTGAGCTTCTTTCATGGATGCAGATGCAGCTTTAGCACCCTTGGTTAAATTTATATGAAAACCAATTCTTGGAAGTGGCAGTGATCCAAAGGAGGAATCTTGGCAGAATACAGCCATTCTGAGACAGAGAAAGGTGGTGATTCTCTAAAGGATGAGGATCAGCCCTACTCAGCAGACCTTGTACCGCAGCAAATGTAGAGCCCTGTCTCTACCCACACTCTGCTAAGGAGAGTAAGTCATTTGATACAAAGAAGTTGAAAGTGTGGGACAATCTGGACAAAATGAATAGATGGAGCTGAGTGTTTGGCTCTTGTAGACCCCAGAGATGCAGTCCCTGATGCTATTCATCTCAATCGTTGCAGCTTTATCTGCTGTTTAGCAAGTTCTAGTGCAGGCATGCTGCTATCAATGCCAATGAGAGCCATGAAATAGTGTGAAGCCCCTAGTAGCTGTAGCCAACTCTGTACAGTGTTGGGAGAAAGCAGTACGGGTGAAATGGAGCCATGTTTTCCCCTATAACTTCTGAAGCCATGTTTCAGTATTTTGTGCCTCTGTGATCATGCAAGGCATTGAACTAGAGAACAGCTTTATCCCCTACTAATGTCCTTTGCTACTGACTTTAAATCTTTAAGAGGCTGTAAACATTTAATTGACAGAAAAAGGAAATACCTTACTATAAGAAATCTTACTTCAGATAAAAGAGCATACAGTTCCTCTGGTGTGGTTAATAGGGTTATGTATTGCCATATGTGTTTTTTTTACTGCAGTTGACAAGAATGAAGAACAGAAGCCATGAAACAGTTTTTGAAAAGGAAGGGGAATTCCTTGTGTTGTTTGGTACTTAGGATTGATTTTCCTTAACATTTCCTAGAGTATGTAAAACATGTGGAAATCTTATGAGTGTAATTGGCATCCCATGTAGCTAACCCAGTGTGAAAACTCTGACTTTCTTGGATCTGTATTTCTTTTGCTTTTTCATTATTCATCAATGTGTCTCACTCTGGAGTATTACTCTGCGCTCTTTTTTAATCAAGTACTGTGTTGCTGTTAGGAGCAGATTCCTTCCCCTTTGTGCTGATAAACATAGACGTGCTTCATTTAAAATCTGAATCAAAGCACTTGAATTTTTTGTCTCTTGAGAGCTTCTGGATGTTACTGAAGCCAAATATTCTCCACAGAAAATATCAAGGAAGTTCAAAAAAGATTAAGCAACAGTTACTGAGCAATTTTTCTTTTTTTTTTTTCTCTTTCTTTTTCTTTTTCTTTTTCTTTTTCTTTTTCTTTTTCTTTTTTTCTTTTTCTTTTTCTTTTTCTTTTTCTTTTTCTTTTTCTTTTTCTTTTTCTTTTTCTTTTTCTTTTTCTTTTTTTCTTTTTCTTTTTCTTTTTCTTTCTTTTTCTTTTTTTCTTTTCTTTCCCCAGAGCATTTTGCCTTGGGAGCAGTTTTGTCATTTCAGCTTTCATGGGAAGAAGTTTCAATTTTTCATCCAGTTACACAACACCAGGCTGCTGCCCAGCCTGGTCGATAGATCGAGCTGCCCCATCCCGCGAAACTCACTTTTCCCATCACTTCGACCTCTGTAGCGCCAGGCCCGAGCACCAAGCCAGGCTGCCTTCTCCCGGCTGCGGCATTGCCCCGTCATTCACCGCCAGCCACAAGGCACGCAGGCGCGCAGTACAGTCCCTCGGTACCGGAGGGGTGAGAGCTGCTCTCCCGAGCCGGCCGAGAGCCGAAGCGGCGGCTCGGTGCGCCCGCGACGCACCCTGCCGCGCCGCCGACCACGTCCAGCGGCGGTGAGCCCCCTCCGCCGCCGCAGCCCACGGCCGTGCGCCAGAGAGGGGCTGCCGGGGACGCGCGGCACGGACGGGCGCTCCTCTGCCCCGGGAGCGGCCCGGCTCTAAACCCAGAAGGGATGAGACCTGGCGAACGCGCGTTGCGACCCAGCCCTTCCCCGGCGTTTGCCGTTCCCAGGGCAGCAGGACGGGGGCTGACTCCCCGCGCCCGCCGGCCCGGGCTGCGCTGGGAGCAGCGGCGGGCAGCAGAGGGAGCGCCCGAGCCGCAGCCGCGGCCGCAGCCGCAGCCGCAGCCGCAGCCGCAGCCAGCGCAGCGCCGGGCCAGGGCCCCCCCTCCGCTCCCGCCGCCCCCCTCAGGAGGCAGCCGGCCTTGCGGTGCCCCCTTTATACCTTGCTAATGTTTCCACTTACGCTTCCCTGCAGCTCGCCTTTACGTCTCTGTGCGGCTCTTTCTCTTTTTTTCTTGTCTTTTCAGAAGAAGAGGGAGAAGGGCTGTTTTCTCCACGCCAGAAATGAGTGTGGCCTCTCTTGGCCACGATGTGGCGACAAGGCTTTCTTTTTTTTTTCAGCTCCGTGCGGTCTGCTGAATCCCTTGCAGATACCCCTATCTGCTACCTTTTACCTGTCCAGAACCAAGCGTGGGAAAGATTTCTGCTCCGCTGCAGCCCTTTCCTCTTTTCCCACGCCGACCCCATCCCCATTCGTCCACAGCACACATTTTGACGGCAGCTGCTGATGCTTTTCAATTCTGTCTTTAATTACAGATTTCAATATCGCCATTCTTCTAATTTCGCAAACCATGAGTCTGACTCCAGGAAAGCTGTGAGATAGGCGCCTAAAAGCTATATAATATATTGGCTTCATCCCTTCTATTGTCTGATGCATAGGGTTTTTTGTCTGTATTCCAAGTGTGCCTGAGATGTATGTTAAGTGTGTTTAGTATTAGTTGCTGCTTAGGTGAAGGGAAGAAAGAGCAAGAAAGAGAAAAATTTCATGCTGTCAGCTCTCCCCTATATATGAAGACAAATGATCAAAGATGCTGTCCCACCATCCCCCATGGGCACCCCAGTCTCTGCCCCCCCGTTCAAGCTCAGCACCACAGAGCTCCATCTGCCCCTGACACCTCCTATGTTAACTCCAAGCACCAAGGGCTAGAAACTCCCTGGAGGATTAGTGCCAAGAGACTCTTTAAGCTTTTCCTACCAGCTTTAAGACAAGATATTATTATTCCATAGGCAGAAACACCTCAGCACTGACAAGCTTGGAGGCTTACCCAAACTTCTGCATTTTTTCAGACAGAAAGGTTAGTTGTGCATTTACCAACGCTTCCAGGTGGGCTCACAGGGCCACCCAGACAGGCTTTCCCATTCAGGTCCTGCAACCCAGCCAGAAGCAGAAGGTCCTCCTGCACAGGACCTGCAGCCTGCGGTGGCCTGGGCAGGGGGCTGGCAGGCAGAGAAAGCTTCCCACCCACAGCAGCAGCAGAGAGAGGGAAACACACAGCTCTGATGTGACCCATGATGCAGGGTGTGCTGTTTGTGTGAGCAGAGGTTTCACGTCTGTCGCCCTGCCATTTCTCATCCCCCCTCTGACCTCAGGGATAGGATTGGGGCAGAGCTTGTTCCAGTGGGGATATAGGAAACACCTTACCCCCCTTCCTTGTAGCGCAATGCATCCCACTCTGCAATGGATAAAGTATCCTGACATGCCATGGGAAGGAGTTTTGTCAAGATAGCAAAGCAAGGAAACTTCACACAGTGCACAGGAAACACCCTTTAGCACACTGTGAAGGATCCCATGCTACCTTTGGTTTACCACATGGCAGGCGTGTGGTGCATGAGGCTACAGTCAGCAAAAATGCTGTATCCCACTGCTAATTCACATGACATTATTGCAGTTCACACACTTTCTAGGGTTTCTCTTAAAATCCTAGCCCTAAGACTAACTCATCAGAATGCTCAAAAAGCATTTACATTTTCCAGAACATTTATTATAGAGGTAAGCTTGCAAACCTGAATTTTAAAGGCTACCAGACCCACTAGTGAAATAGGAGGAACACTGATTATATTTCTTATCAACGTGTCACCCAGGAGAAGCAGGCCCACTCCTGACCTGTGGTCCTCTGCAGGGGCAGTACAGTGCATGGGTGTGTAGAGTCATCAGGGACAGACCAGCCCTACTCTGCACTAAATAGAGGCTGTGGATATCTCAGTCCTCTCCATCCGTCCATCTGTCCCAAAGATGGGGGCCACTAGGTTTGGAGGCTTTGGGCTGGCATTTACATTAACTGGAGTTTTAAAACTTTGCGAGAGACAGCAGAGCTGGTTTCAAAAGCTCAGCGAACCTCCTCCTAAAATGTCAGGGAAGCCTGCCCCATTCCTGTCCGGGAGAAGCAACTGCCTCTCTCCTTGCATCCCCCACATCTAAAATATTGCAGACTACTGATCTGCCCCCATCCAGCTAGAAGGCGGGGTGAGAAGATGCTCAGCTCAGACAGACGATGCTCAATGCTCAATGCTTAATGCTCCTGCCCTCACCAGGAAGCAAAGCGCATTCCCCGGCCCCGGTCTCATGGCAAAGGCAGGGCAGGCAGCCAGGAGCACAAAGGCTCCCTTCATACGGAGCCTGGTGTTGTCCCTTCTTAACCTCTGTTGCAGACAACACAGAAATATTTCTCAGTTGGGACACACACAGTGGGTGAATCCCAGGGCTGCCTTATGACTCCAGAAAGGATGCTGACCTAATTTGTGAAGTCTTTGGGGGGAGGAACATATGCTTTTGCCCTTTGCGTGCCAAAGTGGCTAAGCAAAAGGGCACTGCTGGTGCTGCTACCCAAAAATGTGCTCACGGAGGGAAAAGGGAGGGGAGGATATTTGTTCCATGTAAAATCTACTAAAGCTATGGGTTTCTCCCTCCCAGTCTTCCCCACCACTTCTCATTTAAAGATGTCACTCCTTTTGTACTCCTTTTTTCCCCAAGGGAGACAGCCTGATCCAGCCCACAGCCACAGACAGCTCTGCCAATGTCTGGCTCTGCCAGGGCTGTGCTCCCAGATCTCAGCATCCTGCCTTAATATGCCTGCAGGGAGGGATTAGGAGAAATAGTCCAGCTCTAATTTATATAGCAATGGCAGCGATCACTGCCCACAAAAGCATGAGCATTAAAAACAGGAAAAGCAAAACCCAGAAATGGTGGTGAGACAGAGCAACTCAGTTGAGGCATGAGGTCGCTGTGCAGTGGCTTTTCCTGGGGAGGACTGCTGTGGCCAGCCAAAGGACTTGCCATGTCCACTTTCACCTTCTTATGCCCCTGCTTTATCTTGGCCATCAGTTGGTTGTAGTACCTGTCAAGGCTGTCCCTCTGAACAGTGTCTCTGAGAGAGACAGCTGTATTGTAAAAACCTTGCTTCCCTGGCAGGCCAAGAGTGACCTGGAAGAGCTCAACCATGCTCCCAGCACCATCTTGGTTCTGGCTCCCCTGCAGTTTCCACCCACTCTCAGTTTCTCAGCTTAAACTAAGACTGACTGGCAAGGGCCAAGGAAGTAGAGTGGGGTCTCACCACAGAGTGGAGCAGAGGTGCTTGCAAGCGTAAGGGGCAGCATGGCAGAGGTTGCAAACTTAGACCTTACTGAGAGATGTGGGAGTGAACAGAGCCATTTATGAAGTGTCTGGGTGAAGGAAATGGCATGTGAGAATTAGGAGGTATCAGGTACAGAGCAGGTTGTGAAGCTTGCAGATACTGAGTGACAAGTGCAAACAATAAGAAAAGCTGAAACAGAGAACGAGAGCTGCTTCAGACCATGAAAGCACCTTGTTTTTCATACAAGGCACCTCTGTAGTTGCTCCTTTTTGAGTAAGAGAAGATGCTGCCCTGCTGCCCTTCTGCAAAGGGAAGCAGAGCTTTTGCATCCCAGGGTAGGGCGGGGTGATGGAGATTGCACATTGTGTGACCTGTGGTTGTCCACAGTCATGTCCTGCACCTGCATTTGACAAAAGACCTTGGAACCCTGCTATGTTGTGGCTGACTCCATAGTTCCTACAACAGAACAGCCCTCAGGGCCAACACCAATGCTGTCATGAGGTCAGTTGTTCCCCTACTGCCTGTCCTAACACTGGATGAGGGCTACCTTAATCTGGGTCCAGGAATTGCAGTGGCCAAGAAGGGACTTTGCACAAAACTGTGCTGCAGGATCCAGCAATCCCAAGGAGTTGGAGGGCCATGAAAATCTGCTGGGGATGGTAAACACATCTGCAATGACAGCATAATCTGCTTCTGCTGGAATGCCTCTGCTGATGGCCAGAGAGCATTAAAAGATTCATGTAAAGCCTCCAGGCAGCAGTCCCTTTCAGGAAAACCCTGAGTGGAGAAGAGCCTTACAGGAGGAGAGACATCTCTTGTCATTTTAGTGGGAAATCCCTTCCTTGGACTCATGGGTTCCTACCGTTAGCTCTCCCAAATTCCTTTAAAGCTAGATCACAGACTGAAAAAAGAAATGTCTTGGACTTGCCATGAGATAATGCTGATTGCTGTGTTGGAGCCTTCCGGTTCTTGATGCCCAAACAGATTCCCCGACAATACACCACTTCCAGCAGATAGTAGCTTCTCATAGAGTTTCAAGTGAGCATTGTCTTATGACAATTAGGCTATAACTCTCCAAATAAAAATAATTTCAAAGCCATGCTTGCAATCTTATAAATATTCTACAGTCTCTTTAATTCTCCAGTACCTAGGCTGAAGCTTCTTTTTTATTTTATATTTTAGGCTTTTGGACATTAAGGTTTTACCTGTATTATAGCCACTTAGTGCTCATCAATAAATGCTGCTATTTTCAGGTTCAAAACAGGAGGCAGTCTTCAGTGAAAACAGCTGTGTTTTCGCTATCAGTTATCATGATGACTGTCTCTGGAGCAAGCTCACAGTGTGTAACGTTTTCACCTTTCAGCAAAGCAAAAGAGCCTCCCAAGAGAATCAGCCTCCTCTCTGCCATGCTCCTCTAGCTCATCAAACACTTTTCACATAGTCACAGTAGAAACAGAAGTCTCCAGAAAAAGCAATTTTTAACATAATCCAATGAAGCATTTGTTAAATGCCAAGTGCTTCCCAATGTTTTTACATTGCTACATAACTTTTTAGTTCAGTTGCTTTTTTTAAAAAATCGTTTTGAGTCAGCAGAGCAACACAAATTAAAGTCTACTGTCATTAAGTGCTAACAAAGGTTGCCTTGCCCCTGCAAAAAGGTCAGAATCTACACAAAAAGAAGAGAAAAGCAGCAGCATGTATAAATAGAGGTGTTCAACACAAAACAGTAATTGTCTAACACAGCATAGCACACTGATGAATGCCTATTAAATGTATGAAGTCTGATTCACCTTTCATGCTCACATTAAACAAGAATTTCTCAATAAAACTCCAAAATTACCTACTGCAAGGTTACCAGTTCACAGTGTTTTATTTCCAAAAAGGGCATTTTAGTGCTGCTGCATGTAGAATGAAGGCTGGATGGTGCTGGCCAGTAGGTGTGTTACTTGCTTTAGGATATGGTAGTGATATAATGGTTAACCACAAAATCCTTATTCAATTAAATGCTGAAGATAACTCTCACCTCTCTATTTATATGCATTGAGATCTGTGAGTGTGCCTCAGCTGCATCTTTGTTTAAGATTTAGGAAACCAGGTGTGCACAGGAGCAAGGAAAGAGGTTCAAAAGCTGAGGTCTGAGGGAGAAGCACTGCCAAAGCCTGTGGAAAATCAAAGAGGGACAGAGAGAGAGACCAGTGCAAGTGGGTCCAATGTAATCAGATTCAGTTTTGCTTGGTTTGGAGGGGAAGGAGGACTTGAGCAATAGTCAGGAGTCAGTGCAAGAAGGAATCTGTGTACTTCTTACTCCTGTACCTATTCAGAGCCTGCAGCTGCTCCTGTCTTGCCAAAGGCATTGGTATCAGGTCTGCAGCTGTCCAGACAGGTGTCCATGCACCATAATTTCATAAAAGTCTGAAGCTATTGGTGGTCTGATACTGTCTCTCAGGTCAACCAGAAGCAACCACATTATTGGTATTACTTTCCAAAGGCCAGCTTGGTGTAACAGCCCTCCTCTGTCATGCAGCATAGGATCAGGTACCTGCACCATCCACTTCCTTCCCCAAGACCACTTCCACCAAAGCATTACCTCTATGTGCTTCACTGTGTCCTTCCTGAGCTCCAACAAGGCTTTCGAAGAACCCATGTTGTCACCATGCTGTTACTTACTTTAGTGTCCTCGAAGATCCCTCTCTTTTTTTTAGTCAAACACCACTTTGAGTAACTACATGTGACTCCAAGAACTGAAAGGTCAGGTTACATGATCTAACAACTCTGCAGTCCTCCAAGTCTGCATGTGGATAAGTAAATGAGCGGGGAGCTGGGGATTTTGGCTCTTCTCAGCTGAATGACTCTGAAGTCAAAACTGCAAAGAATTTCTGCCTCCACTTTCAGTACCTATAGCGTTTCTTTACCAGGACTGACAGTTTCTTCCCTACCAGATCATGTCTTTGGCTTTCACCAGTGGATTCACACGTTGTCTAGTTCGTATGTGACATGCTAACTAGAGCCCATCTTTAAAATAGGCATTTATCAGTCACCTGCCGCTCAGCCATGCTCTCCAAAAACCACACTTTGAATATATCAGACAAGGGCATGAAGAAACACTCTTAAAATCCCTGAATCATTTCCCCTGATGCTATCATTCTCAAGAGTCCAAAAATGCTGCAGCCCTGCTGCCTGGTTTAAACACAGCAAGCAGACCTGCCCATGGCTCAGGGCTATTTTGTTTTGCTTTGGGATGACAACTTTGGCCAGTACCTCTGGAAGCACGAGTCAGATCTTAGGGCAACGTGCCCAGCTCCCCACTGCTGCCTGCCGGGCTGGAAACCCTCACATGTTTTCCTACTGCAGGAGCTGCTAAAAGCTAGAGATATCAGGGAGTGGGAAAAGAAGGAAAAAAATCCTCACATGCCCACAAATGTGAAATTTTGTTTGAACCTCCTGTGAAATACTTTTGGCTTTCAGCTTGTTTTCACATGGTGACATGTTAGAGGACACATTTTCAGTACTTAGAGGAAAAAAATTTCATGAATGAATTTACTGCTGTCAGCTTCCCAAAAGCAAGCCTTACTCAGTTTTCCATGGGAGGCATTTAAAACTCTCCATGTTTCTAATGAGGCCTGCATAGCTTCAGCTGGAAGAAAAAATATCCTTTAGGTATATAACTGCTTCTGCACATGTCCCCTGAGTTCTGCATAACAAGATTTTTACTTTAAATTTATTGAATTAGGTTAGGATCAGGTGGCACTGCCATGCTTTAACACAACATGATGCTGTTTGTGTTGGAGGTGATTCAATAGAGACAATGAGCTAACATTATAATACTCATTCTCTAGTTCCTGTTATTTTCATTAGGAGCCCAAATTTCCAAGGGACATTTATGATTCTAGTTACAAGACAGCTAGATGAAATTTGCACCTTCATGGGGGATCCAGGAAGACCAGTGCTCCACTTACATCCCTCTTTTGAGTAGTGTTTTGGACAGCATAGTAGTTTGTATTGATATGGGGGAAGAATGACACCCATCTTTGATATCAATCAGAAGTGAAGCCACTGTGCACATAGTGGTTTACAGTGGTCCTGCCAGGTCACAGCACGGATTCAGCCCTAAGCATGGCCTCCTTAGGAACGTGGTAAAGACATCAGTTGCTGCTCCCCATTCTGTTCCCAACATCCTAAATGTCCTGGGTGCGGGGCAGGGTGCAGGCCAAGCTAGACAGCTCAAGATTTTCAGGATATTGAGGAAAATGAACACATCAAGCCAAAACATCTGCTTGCTTATGCTTGTTCACAGCATCAAGCCATGCAAAGAGCAGGGACTTTGCATCTCTCCCCATTCCCCCACCACCACCCCCCCTTACCTCACGCCCCAAACTTTGAGGGAAAGCGGGGTGCGGCGGGGGGAGCCCCGC
>JANXJC010000023.1:19618548-19635249 GCA_027564655.1 Leptodon cayanensis
AAGGGTAAGGGTGGTTTTTTTCCAGTTCTTTGTCTATTTGAATAGCCCACTGGTGATGTGCCACTGAGTTTTTGTGCTTCTGTGAAAAGTTATTACACCTTGCCACATCCAAAGAGATGCACTCATGGGTACTGTGGCTGGAATTGAAGGACTGTTGTCATGTTGGGCCTAACACATGATGCACAGGATGGTGAAATGGTATGGAAGTGGAAATGGGGCTGCAAAGTCAGTGTCCAGGCTGACATCGGGTTGTGTGGAGAGACCCACATTTGAAAACTACCTATCCTATGGATGTGCTGTCCTTAGCGCCGAGAAACAACAAACTGCTGTTGACTCTATCAGAGGCATCCCATTTTTTCACAGCCTTCAGTTCAGTTTTAACAGGGTTAAAACATGGCACTATAGTAGCGAAGGTTCACTGCTATAAATAAAAATACCAGAGATGTGGTCAGATGTGAGACTGAAGCAGTGTGAGCTGCCTTAGTGTGCTTCAGTGTGTGTGCATTTACATAATTTTGTGCTGCCTGGGAAAATTAAAACTGTCCAATTGGAACAGAAGGCACCTCACTTCTGTAGGAATCATCCAAATAAATCAGTCATACTTGCAGGGTGCCTTGGAGGTAAACAAACTGAATAACATCTGACCAGAAGCAGAGGAGTGATTCTCAAGGTTGAAAACTCCTTGGAGGGGATGTTTGTGCTAGTGTGTTTATCTGCAGGGTTCCAACTTCAAGGCTGATTGCAATTAAAATCTGATGCACGGAGAGAGGCAGTTCTTCCAGTATACGTGAGAAGACACAGCTAAAATGCCAGTACTGCAGAGCCCATTTCATTTTTCTTAATGCATTTACTACTAATTATAAACAGGAGCTGAACTGGCAGAAGAGAGATTAGGTCATGTTGGCAAAGTCTGTTAGTTCATTCCTTATTTTCTCTTGAAACACTGAAACGTGTGCCATCTGGTGAAGTCATGGGTTTTGTTTGCTTTTTTCTTTTTCTTCTTTTTCTTTTTCCTTTTTTTCTTTTCCTTTTTTCTTTTTCTTTTTTTCTTTTTCTTTTTCTCTTTCTTTTCCTTTTCCTTTTTCTTTTTCTTCTTTTCCTTTTTCTTTTTATTCTTTTTCTCTTTTTCTTTTTCTTTTCTTTTTCTTTTTCTTTTTCTTTTTCTTTTTCTTTTTCTTTTTCTTTTTCTTTTTCTTTTTCTTTTTCTTTTTCTTTTTTCTTTTTTCTTTTTCTTTTTCTTTTTCTTTTTCTTTTTTCTTTTTCTTTTTTTTTCTTTTTCTTTTTTCTTTTTCTCTTTCATTTTCATTTTCTTTTTCTTTTTCTTTTTTCATTTTCCTTTTTTCTTTTTCTTTTTTCTTTTCCTTGCCCTTTCCCTTTCCCTTTCCTTTTCCATTTGCCTTTTCCTTTCCCTCCTTTTTCTTTCTCTTTTTCTTTTCTTTTTATTTTCTCCTGAGGGTTCCAGAAAAGATAAGCTAAGGGATGGTTTGGGAGTTTTGCTACCACTATGCAACATCAGAAACCTAAACTTCACTGTCTTGCAGTTTGCTGATATCTGACTTTCAAAGATATTTGAGCAACTTTAGTGATTCTCAAAGGCTACTCAGAGGAATGGCTACTTGAATTCAAAGACTTAAACATCATAAATACTTTCAAAAACATGTGAACATATTGGAGGTCTATTCCTGAAACCCCGCCTTGCTTTTTTCTTCATATCAGTCTTTCACACAGACTCTCCAGTTTATTGTGTAGGGATCACAGCAATTCCTTATCTTGCAGGGAGTGTGGATATAAATTCCTGTCTTCTGTTTCTGACACCTCCTCAACACCATGGTCATATGTAATATTTTCAAGGCATTGCGAGGGACTTTCTGTAACCCACCTCAGGCTCTTAAATACAAGACTTTTGTGCCAGCCACATCTAGTGACAGTTGTGACATATTTGCAAAGATGCCAGCCATTTCTGAAGGCTTTCTGTTTGCTTTGAGGAACATGTGCCTTTTTCACCAGTTTCCTTTGGGAAACTCCAAACAAAAATTGAATGTTCGCAGAATTTCATTTCTAAATGAATACCACTTTCCCTGTGTTAATCATACACTGGTTTTTGAAAGATGTAACAATTCCTGAGAAAGTGGACTACAGTTTGGAAATAGCAGTAGTGTAGATGATTAAGTCAAATGGACATATCATAATTATGGGATCTCAAATGAGCTTACAAGGCTGAGCAGTGGCTCCTAGTGCCACAGCACGTATGGCATGATGCAATGCACATGCATAATTTGATATACATATGTTTTCTCACTCAGTGCAGAGTACCAATGTTGGTAAGCTAGCTGATATATTTTATTTTCCTTACTCAAAGATTATTTAACGCATACCATACAGAACTCCAACTCTGCAACAAACACAGGCCTAAGGCTCGAAGTTGACAAAGCGTGCATGACAGAATTATTATATAAGGCATGGGAAACATGACTGATTAAAAATATTCCAGTACAGCAACATTGCCAGTATCCTGGAGACCTGGAAACTGATCAGGAGTCCTCAAGTCCTCAGTTCTGATACATATTTTCTAACAAAAGATCTATAGCATATGAACAGATTATATCATTATTATCAAGTAATTCTATGACTTTAAAAGCAAGTAAGTTTTAACACATGAACTAAAGGTTTAATTATTTCTTCATGTATATGCAGAAGATGTAATATTAGCAAAATGTGCCCGGGGAACTGAGAAGAATAAACTTTTTATCTGCTTGCACTTGCATAATTTTTTTCTAAAGTCTTTCTTTTCTTGAAGACACTGCTTACTAGCCAGCTAGCTGAGTGATAATCAGAGCTAGTCAGACTGCTCTATGGCTCTCATTTGTCCCATGCAAAGTCTTCTTTTCATTTATTACCACTGAAGAATTTTGTTGAGAAGCTGCTTTGTGCTGCTGCACTGTATGGTAGATGCTTAAGTCACCGTGACGGAGAAAACACAAACATCTTTAGCAAAGAGTTGGTAACATGCATAAACTGTAATCCAGATCAAACTAAAACTAATCCATGTGTGACAGAGCTATAAATAAGATAGCTTGGGCTTTTTTTCCCCCAGGAAGAATAATATTTTGAATGAGGCAGTATAAAATAATAAAGAAAACCTAATACAGAACTTGAAGCAAGTCTATTTACTTTCTGATGTCCAAAATCAACTTCTGCTCATATTAAGCTTCATGAAGGAAAACTTTTTTTCACGTACTTTTGGTATAATCTCTTTTTCACAAGAGCTGAGCTTGATTTCCCTTTGGTAGAATTAAAACATGGGAATTATATGGAGGAATAAATTACTTTTCTTCACATGACATCAGGCCTTGAACTGGTTTTGAATCAGAACAAAAACCTGGTGAAGAGCATTTTATGACAGAAGTGTATGTTGGTCTGTCATTGTGACAGGTTAAATTAAATAACAAGTTACAGTAATGACTATAAAAAAATCAAATCCATGTGAGAAGCTGGTTTTCTAAACCGTATTCTAATCCAAAACCAGCTGGAATTACTAGAAAGCCCCCTTATGCCTTTAGTAGGCTTTGACTCAGTCTGTGAGGTAGGACATCAATATTAAATTCCTCTCAGGATATAGAATAGAATAGAATAGAATAGAACCAAACCGAACCCTATGAAATAGAATAGAATATTTCAATTGTAAGATACCTACAATGATCATCTAGTCCAACTGCCTGGCCACTTCAGGGCTGACCAAAAGTTACAGCATGTTATTAAGGGCATTGTCCAAATGCCTCTCAAACGCTGACAGGCATGATGCGGTCTGACACCCCAGGATGCAGTTTGCCCTCTTGGCTGCCAGGGCACACTGCTCACTCATATTAAATTTACTGTCAACCACCACCCCCAGCTCCTTTTCTGCAGGGCTGCTTTCCAGCCACTCCTCTCCCAATTTATACTTGTGTCTGGTATTACTCCATCCCAAGGGCAGAATTTGTCATTTGTTCTTGTTAAATTTCATATAGGCTGATCAGATTTCATCTCTGGAAACTGGTGAGAAATGCAGGGATGAGAACCATATGAATTTAAAACTGATACCAAAACAATTTATCTTCATTTAGTTTTTCACCTATATCAGGGAAGAGATAAGTACAGCAACAAAACATATATTTTCAACTACAAACCAGATTTACATCTCCCAGTCAGAAGGAAATCTTATTAAATTTCAGGGATTGCTTCTCCTTTCTTTCTCCTGTCAATCAGCTCAGAAGTGAAAACAAGAGCTAACAGAGCTGTTCAATGCACTCAGTTTCTTCAGTCTTGGCTAGATGGCTTGAGTACATCATGATGCCAGGTCATCCCCAAAGCAAGCACAGGACAATTCCAAATCTGCTCCCTTGTGCAGACAAGCCCAAATAACTCAGCCTGGCTGAATAGGCTGTATGTTCACCTCGTGCTAAGTTCTGAAATGGGCGCTTCAAAAAAGATCAAAGGGATCAAAGGGGTTATTTAAATTAATATATCATTAATGAGAATATAACACTAAAATAATTAACATTAACAATAATGACAATAAAACTATCCTGGGAGAATTCTAATTTGCTCCATTGGAGTATGTCTTTCAAGTTCATTGACTTCTAGATAAGATTCCGGAAAGAAATATGACCAAAGCATAAAAAAACTATTAAATTGTTTGGGATAACATCACCCATAGAAAATCACATTTAGTGGAAGAAAATAATAGTAATTGCTATTTAAATGAGAACCAGAAGCTAAACTGTAAGTCACTTGTAAATGGGTTTCCTTTTTCATCCATTGCAATAACAGAGAAATTGAGCCTAAATCTGGGAAACTTTTGAAATCTTACATGATGCAAATGCTGTGGCCAGCAAGTCTCAGATGGGAAGCTGGATCTTTTCTCTATTTAATGCCCCTTCCACAGCCAGCCTCTGGGCAGCAGGTGGAAAGAACCAAGAGCTGGTCCATCGCTCTGTGAGGATGCCCATCCCAGTTGTGACCGCAAGGCGGGTGTCTGCTGTCAGTCCAGAAACAGGCATCCTGTGATGTTCCTATCACAAGGTGCTGCTGGTGTCCTGGAGGTTTTATGCACAGGGTGAGAGAGTGCTGTGGTCAGGTAGGCATCAAAAGCAGAGCTGAAGCGAGATGCAGAAAGCTTTCTGGTCAGGAGTGAATTTCATTCTCCACCTGCATCTTCACATCTGTAAGGTTCACAGATATTTCTGATGTGAATCTGTATGAATATATCTCAATTATTGGGGATGCTGTGCATGGAAACCACAAAATCAATGAACCAACCAAACCAGACTACAATAGGTTGTGCATATGATTAAAACAAATCCACCTGAGAATAAGGACAATATACCTATATACATATTTAAAAGATCATTTGCTTGTTCCTTGTCAGTCTTTCATGGCTACGTGTGCAATGAGTAGGTAGTAGCATACAGATTATTCAGACTTTCCTTCCTTGTACCCATCACACTCCTAAAATGACAGCTGAATTGGGCCAATGCCAATCTTGTAGCACAGTATATAAATTATCCAATTCAAAAGAAATCCTACAGTGATTGTGAACAGAGAAGACCAGCTCACCGAGGAACACAGTGCCATACCTCTCTGAGTCCCACAGCACAGGCAATGTTTCCTAGGGGTAGTGGCTGCAAAGTAGAAAATAAAGTAGACCTAACCAGGACTCCAGCTGCTTTGTAATAATTATGTTGCTTATTTCTTCTCAGTTATTTAATGAAAAACTACACACTCAGGTGTATTTCTTTTGCCACACTTCTCATCCCTAATTGTACTCTTTGGACCTGGTTATTAATTTGAGGAAGATACAATTATTCGGCAATGCAGGGGTCCTGCAATTTCTTTAAAACTCAATTTTATTAGAAAACAATAAAGTTAAACTGATGATCCTGAGGAAGAAATAACAAAACAAAACAAAACAAGAAAACAAGCAGAGATAATTATTGCCAGCAGTGCTATGTCTTTACCATTTCAATAGTTTGGATTAGCTGAGAGAGAAGAGATGGGACTATGTAAAAATAATGACAGGATAGACCTAAACTCAGAGACTTTAACTGAACAGCAACAACAGTTGGCAAAGTGGCTAAACTGTCTCCTCATCGCAACACAGTGATGAAGCAGCAACACAGCCTTTCTGTCCAACAGATGGGAGGTTTACATTCAGGCATGAGCAGGTCACATCACCCACCTCAAACACATGGATTTCACCTTTGCTGGGCGCATGGAGATGTGTAACTGCTTGGAGCAAGTTTCCGTGTCAAATAACAGTCCTCTCCCCGACAGGGCATGCCTTCTGCAGGATTTTCCTGGCTGTTTACAAGGGGTGATATAAGCTGCGTCATCTATATATTTGCTTTTAATCCATCAAAAGTTAGTATTTAATTCTGAGACTACAGTGCTGTGTCATTGTGGAAGCAGAGAGCCTGCCTGCAGTAGAGACCAAACCCAAAGCTTAACAAAGGGCAGTTGAGGAGGCTCAGCCACGCGTGGGAAGCCACGTGGACTCTTTGCAAATTGAACGTTGGTATTGCCAGATTGACAGCATCTTCCATGAACACGGCACACCTGCTCGTGTGGTGTTTTTCACTCAGTCAAAAGGAAAGTCAACAATTCTGAAATGTAATTTCTTCTTTGACTAGTAATTTTCCTTCAGTGACTCATTCATACCAGCTCCTTATCTGTGTATCCCAGAGGCTTTGGGGGGTTGGATAATAGTGACAACAAGAATAATCAGCCTAGTGCTGGCCTCCTTCTTTAACAACCAGTTATCACTTGGAATATGTCCAGGCTCAACCTTCAGGACCTTCAGAGACACAAGACTGTCTTCAAACTCATTGAAAATGTGCATGTAGGTTAAAATTTAGCCCCCTGACTCCAGTATATCCCTTTGAAAATGTTTTCCGCATCCAAATGTACATAAATGTTACATAAAATTCCATACGCTTTCTGAAACCTCCTTTCGGTGTCCATCTCTGAGGCCTCTCATCTGATATTTATCAGGCTAGATTGTACATGTAGACACAAGCCTGATCTTCTCTCTGGGATGCCTTCACAGGCACCAAAGCCGATAACATCCATAATTTCCTTTTATTCCTCAGAATGGTAATTAACACTGTTCTGATAGGAGAAGAAAATGACACTCCACTGGGTTGCCCTAATACTCTTGCTGAGAAAAGGTAAATTTGTTTACTCCCTCAATCTGCCTGGCCGCTGGGGCCAAGGAAGGGACAAAGGCATGAGCAGAAACCATCCCTTATTTCCAGATCCCGTGTCCAGATAACTCACACAAGGCTTGATAGTTTTTATTTTTTTCTGTGGATAAATAGTCCAAGCCACCAGGTGTTCATTATTGGTTTTGACTTATAGTGCTATGAAAAAGTAATAAAAAAGTACCAGTGGTATGATTTAAAAGTGTATTTATTGACACAGCATAGAAACACATCAGGAGCTGCATCTCTTCCCATGCCCACAGCTATGGTTAAAGATGAGTATGAGCAACAGTCACTGTCTCTACCTTGAACACCCATGAGAATGGAAGAGATTTGCTACTTGCTCTGAAAATCAACAATTCTGTTTTTTTTCAGATCACATTGGCAAGAATTCAAAAATAGGCCCTCACAGAGAATCAGTTGTGCAAAATAAAGTTCAGCAAGGTGCAGGGTGAAATTTAACTTCAGCTTTTTAATTGTCATAATCAAATAATAGTTATGCTCTTGGGCCTTCTCTTTGTAATTGTATGCGCATACAGTACTAGCTAATTTTTTGCAGCTTCTGAATTGTCTAGATGTCTACTAATTGCTTGATTTTTACAGAGGATCTGTGTACACCGTTCAGATAGACTTGTGGGTATTCACCACCCTTGCAAATCCAGCCAGGTGCTTCAAAGGATCAGGTCGCCTATGTCTAATGGAGAGTACTCCCAAACAAATGCCTCCCCTCAACTTGTTATACCTCAACCATTCATCTGAAACCCTCTCAAATCAAGGGAATATTTGTGTCTAAAAGTGAACATTACACATTGTACAAGAGAGAATAAGTATAGCTGAGACACTGTGATACTTAAACTGAGAATTTTTGTAACTCTGGTTTGGGGGACGTGTCTAGAAAAATAGTGCCATCCAGTTTGAAGTGAAACACACATTGCATTTCTCTATCATTAATAAGAAATTTTTTTTTAAAATGTTCAAATATTGATTTAAGCAATTCCAGTGCCAAAATAGCTGAAGCTAGGGGACTTTGTTTTCCTTTACACACAGGTCCATTTTCATCACTCTGGCAGTGTCGGGTGGGTGTGAATTATACTTACGCACCCTTCACAGCTGGCACGACATGCTAGAGCTCTGCACAGTGGATGCAGAAGACGCCTCAGAGGGTCAAGGAATCTAATCTCTTGAAAAGAAAGGCCCTTTGAATATTCAAGAGAAAGTGGGCTCAGATTTGGATGATTTAGGAGACCCTGATTGTAACAGCTTAGTTCATCTGCTGTGATGTTAGCCATTTTGACCTTCTCAATGAAGGGGATTAAGAGTCAGTTTACACATTTTCCAAATGACACAGAAAGAGGTAAGGATCCAATAAAGCCTCTAATCTGAGGGTGCAACATCTTATGAAGGAAAAAAAAGAAACCTTTTTCTGCAGCTCTTTGAAGTCGTTAAGAGGTTTCAAATGCTAGAGGGTAAAGATGGGTCAGTGGACAGGGTTGAGAGAAGGTGTTCAAAGGTGGAAAATAAAGCACTTTATCACGTAATTCTAAAATTTATTATAATAATAATACCACCACATTGCAGCTCCTGGCTGCAATACAACTGACGCTGGCAAAGAGCAGCAGTAGACATCATGTGTCATCCTAGAGCAGTGTGGGGAGGAGGGTATTTTGGCAAGGGCAATAGGCCACCCTTACTGCAGAAATGTTCAGAGATATTCTCTGGACAGAGCAAATGGGCTTCGGTTACTGCAGGCTTCTCTGAGAGTATCTGTGTATTCAGTTTATCTGATCTGGGAAGAAAAGTGCCTAAGACAAGCCTGGCAACATTTCAAACTGTGGTGAAGGAAACTTGTTTGGCAAACTTGCATGCGTACTTCTAGTTTATGTGCTTTTGTTTATCAGTCTGATTTTTAGTTTTACAAGAGATGTCCCAGCGAGAGGTATTACTTCGTAACCTGTGCTAAGCTGCAGCTGAGCAACTTTGATACTTTTATCTTCAGCTGATGAATTTTGGGAATGCTTAGGAATGGGCTTGCAAAGCTGGTTAGGCTGGTGGTCAAAGGCGGTGAGTTTCTGGTCAATGGTGTGATGTTTAAGGAGTGGATAAGAGCCAGTGATGGAGTTTAAGATTTCCAGAAAGCTGGATTAATTGAGGCAGTAGTGAAGTAAGTGCAGGACCAGGTCCCTTCCAAAGCAGAATGCACAGAGAGAGAAGGAAAATAATTCTTCACTGTCATTCCAAGAAGGCTAACAAGTCATGCCAGTCAGAAAGAGAGCTACTCCTAGTGAGAGAGTCATCATGCGAAGGCCAGCTAGGGGAATTTATTCATAGAACAGTGAGCAGATTCAAAGATGCTATCTAATTCTCTTTTTATAACCCATGGGATCATGAGGATAGGTAGTTTTGCTGCACTAGAAATTCATACTCATTAGTTATCTACCTAATATGGAAACGAGCAGTGATTTTTCTGTTTCATTCAAAATGCAAACAAAACAATATACTTTAATTATTAAAAATGTTAAATAATTTTCAATATTCAACATTGTTAATGTTTAACTGGGATTATGGATTCATTTTTTGTAACTTTGTGGTTTGGGGGATACCTATAGCAAAATAAGACAATCCAGACTTAATTTAAAAATAAAGCATGTATTGTTTGAAGATTCAACATTGGTTCCTAAGAATGTTTTGGAGTCTTAACCTAGTACATATTGACAGTAAGAAACATGCAAAATTAATGGCATAAAAATAAGAAGAAAAGATTTCAACCAATCGGACTGGAAAGCCTTAAAAATTGAAAACATCAATAACATTAATCTGTGCTCTGCACGACACTCACCTTAGGGAAGTTATTAATACCTTTAGTGTAGGTGGTGTGTTGAAAATGACTTGCAGAGTTACAGGGTAATATATTACATCCTTTACCATAGCTTCTCTTAAAAGAAAGGGAAAATATTTTTAATGCATTAATTTCCATGGCAGTTTGAAATACATACAAGCTTTCCCTCTTTTTTAAAGTATTATTTTGCAAGAATTCACATTAATCAATGACTGTGTTATCATTTCCCAGTGAAGAAATAAAACATATAAAAAGTTGAGCATGTACTGCACAAAGCAATCACATGAAGTAGTTTATTTTTTATCACATCTGCCTCTTGGATGTAAAAGGAGATGGAGAACATAAACATACCCTTTCAGTGGTGATTGGTGTTAGTGAGGTCTTTTCATGGTCATCTCCTGTCAAGTTGTTTCTTTGTTGTTGTTGTGTATAGGCTTGCATCAGAAACCTGTCTTTTTCTCCCCATTCATCTCCATGTCTCCCATAACTGTGTGTTAAAATGGCAGAAGTCAGAGCCAAAACAAGGTTCTTTGTCCAGAGAACTGGTCATTGCTAGAAGCGGTACAATTTTCTCCGCCTATGTCCCTGCACACCACCCTGGACAGGTTTACTGGAGGAGTAAAGGTCAGAGGCAAAATCTATTAAGAAAAGAAAGTGTTTTCTACTGGGTGCAGTGGGCTTCATTAAGACTGAAGAAAATAAGTGCTGCAGGCTCTGAGGGCATTCCTGCCTCGATTCTCTTCAGAAGCTACTCAGTGGTGCGGCTGCCAATGCCAGTGACATGGACACATCTGCCTATTTTTGGTCTCCTTTTTAATAGTTAATAGGAAACGTAGGACCCAAACCTACAACAGAGACGCAGTGACAGCAGTGCTCTGTTCTTGACTGAGAATGTCTTCCACAGCCACCAAGTCTTCTGTACCCCACAATCACGGACCTGCGAAGCACCAGCTAGATCCTGTAGAAGTCATCCAGGACTGCACTGCAGAAGCAGTTCAAAGATTTGAAGGGTGCGGTTATAAACAATGATGACAGCTGATTTACATTGAACAATATGTGAATTTGCCTCAGCCTTCTGGCTTCTTTTCTCAAAAAAAAAAAAAGGCCAAAAAATAAATTTCTCTTTTTTTCCTGTAGGATAAATATATATGGTACATGAAAATTGAAATATTTTAATGAACTATTTCAAAAGACCAACCATTCTATAAAAATCTTTTAGCATCAGCTGAAAGTAGAGCTTACTCAGGGAGACAATTGGAGTTCCCTAGATACATCTTATTAATTAACAGGAGAACATCATCGCTAGAGTCTCTGAATAATTTATTCACTCTATTAACTATTTTGATCCTAAAATTTTTGTAGATATTCATCCTCTGTGAGTGACTGCAGGAAGAATCTTGATGCTTTAATAGTGATATCGATCACTTTTATAGCACTCAGCAGTGATTCTTAGCACCAAGCCATAAAACTGGTGGAACAGAGTGATGAATAAGGACTTGCAAATTCAAAGGGCTGCACAGATATTAACTAATCACTGCAACATCATGGTGGATCACTGAGCCAATATGTTATTATGCTGATGGGCATATTAACATAGAGTGACTTTCCGTATCTTGAAAATCAGAGCTCATGGCTTCCCACTTTGTTCCCATTCTATTCTCTACCACGCTGCCTCTGCTTGACAAGCACTAATATTCAGCAATAACAACCCAGAACTGCTGAGTACCTGCAGTAATTTGAGGGATGTCCACCATCTCTGAACCTCCCACGGACCTCGCAGCGTGTTTAAGCTCTCAGATGCTAGCAGTCATGCCCAACAGAGGAACTGAAGCAGTGGAGAACAGACTGTGTTGATGCCCCCAGACACACTCACACACATGTGCATCACTTGGTTGCTCTCTCCCATACCTGACTCACCTCGCTTTTGATACAGAGGGAGGAGATGAGCATCGCGCTGCAGCAGCTGAAGCTGGAAGGATGGGCATCGAGAGAGGAGGCAGCAGCATGTCTCCTCATGGAGGTGCAGGAAAATCTCTCCTTCTTGTGCCACTGCCCTCAGCATGCGTGAAGGAGTGGTAGGGTGCTGAGGGCTTGACCAAAGAACTGCCAAGGCCTCTGGGCACTGCAGGGCATGGACCCCCCAACCTGTCACAGACTGCTTTTATTTAAATTAGTGCTCTGCCAATTTGTCCCTACTGAGCCAACACCCAGAAATCAGACTAAAAATAGCATTAGGATAATATTCTCATCATGAAGGTGCCTTCTTCATCACTGCTTATATTTTTATCTTTTACCTTCATTTTATGTTTTCTTCTCTTTCATGTACCACTAATTTTCAGTGATGAAAGAGATTCTGCACTCACTGATCCTCCCCAGCTGGGACTGGATGTAGCAAAATTGAACCTATCACAAATACCACTGCAATCTGAAGTAAACAGAGCTCTGTTGGAGAGAACTGGCCTGTGTAGCAGGGCTGGTAGAAAACTCTATTTTCAAACAAAAGGTTATTTTGTTTTTCTAGCACAGTGATTAAAAAAGAATCCATGGGATTAGATTGTTAGAGATTAAAAATCTCAACATTTGTTGGAAAATACAAGGTCCTTCGATGTCCCATGTCTGGATTCCCTCCTCCACAACAATGCCCAGGACATTGTTTGCTTTCTTGCTTCATCACAACAGGTACTGCAGGTTTCCTTGGACAGGGAGAAATCAGGACACTAATTGTGTGTGATGATTTGTCATTGAAATGCATCTAGCTGTGGAAAAGACTAATACACAAATTAAAGGCCTGAACCGTTGCCTCCTTAGGTGACTAGAAACCTTTACACTGGCTTTAGTAGACTACATCAGGTCCTGTGGGACTGGGCTGTACGGATAAATCTGCATTGCTCTGGGCTGTGGCAGCTCTTGATTCCACAATCTTTCCTTGAAGGACATTCAATAACTCAAGGTGTTGTAACTCTAATGCTGAAAGATTGTGCAAGTGGATGGTCTAATTAGCCACTAAACAACGTCATTGCTGATGTGAGACGATGGATGTGAAACCACAAAGGAAGTGACATTTGTAAAGATCCTATTTATATCCATCCTCTGATGCCAGACACTTCTGTCCTGTGAAAGTTTTTGACTTGAATGGGGAACCAGTTTATATGTAACCACTAGTATTAGTTATTATGTTGGTGCTTCGGTTTCCCAAAACATACTTCAGTGCTAGTTTAAGCCAGAGGAGGGGAATAGGACCTCTTGTTTTAAAACAGGGGAGCAATGTCCAACACTGGCAGTGAAGTGAAATGAAATGAAATGAAATGCAGTGAGAGGTTTTCTCAATGGCCTACTGTGTTATACCTCATTCTAGCTCAGGAGCTCTTCTCATCAGAAGCTCTTTTTTGAGAGCCCAGGTCTGATAAAGATGGGAGAAGATCTACAGCTCAGTAGTGAGCTAGACTAAGCCATAGAAAACCTACAGGCAGAAATATTTGCATATAAAACATACAGTCCTGTGGTGCACAATACAGATTTTGATAGCGTGAGGTTTTAAAATAATAGAAAGTTGGTTAGGGAGGTCGTCTAATACATCCCTTGCCTCACATTCAAGCTAGCTTATTATTAATAAGTGGAACCGCTATGCACAAATAACTCAGCTCACAGAATCTTTGTGCCACTCTCATGTATTTTATTTGTGATTCTTATATTTTTGCACCCACAGTCGCACTTGGGGAACTGCAAAGCCAAAGTCAAGTTCTATACATTCTTTTAAAAAGATAAGAAGCATTTCTCTCCAGTGATTTAACATTTCCTTTATTGTAGTTATAAAATAAGATACGAATTTAAATATGCCCATCCTGCATGTTGTACCATCCTAGATGTACAAATGCGGTATCTAAAGGCACATCAAAAGAGTTCCGCTGAAGTGGCAAATTCACTACTCAAAATGTAATGCAGGTTGTCTTAACCTGGTCCATTCATCCCTATGTTTTATGGTATAACCTTCACTGCCTGATAACATCCAATTTCTTTCTACATGATGCTTGACTCATTGCTACACACAACAGCATTTTGCTTTCATTCAGCAGTTAAGTGTTGGTTAAAGAAGGGTTATAATAGGAAGAGTTAAGCAACTTTTACAATAATGATCACTGCCAGCCCAACCTGTAGGAAGAGGTGGCAGTTTGAACAAACTTGGAAGTCGGCGTTGTAAAAGTAAGTGCTGGGAGGAAAAATCAGTAAGCAGACTGCAGGGATGTAGGTTAAGCAACATGAAAGGTGCTTAGTTTACAGCAGGCTTCCTAATTGTCCTGTATCGCTATCATCATTCCACATAGCTATCATTCCCTTAATTGCCATGGCAGTTGTACTAAGTGTTGGATACATAAAAAAAGACTGGTTAGAGCATATCGGATACCTTCACACTGCTTCTCTCATACCTTTAAAAAAGTATGATTTCTTTTAAAGGCTCAGTGCATGTATTTACTTTTTTATCAGTGAGTGGAAATGGAGGCTTAATATCTGTCATGCCCCTCAGGGTTCTTATACATAACAAAATAAGTCTCTGCAGCTATTCTTATTCATTTCCTTTTGTCTTTCAGATAACTTTGCTCTTTGCAGTAGATATAAAATGAACCCGACAGGTGGACTACAGAAAATGGGATGACATTGCTCAGTGCCCCTCTGCGTAGTGATACTCATGACCAAGACGTTACCTTGTCAGCTGCCAGCTTGCTAACATATGCTAAGCATACACAAGTTATATTGCAAATCCTTGGGGAGGATCGGGGAAACAAAACAAAAACAAACAAACAAACAAACAAAACAACAACAAAAAACAAAAGGAAGGAAAAAAGGAACATGCACAGGAAAGAGAAGAACTTACTAATAAAATCAAGCATCACGCAATAGATAGTAATGTCTTTTACTGTGAAATTGTGTGTCAGTTCCTACTCTCACAGTCCACCAAATACTAATGTTCTAATAATCTGTCAGATCTAATCAGAAGGAGCCAGTCAGCCTACCAAAATGTTTTGTGCAGCTGGGAGCTTCATGTCAGGACCAATCAGGCATTATTGCCTCTGTCACTTTATCATATACATTTAAATAAAGCAAAATAAACTCTGTGCCTAAGAGGTTTTTTGAAGGGGTTTTTTTTCTGCTTTTTTTTTTTTTTGGTAATAATTTGGATTTGATATAGCCAAAATTTCTGCTCTTTTTCAATAGCCTGAGCAGCTTTAGTAAGGTAAAAAAGGAAATGAGAATGAAAGGAATGATGAGACTGCTTCTTAAAAAGTTTTGGTTGGTTTGGTTTTTTCCCCAGGGTGGTACATCTCATTTGCATGACTAGGGTGATACAACTCATTTGCATAGATCTCTTTCCCTACACTGTTTAAAAAACCACTACAGAGTAAGTGTAAATCAAACACAATTTTTTTTAAACGTATGGTCCAAAATTTGTACTTCGTATAAGGCTATAAATAATACCCTGATTTATGCTAAGGATAAACTTGGTATGGTGGCCATTTATACAAAAAAGAAGTATAAGAGTGAAACCCAAAGTTCTGGCCAGGTTGATAACAGTTTTCCCACAGTGAATAAGCATCTTAGGGCCAGGATGCACGTAGACTTTCTAGGGCATATTGAAGGGCACTGGCTGATGCAATCACTGCATTACCGGTACCCTACACAGCTCCAGAACCTCTTGGCTCTGAAAGAAGCTAGCCAAAGTTCAAGCTCAATTCAGCTTTCTCTGAACATCCCAGATATCCAAAGGACTGGAAATGTTAATAACTACACTGATAAACTGTCAAAAAAGCATAACTTAAAATAATGACTGGATAAAATAAGGCACAAAACAGGGGCAGGGGAAAGTATAAGTATCAGAAAAATGAATTGCACTCTGTTCTTGTTTGCAGACTTATGCTACCTCTCCTGAAGAACAGTTTCTGTATCATTACAGGTTACATCATGTCTGTTCATTTTTATTCTTGCTTCCATCTTAGAAATTTGCCTCCTGAAGTTTCTCTAATAAATATACTTTTGTCTGAAGCATCTCTTCCTTATAGTCTTGAGTCACAGTATGAAGATTTGGCCTAAAAACTGCTAATGGTGAAGCAGTCCATTGGCAAGAGAGGAAGGAATAATTTACAACAGTTAATGAAATTTATTTCTTCCAACTTTTTCCTCCACCTGTAGATTACGAAGTACTCAAACACACAATTGTTTTCATTTTTTCACAGATTTTAGTAAAAGCTTTCTAGTGAAAAGTTCATTTAGGAATAGTTCACTTAAAATATCTGAGCAGAAAAACAAAAACACACCCCCTCCAGATTAGTTATTTAGCCACAGAAATGTCATGGCATTATTCACGTTCCTAAGCTTCAATATTTTCCATTTTAAAAACACTCCAGCACAGTAGCTGTCCTCCTCTAAGTACTCCATGAAGATTGTAAGCATATGTTGTGGTTTAACCCCAGCCAGCAACTAAGCACCATGCAGCTGCTCACTCACTTACCCCCCCCAGGGGGATGGGGGAGAAAATCGGGAAAAGAAGTAAAACTCTTGGGTTGAGATAAGAATGGTTTAATAGAACAGAAAAGAAGAAACTAATACTGATAACACTAATGAAATGACAACAGT
>JANXJC010000023.1:19635349-19651013 GCA_027564655.1 Leptodon cayanensis
GGGTCAGCTGCCCTGGCTGTGTCCTGTGCCCCTCCAGCTTTCTCACTGGCTGGGCTTGAGAAGCTGAAAAGTCCTTGCATTACTAAACACTACTTGGCAACAACTGAAAACATCAGTGTTATCAATATTCTTCGCATCCTGAACTCAAAACATAGCACCGTGCCAGCTACTAGGAAGACAATTAACTCTATCCCAGCTGAAACCAGGACAGCGTATTAAACTGATAACAGGCTGATGAATATTTATAGTCAGATATTTTTTCTTTTCTCCAATGGCTGTCTGTGGAAGGTTCAGGAGAAATGTCCAGGATAAAAGTCAGTCTGCAAAAAGCATGTTAAATAGCCCTGTCTCCTGTTGATAAAACATCACTCACTTTCTGAAGCTGTTCCCTAGAGACTCTAGAGGATATCAAGAGCAGGTCTATACGAACATTTAGGCTCCGGGCCTTTGTCCACAGTCTGAACCCTGTACCACCATCCTTCCACATCCTTTCACAGGCCATGATGCAGGCTGGGATGTTTTTTTCTTGTTTAGGCACACCAAGAAGCTCTCATTCCCTGGAGAGCTAAAGGTTTCCTTGGCTAGATAGTAATTTTCTTTCTATAAAAGCTCTCTGGATGGACTGGTACTGGGACTCAATGAAGAGTGAGGCAGAAAATCAGATGTTCCGCTACAAAATACCCGTAGGAGTTTAAACGGGTACCTCAGCCATTCTTTTGCCACCTCACTGAAGCAATCTTACAGACTTTTTCCTTGGAGTAGTGCTAAGACATTAATTATTATCCCATCACCCTCAACAGCCAGAAAAGTATTTCTCCATGCCCTTGCTTTACCCCTCAGCCTCCTGTTAATCCTGCTTCAGGTGTCAGTGAGCTGATATGGTATTATAGCCAAGAAGTGTGCTGCAGGAACTGTCTGCAAAGGCTTCAGCACCTGCCACGAGGGAACCGAGCCATACGTGAATTCAGGAAAATAGCTCATTTGGAGCAATTGTGTCACCAAGTGTTCCTCAGATCTATCCCACTTCGGAGAACCTTTGTTCAGCTACATCATGAAAATAGAAGTATTTTATCCTCAATAAATATGGAAAATTTCCCCATTTTTGCAAAAAGCTGACCTTCTAATCTTGCATAAGATGAGCCCGCCACCTGCTTGAAAATTGTACCTTCCATTTGACTCTGACTGTACAAGAAATCTCTTAATATTTTATGTGAGGGACCCTTAACCTCTCCTCTTTAAATGCCTATTACAGTTGTTTCTGTTTATCAGCTTTCTGTCTTTGTGCAAGGCAAAGATCCTCTGACTGCTTTCTCTGATCACTTGGGGGAGATCAGATTTTATCTTTCTAATCTTAAACAGAGCCTTTTCTTTTATATTTCTCATATATCTCTAGTACCTTTCTCTAAATCAATACAAAAAACCTTGCCAACCCAAAGCCTATGGAGGCTACAATTCCCCATCTCTCCCCAAAGCTCATCTGAATTCTGGGTTGTGGGATTCCCTCTAATACGACAGCACACAGCGATGGTTAACTGTCCTCAGAATCACAGATGCTCCGTTTCCATGACAGTCTAGTAAACAGAAAACATCAATCACAAAGGGAAAAAAAGTAAATTACCATTTAGCACTGCATAGCATTTCCATCCAGAAAATACTGATATGCTCAAAAAACATCAGCTTAATGCTATCCGATAAATTTTCAGAATTCCTATACAGCCTAGGAGCTTAACCCTCAATGGCCTTATTTTCTTTGCAGCTTAGATGCCTTTAGAAATTTTTCTGGTTCTTGGAAGAATGTAAGAATTATTTCTCCTGTTTTGTCTATGAATAAACTCAGACAAAGCAAGATGAAAGATGGTTTTTCCCTTAAATTCAGGCAGAACATGTAGGATTTCAAAGTTCAAAGAACTTTCAAAGATGACTCTTAGTCTCACACCATTTCAAAAGATACCGACCCTTTGGAGGTTTGTGATCTGTCTTGAAACAGTCAATACTAGTGTCATGAGGTATGAGCAGTCTGACAGTGGAGGACACACAGATCTCTGCTTCCTGAGTCCCTTCCTCACAAACACATGTTAATTACATTGAGGAGGCTCAGAAAATGTATTTATGAAGTCTCATTAAGGATTCTTGGTTGGTCATGAGACTGAACATTGAGCTCCCCATGATTTAAGCCCTGCTACAACTAAAGTATTGGCCTGCAAAAAATGTTGTAAAACATTTCCTTTCCAGATTGGCCCAGGCAAGTGCTTAAAAATGAGTTATTCCAGGGCAGGATAATTGAGAGAGCCAGTGGGGCTGCTCCCATCCCAGCCTGGTGCTGAGTGCTCTGTAGCTGAGCTTCTTTAAAACAGAGTTACATATGCTGTTGGAGGATTGCAGTTTATGGTGATCCTGCCTGTCAGGCTCATGTAGTTAACTTGTCATCTTTAATAGTCCCAGTGTGGGGATTCCTGAAATAATTACACCAAGCTAATTATCTGAAGTCTGAATCACTGCAGATGACGCTTGACTGGTTGGAGTGCAGCACAAACTCTTCTCTCCAGCAGCCCATTTATCTGAGATGAGTCAGGTAAGCAGTGATCTCATTACTCTTACAAGCTCTATTCTGGGGTATGGTTTAGTCATTGGGATTATGGTTGGGTAGGTGTTTTTTTTTTGCAGAAGCGTTAATATGAACAATGAAGTCATCGTATCAATAAATGTGGTTTAATTCAGGTCCATGCTGTCTGAAGAAAAATCTTCAGGTAAATTTGTCAAAAAGAGGTAGATAAAATTAAATTTCTGAGTCATGCCAATGGTTTTGGATTCAGGAGCTTATCTCCACTCATGTTCTTCAAGATGTCAGGCATGGGTATCTCTCGACATCTGATTAGAAACATGTGAAATATTGATTTTTCTGTTCTGTGAATGAACCACACACACCAAAGCCAAAAAAAAAAAAAATCAAAACCACTGAAAAAGTTCTCAATTTCAAAAAGAAAACGTATCCACGAGGAAGCATCTATGTGGAAAACCGTGAAGTACTGTGGCACTCAGCTGACATCTGTGTGGTGGTCTGAATCCTGCATCACACTGAAGACACTTCAGTGGACCAGGCAATAAGTCAGAAAAAAAGGACTTTCCTGCCTGTTCACATATGCAATGCTTACATGCAGATGGTGAACAGTATATCCAACCTCTCCAAATTAAGTCCCTTTTGGAAAGGAGGTGAGAGAGAGCAATGTCTAAGCCAAAGGCTGAGTGAAGTAGTAGAGAGAGGTGTAACAGGCTGCTCTGTTTTTTTCCTTTGGCACCCGGAGACATATTAATGGTGCTAGCTGGGACAGAAACCAGTCCTTGGCATGGATAAAGTTGCTGGTTCTGGATATGCTGGCAGTACCAGGCATCTTCTTAGCTCAGTGCTTGGCTTTCAGGATGTTTTCATGCAAGCTGGCAAGGAGTCCAAAGAAGAATGCCAACTGTGTGTGCATGTGTGTAGGTGTTTGTGCATGTGTGTGGAAGGGGGCAATATGATTTTTCACCACCCTGTTAGTGGAATGACCTCCAAGATTTACAAAAAGTATTCATGTCTTTAAAGGGTTGCTACCATGCAGGGAAGCCTTGCAGCTGATACTGTCAGGTTTACTGAAGCTCAAAGAAGCAGTGGAGAGATTAGTTTCTCCTTCCTGAATACTTACCCATATCCTGCAGTACTCCGGTATTTGTGCATCCCTTTGGAGTGATCCAGATTTGCCTTGTTCTCTCCCACGCTCCCTTTGGATCCAGCTTCACATTACCAAGCATAAGAAAACATGCTATAGAACAGTAAAAACATGAGAAGGAATCAGATAAGAAATTGCACTTAGTGACCAGATGAATCGCTGTAGCTACTGAATGGGCTTCTGATGAATAGTCTAGTTGCACCGATAGCTGTTGCGAAACGGGAAGTTCTGCAGTATTTAAAAAATACTCTGTATTTTCCACTGTCGGGAACAGCACTGGGTAAACTTGGAGTAATACAATCCACATAATGGATGATCTAAGTCATGATAGGTTCATGTGTATGTCAGGTGTACATCATTGTCATTCCCTAACTGCCTTCTCTCCTTTTTAAAATTTTCAGTTCAGTACAGCTCACTTTTGTAAGGTCTCAATCTAATTTAGGAGAAATTCCTACAATTATCTGAGCTTCAGCAATAGTAAGAATTCCTCCTATGAGATTCCACTGAGGGAAGCCAAGGTAGACGTCAGCCACTCCTGGTCTTATGCAGCACAGCTGCCCAAAAAACAAAGGTGCCGGTTCCATAAAACCATTGGCTCCAGATACAAATTTAGAGAGAAGAAAAACACCATTTTAAAGATTTGGGTTTTTTTGCTTTCAACGACTTCTGATACATACTTAGTGTCAGGGCAGGCCCCAAACAAGAGAAAAAGACATAAGATTTGAAGGCTGTAGTGGGCAATAACTGGAAGAGGCTAAGCTCTGACTGCTAGCCAGTTTTGCTAGCTCTCCTGATAAAACACCCAGGGCAACTGTAGACATAATACTTACAAAATATCATCTCCTTTGAATGGATAGCTGCGTAACTCTGACACAGAGGCAGCAGAATAAAGCAAAGCGTTGAGTTCTCAAACTTAAGTTTCAAAACAGCTGCTATTTCCGGCTTTAATTTTCTGGTGTTCCTTCTTGCAGATACCAAAATTATCTTCTGTGCTTGTATCTTTATCTTTTCCTTTCAGTTTCTTGCAAGGTACTTCTACATTTCAGAGCTGCATTAATTCCATTTCTTATCAGTCATGTAACTGAAGTCTTGCATGGCATCAGGACTAAATACAGACTCTATTTCTATTTGTCTCTGAAGTTCTAATCCCCATAGTTTTTCAAAAAGCAGGCATTTTTCTTTGGAACCTTCCAGTTCCAACAAAATTTTCACCCAGAACGTTTCACTGGCTCAGGGGCTGGATTGTGGACTGAAGAGCAGAGAGTTCATAGAAGGCAGATATATCAGGCATTCACACTGGATATAATGGACTACGATCCCAGTCTCTGTCCTGCATTGTACTTCTACCCCACGCGAGGGGCCTATCAGGCCACTGTCTGCTCTCAGTATCTCTCCACAGAGTGGTTTCAGTGTGTTTCCAAGCGTTTCATTCATGCACAGCATTCAGTTGGCGATGGAGAGACTATCTCTGTAGTCTCTTGTTTTGCCATTCATCTGTAATGCAGGAGCATAAAGGCTGCATCTCTCTAGCAGGGAATGCTCTTGGGCAAGGACAGCAGCTGGAAGAGAGACGTAGGAGCGAGTCCAGGGAGCTGGGGATGGTATTTATTCACTCGATAGCATTTTTCCATCCGAGTCAAAGGGAACCAATGGCATGTAAGGGTTCTGTCAGCCCACAGCGGGAAAGGAAATGTCTTTGTCAAATCTCCTCAAATGAAGAATGAACCTACACCTAAAACATTATCATGGGACCAGGCCAAACCAAACATTTCACCAGCTGGTTTTATCCATTCTGCAGTGGCTAACCAGGCTACCAAATATGTAATTACAAACATCTGTTGTAATTCTTGCCAGATCATTTCTCATGGCAGGAATTTAAGCACAAGCAGTTGTTCAATGACCTGAAAGCTCTTTGTCAGACTCCAACCTTATCTTGCATTTCAGTAGTTGCATGGTACACATAGACTGATTTGTTTTCACCCACCTTGCCTTCAAGCAACGCAGAGCTGCAACTAAAAGTTCTCACACATTTTACCCTGTTTGCACATATCTTATTCTACGTTGGCTTTGGAACGGGAGGCTGCAGTTCCTATGCTAGTTTCTATTTTTGGCCATAAGTGAGTTCTCTTTGATGGAGTAATGTTTTGCTGTGTGACCTTTCAGAGTTTTCTGAATTTCTGGTAGGTTCTCCCTTTCATAGGAAAGGGGGTTCAAGAAAAATATTTATTTACAGCATCACATTTTGTGTTTCAAGAGCTTACTAAATATTTAAAGAGAGTTGTCCCTGCTCTAAGAATGTCACAACCTACAAATATAAGAAGAATAATACACATTTTTTATCATGTTAGAAAGATGCCAATTTAAATTATGTTTGCTTTATTCAGAATGACAAGTTTTGAATACTGTACAGGAGAGTGTGGAAATCCACTATATATTGAGGAGTTTGTATTGTTTACTTGCTATATAAAAAACACCATTGACACTATTCTGAAACTCACTGAATTCAATAAAAAAGAGACTCAGGAACTTTGTGAACTTTGAATCATAACTTTTTTGGGGTGGTAATGGAGAGTATTTCCTAAAAACAAGATCTTAGTGCTCTGCAATTCTGCTGCTGCAATTCTGTTCCTTCACATGACCATTTCCACGTCTCTCCTGAGTATCTGTGGTGGACTAGGGTAGCACCCATAAGAGTATTTGCCGGCATTGCACCTGTATTCAAAGGGACAGTGAAAGATAAAAATCTGTTTAAATGATTGCCCCACCTAACCTTTGCTGCATCAGAAGTAGATGTTTTTCAGCAACTGAGTTGTCTAAGCCTTATTTACAGTCAGTGGATAGACACAGCTTCAGAGAGTGATTTATCCTATTTATCTAAACACCTGCCAAAATCAGGTTGGGAATCTCCCACCCATTAGAGATTCTTGCCTCTCCAGGTGCCCCAAACTTTTATTTAGCCCAGATATTCAGCTGAAATGTCATTCGTAAGAATTTTAAAGCAAATTGGCATTTTACCTTATTTCCACTTAAAGATCTGGTTTAACCTACAACACACTCTGTGTGCAGCGAAATGGTACTGGTGTGCAACATAGAGCTGGTAGTCCTCAGGGCTACAATAACTCACTCCCTTGTTCTATAAATAAGACCAGAGGCAAGGCAAGGTAATTTGTCTTTGCATTTGACAAGCACTGGTATTTTATAACTGGCAGGAGCTAAGGAAAACACCATTTGATTTGCATGATGAGCGACAGTGTTACTGGGGCTAACAAATTCATTTCAATAGAAGTACTCTGAGCTGCACAACACATTCATTAAAAGAGCAGTTTCCTGATTAGACACTGGAGCAAATAGCGCTTTTTTCCCATTTCGCCATCAGAGCCGCTTTACATAAGCAGTAACAGGGCGTATGTTTATTTGGCTGCCGCTTGTTCTGTGGGTGTACAATGACAGTGTTACGGCTTTTCAATGCCACGGCGGAGTGGAAGGGTGATGACACTAGATCTGTGCACCCGCAAGTATACAGTAAACAAGGCTGAGTGATTTCACAGGCAAGGCTAACAATTCAGGTCAGCTGGATTTTTCACCCTTCCAAATTACTTGACAGGGCAATTTTAGCAGCAGAAACATTAGTCGTATTGAAGCAAATATGAGCAGGGTCTGGAAAAAGGAGCATTTCACTGGGTTGTACCCAATATCTGCTGTTGCTCTTGCAGCCATGACCTCAGCATTAGGTGATTTGCTCACAGTAGTTCTTGTGGGGATTTATCTGCAGAGAGCCCTATGTGACTCGCAGATTCCTTACCCAAGACTGTAAGAATCCTCATTTGAGCTGGAGATTACTTACTCAAGATTACCTGTGCTCACAGAGCACATGAATCTTGCTTCATTCTGATGGGATGAAGACAGTCTGTCCATCTTTAAATGTATTTTATTATAAGGAGTGAGCAAGCAAATATAGACTTATAGACTTAATCCACCATATTACTGAGCTAATTTCTGCATTTCACTAAGCTAATTAAAGGTGAAGCAATATAATAACCACATTTATATCACAAATAAATTAAATCATTAAATCAATAGATTCAAGTGATTAAATCTCCAAATTAATGCAACAGCTAATGAAACTGAATGATGATGTTAAATATTGAGAGAGAATGCTTTAGGTTTGACTTGTTTTGCAAGAAATCCAGAGCGCAGGTTTCTTGTTATCTGAAAAACTAACAAGTATTCTTGTGTACACAGTGTGTTGGCTTAATTGACAAAGGATAAAGATATTAATACAATCTATTATTTGCAGGATATAAATATTCATTCTAGCTTGTGGGGGGAAAAAAGTGACTCAAGAATATTCATTCTAGCCTGTGGGGGGGAAAAAGTGACTCAATACAAGTACTCAAGAACCACTATTTCTTTCAAAATTGCCACAGATCACCAACATCAGGAGGTCAAAGATAATCTCAGCTGCTAAAAGCCTTTGGCTTTCTATCCATATTAACATCTATTTATTTCAAACCAGTCTCTCAGTGCAAGATACTGTTTAAAAAAATATCGAAAATGGGTAAAAAAAACCCATGAAAATTTACAGCTCAGAATCAACATGATCAGGAAGGGAAAGAATCAGATAACAAGTGAATTAGCTTTCCTTGCACAGAAACCTCAGAATAAGCTGTTTATTTGGAAGGACAAGGAAAGACTGCAAGAGGAAACAAAGCATAGACTGGGGAAAAAGAAAATGAAGGGTTTAGAGAGAGAGAGTTTCTGTATGAAACCACCAAAGAGGGAACATAATAGAAGGAATAGAGAAATGGTAGCAGCAAATAGAAAGGAAAAGGATCCAAGGGAATTAAGGGCCCCCAAAAGATTATTATTTTTTTTCTAAATTATAAAAAGGAAAGTAAAAAAGAGGATAAAAGGTGGTTGGAAAAGGGAAATTGTACAATTCACCAAAAAGAAAGAAAAAAAAGAGACAAAAGGGCAATGAGGAGAAAACACTAGAGAGTGATAGAAAAGGAGTAAAAAGTAGCATAGAGGTGTCTGCACTCTACCGTATCTTCCATTTCCTTGTGGATGTCCACAGCTTCGGTTATTCCCAGTGTCGACCCAGGAACTGTCATCACCATTACCACAGGTTTTCAGCAAGCCTTATGGCACAGAGGTAGTTTCAGTGGTCTGGCAGTGGGATAGCATTGTGCAGTTATTTGAAAAGAAATGGTATGACCTGAGCAATTATAGAGCTGCTTACACTGATATGAATCATTGATGAAATAGTGGAATGGCTAGTAAGGGATCCTGATTGATAAAGAAATTAAAGAGTTTACAGAAGAAAAGATTCATCAAACTGACTGGATATGTTTCAACAGCACTATAAAATCAGATAGCAAAAGCAAAACTGTTGATGTAACATACTAAGGCAGAAGGAAAACATTTAACTTGATATCTGATGACTTCTTGATTAATCAATTGGAATAGTATAAAATCAACAGGCTAGACTGTAAAGGAACCAAAAACTGCTTAAATATCAGTTATAAAATATTCTTAGAAACAGGAAATCTTGCTGAGCTGCTGTCTCTACTGTGATCCTATAGGGCTTGGCTCTTAGCAGAGCACATTTAACATTTTTTCTGGTATTTAAATACATTAATCTTCTATCATACTCTTGAAAGATACCTGTAAATCATGTTAACAAATTTTTCAGGTGATATAAGATGAAAGAAAAGTAAAATAATGCCCAAGAGAAGTCGATGACAGAAAATACTGAGATACAAAGTTCACCACAAGGAGGCAAAAACTGCAAAGAACCAAAATTTCTTAGAGTATGTCCAAGTATAAAATCATACTTCTCATAAAAGAAGTATACAAGACATAATTGCAGAATAGAAGATCTTATCATAGGAAACACTGATAAAACTTGAAGTTTATGATGGAGAATTACAGTTTCGACAGTTACAGGGGTGGTCAAAATGGTTACCAGCATCTTTAAAAGTGCAACTGGGGGAGTGCTGAATAGGAGAATTTACATTCTCTCTTGCAATTAGCACTGAAGCGACTGCTATTGGAGTACCACATCTTGTTATGGCCCATCCTTTAAAATAGGAATTTAAGAGGTTGGAGAGGGTGCAAAGAATGTTGAGAAAAATTAATGAGTTAGAAGCATGTATTGAGAGTTTAATCTATTTAGATAACCAAAAAACAGCTATGCGTGAGTTGGTTACAGTCTAAGTACTTGGGGAACAGATCAAAATTAAGAGCAATTTGGGGTTCCTATTATTTTTTTTCTCCTTATGTTTCATCCAAAAGCAAAGAATGTCTTCTTTTTCTTCAGTGTAACAGGGAAGACTCAGGCAAGAACAGAAATTGTATTTGTAAAAACAGAAGCATTCAGTCACTGTGGCAATGTATCCAGGCAGGTAATACATTCTGCATCACTGAAAATGTATATAGGAATATTTGATTTTTTTCTCAAAGAGATATTCTAGCTCAAGGACAGCTAGTGGATGTGAAGTGGGAATTAATAAAGGGCAATCCAATGGCCTGCGTTAGGAGGAGGTCAGACTTGCAGATTGTGATGTGCTTTCCTGGCCCTGACATCTATTAAACCCACATAAGCACATAGTCCGAAAAAACTTGACATTGCCATTAATGCCTCTCTGCTAAAAGAAGTCAGATGATATAGGTTTGTAACTGTGTAATACATGTATAGTGCTGTAGATTAAGGAAATGCAGTAAAAATCCGGAAGAAAAGTAAATAATAAAAAAGGTGGTACAGTCTCCTTGTCCTTGAAGTTATCAAGTCATTTTAAAACACTTAAAAAAAAGCTTCAAGGCAAAGACATTTATCAGACCTGAGGTAGTAAAAAAGTGCTGACGTTCAGGACCGGTTCTGGGGATGCAGCGTGGACCTCATGCCCAGACAGGCTCCAATGGTCCATGTACCTGTCAGAGTACCTTAAAGATTGGATCCCACTTTGTTACAGCTTCCACATCCACTCAAAACTCAGGGTAAGACCAACATACCTTTAAAATATGAATCAGTAAATACTTCTTAAAACAAAGGTTCGGCATCAAGACTTGTGCTGCAGGGAGAAAAATAGGAAAAATATTTATATGGCATAAATAGTGATACTCTGCATCACCGGTTCTGAAGCTTTGCTTTCAGACTGAAGGGGAAACCTTCAGGACTTGTGATGACTTTGCAACTAGGGCAAGAGAGAGGTTTGCATGTGCCTGGCACTGAGCGGTAGTGCTGCTCTGCAGGGCTTCCTGCCTTCTGTCAGTGAGGAGCAAGGGTGAAGTATTCCCTGTGTTTGTATCCCTGGGTGTCAGTGGTCCTGAGCTCCTTCTGGATATGCTTTTGATATATTGAAATGAATAGCAGCTGTTGTACTTTGATTCATTTTCTCCTTGTGGGATGCACGTGTGGCATGTCTCCCTCCCTCCTCCCCAGGCAGTTCCAGTGTTACTGAGTAACTATTGGCTTTTACTTCCAGCCAGGATCTGGCCTCATGACAGAATCTGGACTTTTCACTGAATACTGTGGGCACAAACAATAGGCCCTCCTGCCTTCCCTGCCTCCTCTCTCCAGGGCAGGAGGCAATGACCAGCCCTTCGCCATGCACGGCTTAGGCACAGACTGACTGTATTTAAGAAGGGCAAGGGTTGCTCTGGAGTCATACCCTAGCAGGGAAGAGGGGTTTAGCTTCGACTGTTAAATGACCTCCCATGCTTGTGGCTTCTTCTATTCTCTCCCTTCACACTGAAGATGTGACTCCAGCCTGCATCACATCAAGCAGACTGGCAAGGCAGTCAGATAGCAAGCCAGTACTGTGCTAATGGATCCTGCAGACACAGGTTTCCATCTGTGACTGGTGTCACATCATTTACTGAAGGTACCAAAAAAACCCACAACACCTCTCTGTCTTTTGCAATGAGGCTTTATCCTGCTTTCCGTTAGTATGGTATAGCAAGATGTCTTTTAAAAGGCTGCAGGAGGAAGAGAGAACGCTATGCAAGTTTTCCCAGAGAATGTAAAGCCATTTGTATCGTTATTTAGGCACTGCCATTAGAGGTTGTTCACTTACAAAATTATTAACTTCAAAGAAACCTTAACATAGCATAAAAGTTCCTGTAGTCAGCAAAAGTGATATCCCTATACACTGCACCTTTTGATCTCATAACTGACAGCTGCTGCTAAGATTTTGTGGCATGTGATACTCGGAGCGGGGAAAATTGCCTAACCGAGGAAGATATATGCACTGATCTGCTTTAGCTCCTAGAAGTCCAGAGGTGATCTAGCAAAACCAGCTCTGTCCTGGGGCTAGATTCAACATTGCAGTTGTGGAGGAGCAACTCTCTCTCTGACCCACTAATGCTATGTGAGGGACACTCGACTAATGCCACACAAAATAAATTATATCATTGCTAGTCCTTCATTAATAGTTCCCACTCTTAGTAGATGTCATTCCTCATCTATGTCCAGTCACTGGTGTCTCCACAGGCATAAGGCTGGCAAGGCATTTCAGCATGAAAAGATCAAAAAGAGATGGAATTTAGAAACAAGCCATCTCTTCTCCTGGCTGGTGCATTGGGGCACAGGCACCCCACTGCAGCATGCAGCCTCCCTTGCTAGTGCTGGCATGCAAACACATAAAAAGGATGAAGGGACCGTCTGACTTCTGGCAGCAGGTAGAATATTTCATATGCTTTTTTTCTGCATTGAATAAATTTTGAAAAAAATTATAAAGAAAACTTTCACTTCACTGCTGTGAATCGGACAGACCAGGTTCAGGAAACCAGACCCCCAGTAGCCCAGCTGAGCACCCCGTTCACTTGGATATAAAATGTCTTTGTCCAAATCAATGAATGTTAAATCATTTATTAAAATGTAACCGGTTCAGCAAGAAAAACTGAAAGGGGCACTCTGTAGTCTTGTAGTTTTGTCAGTCGCTTGGAGGTGGGAGAATTGCAGGTCTTGAAAATGAATCATCAAAACCCAAGAGAACAGTCTAAATAGTAGACTGTTGGCATTTATATCTTGAGTCTCTCACTCTGATTTTTTTTACTAGAAATATTATCTTCAACCATAGCAATCCTTTCCTGAGGACACTTTCATTGAAATAGTCGCATTCCTACAAAGCATTTTAATTGAATCAAATCAGCATTTTCTGACAAAAAGCACTCTGTCAGGAAATGCTGACCCATTTTTGCTAAGACTATTTATTTTAGGGTTGAGATTAAAGCCTTTTCTGTTAAGAGGAACCTGCTACAAAACAAACCTCGGGTGGAAATCAGGTGAATCCAGAATCCCGCTAGCTTTAAAGAAACCTGTAAAGCCTGTTTTCAAAAAGGGCCCCACATCTCCATTTTACTGCACTGAAACTACTTTCTACCAAAGAAACAGCTACTAAGCAAACCAAATAAATCCGAAGTAACATCAAACCTTTACTAGATTTGGCTGGAAAATTGCTATTCTAAGTGTTATATCTTTCTTTAGGATTCTGCTAGTTCCTCCCCTTATAACTGAGTGTGGAGCCACAGAGCTCCTATGTTCACGCTCTTCAGAAACCTTTCTAGGGAGCTGCTCTGAAGTCACTGTCTTTCCAGAGCTGAGTCTCGTCCTGGCAGGATAAATGACCAGGCTCCTCAGCCGAGCATGACATTTCTGTCCTACATAAAAGTCACATTTCAGAATTTACTGCAGAACAGAAATGACAGTTTTCATAAAACCTTTGAAAAACCATCAAGGTCTTCACGGTGCTGGCGATTTTGTGTAAATCATCAGTAAAGATGCTGTTTAATGTTTCTTTGCTCTCGAGCATACAGCAGTATTACTTTAAATGAACACCAGAAAAGGGGAAATTTCTGCTCACCATTTGTCCTTATCTATGCAGATTTTTGTGCATACCTGAGGCTTAGAGTAGGTACTGTACAGTGGGCACTTCTTGCATGCATCCGCCGATCGCTGCCTGCGTTGTGGTTCAGGGGCTGTCAGAGATAATTCTTCTTAACCACCACGGCAGAACTGGAATTCGGCCCAGATGCGGAAGAAAGCTCCAGGTTTATCATATAGTCTATAAATAATTTGTTCAAACACTCCCACATCATCTGTGCACAATAGGATGTGGGAGAGCTTCTCTTTGCCACCTATGGAGCAATGATTTCTCACACAATGCACTGATTGCGCAGCGTTCGAGGAGTGCTCTCAGGAAATGTCACTTGCTTTGCTTAAATCCGAAAGATGAAGTGCTGGAATTGCCCGTGCTCTTTTTACGGCAGACTCTCCTCTCGTGTGTCGTGCTCTTCCAGGCAGAGGGGCCTTACACTTCTCAGCAATCCCAGCATAGGTAGTGTAAAGACTTTCTCTCGCAGAATACTGTGCTGAATCCTGAGCCAAACACTATCATTAGGGCTAAACATGCTGTCTCACTTTGAAGCTGTGCTGCCTAGTGAATCAATCAAAGGGTAAAGGACCATGAAATCTTCATATGTAACCCTGATTCTTCCAGTATTTCACTGTGTAGGTTTCAGCAAGCAACTTATTTCATGTTTTTTACTGTGCTGTCTATTAAATAGAGCTGACAGTACTTGCCTGTCTTAAAGACATGTGGTGAGGTTAATTAGCTGATGTTTGTGCAGTGTTTTGACAAATTAAAAGTGCTATTTACAGCCTAAGTGTTATTATTAGAGTGTGTTGAAACTTCTGCATAAAAGCTACCTTCCCTGGAAAATACAATTCTGTTGAAAGAAACATTTTCCCTGGGAAGCTATTCTCTTTCTTCTAGAGGATGTAACAAACCAGAAGAACGTGGTCCCTTCCTTCTTTGAGGAAAAAAAGGAGAGAAATTCAGTGGTGTGAACTACAACACCGGTTTCCTCCCTGCAGCTCCTGCCCATCTGCTCCCCGGCTGACGGGGGGGATGATCCGATCTGCATCATACCCGTAACCACCCTCCCCTGAAGCACTTACACAGAGAAGCATCCGAGCTGTCCGGGGTGGGGAAGGTGCCAGAGCAAAGCCGCAATTACTTGCATAAACGGGATGGAAGATCAAAGTTTGCCTTCCCCAGACCTGTGTGTGACTCGAGATAGTTGAAGAATGGGCTGGAGAAATTGTTTTCTATTTATTACATAACTGCATTTGAAAGTCTGAAAAGCCCAAGTGAGAAAAACAGCATATTTCCAAATATGCGGCAATTCGTCATGGGTATTCCCACAAATTTTTGATTTGATGATGTAGCTATAGCTTATCATTTTCTTGTCCTAGTGTGGAAATGGAACAGAAATCAAAGTAAGTTATAAATGGATTTTCCACTGATACAAAGTTCACTAAAAGTTTGCCTTTGGCTGTCTTGAGTGACTAATAATAGAAATGAGCTACTTCTCTCTTATTTTTCAAAACCTAGAGGCAAAAGTTGGATTCCCTTATGCTCCTCCTACCCTCACACTTTCTATTTTTATCTGCTTTAGTGAGACTGGAGGGGAATTGTAATTTTTAGTGTGACAGGACAACACTGTAAAGTTATTTGACCGATGAAAAGTTTGACTGCTTGTTGTTCTTTTTAGTTTTGCAGACATTAAAAGGATGCCTGACTTTATTCTGACTTCACATAGCTCTAATAGAGACAGAAAGGGTTTGGGGGGTTAATTTTTTATTTCATGTTTTGATTTTTAGTGAAAATCCTCACTGGAATATAAGTAGGAATAAGAAGAAAGTAAATTAAAAACTTTAAGAATGTTTCTCTGCTTCCCAAACAGCTCTAACTCAGCGTTTCTGGTATATAAACATCCAAATGAAAGAAAAATCTGTTTTCAGCAAGGGTTTGCTTCCAGGTTTTCTTCTCCATAACAAATACATTTTCAAGTGGATACAGGGAACAAATCAATCATAGACATCTGTAGTGGTTTTGGTTCTAGGCCTTCCTTGGCAACCAGGGTACAACCAAGGAAATGGTCATGTTCCCAGT
>JANXJC010000023.1:19651113-19676113 GCA_027564655.1 Leptodon cayanensis
GGGTGGGGGGAACAGAGGCTGCAAACTGTAAGGTTTGAGCATTCGGTGGGAAAGCCGGATCTAAACCATTACAACATCTTTATAGCAACCTTGATGGATTTAAAGAAACTTTTCTTTCCCTCCAGCCTCAGAATTCTGTTTCCTGAGTCAAATGCACCTGATCCTTTCTGTTTTTTCTCACAGGCTATGGCTGCTGAATTGTTTATAAGATTTGTCAATCTCCTCAAGAATCCCTCCAGTTTGTCTACAGCTTTCGTAATAACGATGCCCCAAAGAGGGCATCATATTCTAGCTGAGGCCTCTGCAGTACTGACAGGAGTCCATTAATTATTTTTTATTTATGCATCTCAGTATGATTGTTTCTTTCTCTACCACAGCATCATTTTGTTGACTCTTGTTCAGTTCAGGATTCATTATAAACCCTGTATTTTCTTTTTTCTGTCCAAACAGGCTTTTTTTCCATTTCTACTTGCACATTAGTACTTCTTGAATATTGAGCACTTGTTTTTGATGAATTTCTATGCTAACTTCAAACTAATATCTCAAGATAACTTTGAACTTGAATTCCACCCTCCCAGGTGTTGACAACCTCTTGCAGCTTGTCATTCACCCTTAATTTTGTAAGCATGCTGTCTGTTTGGTTATGCAACTTAATAAAAATATGGAATTCAGACTTAAACACGTCCTTTCAACTCTCAGGGAGCAAGTCTCTCCAGTTTGGTTATAAAGCACTTATGATAATGTTGATACTGATAACAATTTTCAAACTTTTCTGTGTCCATCTGATAAGACATGTTATAGCCATGTCATTTGGAACATATTCTCTAGAATATTGCTGTAAAGACAGCATTTTAAGCTTTTCTTTTTTTAAAGAAACTCGACTTCTACACTACCTTATATAATACATTCTTCTGTTAAGTCTTTTTCATTATCTAATACACCTATTTGAGTTTGTCTTGAGGCTTAATTTCTAGGGAGAGTCTATAATTCAACTTTAGGATAAAGAAAACATTTTTTACAACTTCTATTATCAATAATACTCCTATCACTCTGAGATCAAGGCATTAGAAAAAAATGGAGTTTGGAAGTCTTTGAGTTAAATCTTGTTATTGATCAGAGTCTCAAAGGCTTTGCTTCCTCTGGGTTTTAAAATTTGTTGTACAGCTGTATTTAAGACCAGTAAAAACACGGCTACAGATAAATTATTTTGTATTCTGTTTAATCTGTCAGGATGGGCAGAGATAAACCATATTAAAGCAGTATTTTCAAACATCCCTTACACTAAGGGTTTCTTTTTCACTGCTCCTCACCTAGTGCAGTCATCTGCGTCTTTGCAAAGACACTCTTTATGCTTGTTCTAATCCAGCGACATTTCACTTTCAGCTTGCACCCACTGAGACAAATCCTTAGCTGGGGAATATTGGTAATGTTTCACTGCCTTCAGCAGAATAAACCCTCTGTCTTAAACTGGCTGAGGATGCTCTGGCCCACTTTGTGTAAGTTTTGAAAATAGCACCTACATGCCTCCTTGCTGGGGCCAGCACCCACCTACCCTAGTAGGTAATTTTATTGCACAATCTGTTTGGCAATGAAAGCAAAGGACTGAGTCATTTCTGATCATTACTTTACATAAAAGGGAGTAAAGGAGAACACTACCTTTTCCAGTCCTAATTGCAGTGTAGATCACCTGGTTTACTGCCTCTAGCTGAATCTCCTAATTACCAAAAATGTTTTAATCATTATGTACTTTTGAAGTGAACATAATATTATGACAGCTGTTTCCAATACAATGAGCAGCAGCTGAACTGCATAGACAGTGCATGGAGCAAATCCCTTCAACAACTTTGTTCCTTTCAACATTCAGCTCTGTCCTTTATATCATGACTAGCTCAGGAGATTTTTTCCCCTCTGCCAGCTGCTGCTCTTCAGTTCCAGGAGGTGACTGCTGGTGGGATTTGCAGACAGGTACGGTCACCTTCCTACAATTGACTGGCTCATTAATGCTGCCTGCTTGGGCGGCTGGTGGGGGAATGCAGGGAGGTGAAGAAGGCTGAGATTTGCCATGCTGGAGGGAAAAGTGCTGCTGTTATCCAGAGCGGATCTTGGTTATCTTGGAGAGCTGTGTTAAAACACGCAGGCAAATAAGGGAAAGATGTCTATCCAAAAAGAGACAGAGCTCATGACTACACTTGTGAGCACTGCTTTAAATATTGCTAGTGGTCAGAGCAACAGTTGTGGACACATTAGGTGGTTTATAACCGTTAAAAACATTTGTAAGGGAGCCATGCATGCCCCCTTGTGCCAAGATCTACTACATCATACATCTATTTTTGCAACTTCACTCCTGCAATTGCTGACCCTATCAATAACTACGTTTTTCTTATAAGCACTACTAAATGTAAGTGGGGCGTCTCTCATAACCAGAAAGGTACAAAAGTGTGGGAGCTGTTATTGCAGAGCCGTTCATGGTGTGCAAGCTGCATAGATGAGATAAAGACCTTTTGATTCTTCCCTTAAATAGAAACTAAAGAATTTGTTTAATTGGCAAAATTGTGTTTCTGGCAGAAATCTAGTCACTTAATTGGGTAGTGAGAAAGGTAGAGCTTGATACAGCAAAGGCACAGAACAGGCTGTGTACTGGGGATGCTTAACTTTACACCTCTAAACAGAACTACAGAAACCAATCCTAACATTGACCTATCTACCGTGTAGACATTCAGAGACTTGGTTCATTTTTTAGAAGTGGTTATATGCAGGATTAGTGGAAATGGCTTAGTCACTTGCTTTACATCTAGGAGTTAAGTGTGCATATGCAGCACCTTTTCAGGTCTCCTTATTCTGATTGCCTGAGGTGGAATTGCTCCTTTTGTTTCTCTCTAACCTGAGACCAGTGAGTACAGTCCACAGAATATCACTCTAACTACCGCTGACACTGTCTGAAACAAATTTTATGCTTGCACTTGAACTAGAAGCCCCGAGTCAAAGTAGCCAATCTGGAAGATTATTCCCCAATAGATTTTACCAGGCAGTGTTTTACAAGATATGGCTGAAAGGTCAAATACCACATAATTCTGCTGTGGACCCGTCACTGAGTTGTTTTTAGTTTTGCCAAGTGCTTGCTCTGATCTAAAGGCTGCATTGTGGTTTGGCTGACAGTAAAGTAAAAAACATGTTAAACACCATCTTTGTAATTCTTTTTTTGGGGGGAGTACGTTGTCTCCAAGCAGATGGAAGGGAAAGGAGCACACTGACTCTCTGGCTTCACCCCTTCCCTAGCATCTGGGACAGGGAAACACCTCTGGCATTTCCACAGCAAAGGGAAGATGGTTTTCACAAACTCCAGTGCAGCGAAGATCTCTTCTTGTGCCTGTGCCTGTGCCTTTTACATGATAAAAAATAAATCATGATTTGAGCTCAATCTTCCCAGAAAACTAGAACAAGCAATGAAGAAAAGTAGCAAATTTTGAAAAAGAAGGAGATAGCTTTACCCTTAGAAGAGTGAGTAAGTTGAATTACTTCATATTTGCCACAGGCTAAGACTGTGTGGGCAATCAGGTCCTGTGCTTCAGCTGGCACGTGGTGACTTGTTAACCCCCTGTAACTCAGCAGCACGTGGGGGCGAAACGGAAGGGAGCAAGCAGCACTAGGAGCACGTGGAGGTCCCAGAAACTTGGGCTGAGCTGGAATTTGGTGCTATTGAGATTAATAATAAAAGACCCAGTGACCTATCTGCAGCCAGGATTTCTTTCTGGGTATTCAAAATCAATAAACCGTGAGCCAAGGAGATAGAGTTCATGTTCATGTTCATACTTTTACAATGTTTGTCTTTTGAAATGATGGCACTGGTTGGATGTGTTGGCATGCTGGCTTCCTCCTGATACTGGGCCAGTGCCCAGGCCCCTCTTTCGAGTGCATCAGCTACAAACTGCAATATCTTTCTTTACACTATTCTAGTATCTCTGAATTTTACTGACATTCTCGAAGGCCCACAAAATATCTCTGAGAGCATTAAGGCTTTAGGTTTTCCCTTTAGAAGCTGGATAAGGTGAGAAACAGAAGTGTCCTGAGCCAGACAGAAAATAAGTTGTCTGCAGAGCCTAGGATAGCAGTCAGGTCTGGGAACACTTGCTGCCCTGCCTCGATCTCACTACATTTTCACGTACTGAAAAAAATGTCCCTTGAAGCTGTCTGTGGAATTTATTTCATTTGCACTGTGTTTGTCAGCTGGCAATGTAAACAAAAAAGCCTTTGCAGAGAAGGATATTAGACTATTAAGGAATAGCCCAGAGAGGAAATTTTGTCAGGGAATATGTGCAGAGACTTTTTTTTTTATTATTTCTGCAGCAGATTCTTGAAATTCCCAAACACTCTATTTTCCTCCCTCTATCAGATACTCAGCAGCTCATGACCCAGATGCAGCATTGCAGACCCCCAAGGGTAGACAAGGAAAACTGCTTCTGAACCAGTTCATTTTGTAACTGCTTGAAAAATGTGTAATAACTATCCAAGCAAATCAGTGCTTGCTATCTACTGCTAGCTGAATGAAGCACAACTACAGACTTAAGCCCTTGAAATGTCAACGTAGAATCTCACTGACAAGGTGTAATGGTTTTCCAACTGATCCATCTATGTATTATCTCAGAACTGCTTCGATGGGCCCCTTTTTGGGGAAAATTACTCTCTCAAAACCAATCCTAAAAAGGGCAAAGTTGTCTGGCATTTTCGAAAAAACATTTAGTCTTGAAGCTCTGGAAAAAATCTGTGTGCATTTGTTAAATTCTCACTGCTCTTTACAAAACCACAATAGCTATACTGTTAAGTGATCTCTTACTACAGGGAAATCTACTCTTACTTTTAAATTAATATACAACTATTATTGTTCTTGTACAAAATCATCCCAATACATCCTCTTCACATTTTGCTTTCTGTTGTTTTCTTAGAATAAACCATTAGATTTGAATGCATGACACGGAAAATGCCCAAACCTGGGAACCCCAGAAGGCAGAGAACAGTAGGGATAGCATTTACAGGCAGCAGCACATTGTAGGGAACTGAAGAACTGATTTTCCCATGGGTGCTCATGCTCTTCGATTCCTCTTGGCTTCAGTTAGGGTCGTAGGTGTTCAGTGTTCCTGAAACCCATCCTCACACATGCATAGGCTGGAGATTGCAGTACTAGCTCAGCTCAGAATAGATCTCAGGAGGTCTGACTCATGGTCTTTTGCTCTAATTGCTAGACGTTGCAGAGTTTGCAGGGAAATTACTATTGTTATTCAGGAAGGGTGTATTTATATGTATATATAGATCCACATGCTCGACTAGTCTAAATTGCAGTAATTCCATTGACTTCCACCAGCTGAGAATCTTGTCTTCACATTTTAGTAGCTATTCACATAAACTTCTGACTGTTTTAACAGAAACTAGGATTGCTTTATTGCTTTATGATTCCCTCTCCTGTCATTGCTAATTGTCCAGCCACAGTGACCATGTATAAATAGACACACCATCATGCTTTCTAATTAGTACCTGCCTTCTGAAATGAATTCACAGGTACGATCACAATCCTATCTTGATATCACAGCTAATAATTACCACCAGTGAGTAATGCGCATATGAGCAAGGGTGATTAGAAGGGGTATTTCTTTATTTTCTCTTTTTTTGTGCCTTGTATGTGGATTCACTATTTATAATATAAAGATGAATCTACAATGAGGAGAGCATTCTAGCTTACAGGAGCACACACATGCTCCTAGCGGTAGTTCTTTAAGTATATGAATAGCTGTTTGCAGTTATCGATGTGCCAGTTACAGAAATGAGTACTGATGCACTGAAGGGCTTTTGGTAGGTGGAAGCCCACAAATCATAACCATTTGCTTGTATTTCCCATTGCACTAAAAAAAATACACACAGTTATTAATAGTTTATAATAAAATATGGTTGTTTCTCCTCTTTCTTGGATGCTTTCTGGTGTGATTCCCATTTAGAAATAAAAATCCAACCACATATTTTCTCTAAGACAATAACTAGGTTATTTTGTGCAACGTGAAAGCAAATGCTTGCTAATGGCATAATGCAGATCGCTGTTGCATGCAATACTTTGTTTTTGCTCATGTTAGCCCAGGAAACTTGGAATAAAAGACAAATTTTTAACAGCTCTCTGCAGCAAATACAAGCATAAGAAAATGCTCTGCAAGCAAACTCTGATTAACAAATTACTGCCACTTCTTCCCTCTTCCTCACATGTACATCTTCAGCAGATTGCATGGAGAGCAGATAAAGCAGCTGCAGAAGAAATGTCTCACTCCAAAGAGGCCAAAATGTTGAAGTGAGGCCACTTTCATCCTAAGTAAAAATATGGCCCAACTCAAAAAAAACTAGCATTGTTTTCACAGAGTATGGTTTACTGCTGTTGCCTTTCTCTTTTTCATGTCAGCCTCGGCGTACAAGTATATCCTTCCTTTTATTTTTTTTCCTCCTCTATTTTACAACAAAAAAAGCAAGATGTACTTTGTACTGGCAGTTGCTCTGAGAACTGCGCTTACAGATTGTTGTAGTTACAGCAAAGTCAAAGCTGGAGTGCAAAGATCTGCTTCTTTATTGCAGATAGAAGGACTGGCTTGGAACAAATAAAGAACAGGCTGACTTCTATGTCAGAACTCAAACCAAATTCAAATTCTGATTTTGAGGAAAGCTAAAATACATAAGATTTAAATCCTGCTAGACCTGACCAAAAATAAATTTCTGCCAATTATATTTTGACTAACAAAAAGCATTTGTGTGTGTGTGTATGTGTGTGTGTTAAGAGTAGTCCTCCTTTGAACTTTTGTTACTGGTTGTTTTTTCTTCATGTTTGTGATTCCTGATGAAAGAGTGCAAAGATTTTTAAATCTATCTAGAAAGGCAATTAATTAAAAAGTTAGTTTAAGCAAAATTTCATAACTACCTTGTTTTCTTCAAACCTTTTACTGAGTTTTGCTTATTCACAAGGTTTGGGTAAGCAGCCTTACATTTTTCAGCATTAATCAGAACCAAGCATCCATGACTTCTTGCAATTCAGGCTACAATCACTTCTGAAACAAAGAATGGGATCTAGGTGCCTGGGTAAGGCCTCCGGGCTTCAGCTACCACTCTAGAAAGGACAGTCTCACATAGGTTTTGTGTCATGTCTGTCAGCCTTGTGGAGATGTCTCAGAGAGCATGCAATGTCCAAGATGGCATGAGAGGCCTGTGTCTAGGCACCAGAATTGTTCTCAAGGTGTCTAGACATCAACTGTCACTACTACTCCCTTCACGGAAGGGGTTGTGATGTTTCATTTTTTTCTTCCCCACCTTTAATGTTCTCTACAGTTGCTCGATCAATATGTCCAGGTGCTTTTATGACATTTGTTCTTGACCTATAGAATTTTCATTTCAATCCTGCCCTCAAATAGTTTCCTGTAAAAGATTTCTCTGGATTTTTTGTTTGATTTGTACAAGCCTTTGCTGGTCACTTCTACACTTTGATCCTGCAAGAGAAAACCTTGCTTCCAATTGTAATTAGTTTTTGTTTGATTCATCTTGGATATAAAAAAAAAAAGTTTGGAGTTCAATCCTTCAGCATTGGGCTGAATGTTCAAGCTCAGTAAATTTGTTCTTTTCTCTTTGCTCATTATGCACTCGGTGTTCAGCCTAGCACTACCTAACAAGCAGTCTTCAATCCCTTATATAACTCCTGAAAACTTTCACTTTAATCAGGGCATTGAGAGAGCTGTTGTCTGAGAGCAAGGTTAACATCTGGAATTTCCTAAATTTAACCCCAGTGGTGACATTGACTCCCTCTGTGACCTTGGAGAAGTCATTTGGATCAATGTGCCCTTGGATTCGTAAGCATTTAGGTCATAAGAAACAAGGCTAATGGTCCACATGCATCTGTCAAGAGCAAGTGGTGCAGAGAAAATGAGCCATAACTTACTATGACAAAGTACAGATTTTTGTTCAAAGGAGAAGCAAAAGGTACCTTTGAGTCTGGTAGGAATTTCAGGCAGTCTAGACTGCAGGTAAGTTTGAAAACTCCTGAACAGCTATACTTGCAGAGTAATTACCAAGTAGGTTTCTGCAGAAATCTATCCTGAACATAATACTGATCCCTGTTTTTATTCATATGCAGAGTGATCACATAGAGCATATGAATTGGAGGAAGATGGCAAATTAGGGAGAGCTGTGAGCACATCAGAGGACCCAAGCAAAATTCAGAATTATTTTGACTAATTAGAGAAAAATGATGTGATTCATTAGGGACAAATACAATCATCTGCACTTAGGAGTATTTGTCTGCCAAAATGCAGAGTGGGGAATGAGTGGCTGGAAAGTAGTGTTTCATTAACGTGCAATATGGAGAGGAATACAACCTTGACACCAGTTAACAATGTTGCAAAAAGGGCAAGCACCCTAAGAAAATACGTAAAAAAAAAGACGATCTGCTACAAGCCACCTGAGATGTTCCTTCTTTTGGTGCTCATAAGGCATCATTTGCATCACTGTATTCAGTTTCAGGCACAGGACATGAAAAAAAGGATGCATGGGAACGATCGGAGTCTAAATAGCGTTGCTATTCTCATTGATTGCAGTGACAAAGTGTAATGCATAAATATCTTGAAGAATTTCAGCTTCATGTCCTGCTGGCTAACTCGGATGCTTTAAACAGTTAACAGATCTTGGAAGAAGGACTGGGAATTCTCCTCTGAATCTGCCCACACTATATAATAGGCCCTTTGGACTTTACTGAAATATGTAATTGGTAAAGTTGAGGAAAAGGGAGAATCCCATTCAAGAAGCATTCATGATCATTTTTCAGCAGAGGCACAATTGCTCCCCAAAAGGGAAAGGGGGAGTAATAACAAAATTTTTCAACATTTTCTTTTGATATGTATATTACTTTTCACATTGAGAGTTAATTGGTTTAAAGTGTGATTCTGCTCTCTGGCACCACAGGGGATCTGTGTTTATTGTCTCTAGTTCTAACAGCAAGTTTGAAAAGGAATGAACAAATAAAAAAAAAAAAAAAAGAAATCTAGCTGTCAGCCACACAAATTCATCTTCAGTCAAGATTGCCTCTTTTATTTCTTTCTGACACATTATTACTGTTATCACTACAAATGTCATTCTTCATCACGCTTCTAATTTACTTCTTAATTGCCCTGAAAGGTATTCAGTGTTTTGCAAGAAATCTTTTTCTTTGGTCATATCTCATCATGTACAGCTACCTTGACCTCTGGGTAATGCATAGCAAATGAAGTTGAGATGTAACCTTAGGAAAACCTTATGCTAATGTCGTAAGAACCATGCAGTACTAGCAGATGTCTAGCAGAAATGGAAGAGTCACCTCTGTGACCAAAAAAATAGTCAAAATGGCTTTAGAAAGAAGGTGTAGAGAAATCTTGGAGAAAGGTAACGTTAGTACTTGTATTGCCTTTGCTGTTAGCATAAGGCTTTTACTTTCATTGACAACCAAACTCCCTAACAGTTGCAAGGACCTTGTGTGACTTGTGTACAAAGAGCAACAACTGAATGAGGCAGAGGACGGCTGACCTCAGGCATGAGCCTCTCATGTCATTCCCCATGGCGCTTTACTGGTGAGACCCCTGAGGTGGAACGATAGGAAAACACTGATAAATCTGGGTCTTGCCAAGTGCTGGAGAATTTCTGTGTGTCACTGACCAACTGTTTACAGCTAAACAATACTGCAAAGGGGCAGAAATATTCACAACAATACATGAGGCAAATTTTAAGGATATTTAGATGCTTACTTGCCATGTGTTGCTTAATTACCTCTCTGAAAAATTGCTCCAAAACCCTATTGTGCTTCTTCAGAGCAAAATCCCCTGAAACTGAGAAACTTTTCAATTTCTCGTGGATGCCCTGAACCATGTATTTAAGAAGATTACTCTAGACCTGATTCAAAGTAGTATATGTCAAAATAGCTTGATACTCTGAGAGAGTATGCAGAGATATAGTACAAATGCATTTTCAGCTGTCCTGGTCAAATCAGAACACCTTTTTTCCCATTACTGGGATCATAAATTTCTTCTTTTATGCAGTAAATTCAAATAACTGCTGAATACATAAACCCAAAAGTATTAGTAGGTCTCGGATAAAGTAGATCCAGGAAATTCTAGATGAAAGATGAATCAAAAGGTTGTGTTGAATATTGAAGAAGAGCTTAAGACCATTAGCTTCAATTCAGTGGCTATGATGCTCTTCAGAGCTGTTACTACCAACAATTTGAGCATAAATGTTTTAATCTGAAATTTTTTTTGAACTGAAAGTTTGCAAAGAGCAAGAACTTCTGTTAATGCTAACATAGTGGAGATGAAACCAGAATAGTGCTAGGTCAGTACACCTTGTGATTTCTAGTGTTACCATTGCTCAGTCACTTTTTCTCCCGGCTGATACCACACTGGATTCCGATGAAGGTGGCTGTGCCTGGTGCTGGTAGTGCAGTGCAGTGCTGGGGGTGGTAGGGGTAGCTGCTGCACTGTAAGAAGACAAGTTGTTCAGAGGATATATCAAACTAAGGATTTGTTTCGTTGCCCATGTGGAAATTAAAGATCCCATGGCAAGTTTTAAAAAGAGTGGAAGATAAACCAAGCAATGATTTGCCTTCAAAGCCACTGGACTATTCAAGCATCAAACTCATTACTTTATAAAGCATGTGGGAATACTTGCACAGTATATGAAATGCACTAATCCAGACATTTTTTCTATTTTTATTACCTGGAACTATGTAGGTTACACAATCTCTCAGCTCAGTCACTTTGTTTAGCTTAACAGCTTTCTGAGCAGACAGGAGCCCTGCTAGCATAGCCAATTCAAAGTCTCTCTGGAGCGCGGAGGAGTTTTCAGGTTGAACCAACAGTTTTGCAAACATACTAGTCTCATTGGTCTTTCTGTGTTTGTGATTTGAGAGCAGTGATATCCTCCATAATCACAACTACACTCTCAAGACTGTCCTGTCCCACACGCTCTCCCACAGCTGAAGTGGTGGCAGGTATTCTAGAGCCACTTATAACTCTGTTTCAGTTGCAGGTGCTAGGTTCAAGACAGGCAGCTACCGCTTAGGTTAATTTTCTATTGGTTTTACTTCAGTAGACCTACCTAAGAGACACTAAAGCCTCATAACTGAAATAAGATGATCTTGACCCTCCCTTTTAAGAAAATAAATTCTTTATTTTCTTATTCAAGTCCCATTTTCTGGGGCTGGAAAGCTGGTCACTCTTCATGATTTTTGTCCACCACTTTTACATTCTTTTTTTTTTTTTTCTGTTAAGCTGACATTGTTATCTGAGTACAATTTCCAGATTATTAATGTATTTCACTTTCACAATCAAAGATTTTGTATTGGATGTATATGGTGTATATAAAAGGTACATGAAAGAGCAACTCACAAACTGATAAACAAAACCTATGGTCATAGTGTAAATGAGGGTTGCAATGGGTTACAACTAGGAAATGGAGGCAGGTTGTATCCTGTGGACCCCTGAAGGCTCTAGTAAGATGAAATAACCCTTGAGAGCCAGACACAAAATGCAGCAGCACACTTGCACTCTGGTGCATGCATCAAAGCATAAAGGCAAGACATCAGCTGCCTCAGGACACAGGTTGAAAGGCAAGCTTGTTTGGGGAAGCAAATGGCAGAGCAGATTGTGAATGATCCCAAACTCTGATCCTCATAAAGTCCACTCTGATTGTTTTTGTGGGTTACTTTTAAATAGGAATATACCATATATTTGGAACGTCAATGATTTTATTCTTTCTCTCCTAAATTATGGAGATAGCTCTTGGGCAACTTTGGGACAAGTTTTAGTTTTACCATACACTCCTTGAATTTTAACCTACAGAGGAATATGTAGCTATTCTAAGTTACACAGCATTAAAGCACTTGACAATTGAAAAGCACAGGAGTTGAAAGAAAATAAGCATAGAAGTTAATTAAATCAAGAAAAATACTAAAATGAGAAGAATTAATGAATAAAATCATCAGGATCAGGGAAGCAGGTTACTCACTATGTGGAGATAAAACTTTTTAGAAGACATAAAAATTAATTCATGAGATATGGGAAAAGAGTTTCCTTCTTAGGATGGAGAGAGAACTATGGTACTCTTCTCTAGGTCAGATCTTTTTGAACATAAATCAGAAAACCTTCTTTGACTCTAGCTGAACTATAATTATTTACTACAACTGGCAATCTGTTCCTAAGACTTTCTGAAGTGAGCTAAGTATAACTTATGAAACAAAATGAAATGATAGGTTGTATCTATGTACAGTTTTATGACTTTGACATTTTGTGAAAGTATCTTGTCTGAAAGATGCAGCCAAAGGATCCTTGGCAATAACTGTGTCCCCTCGGGGTTGTCTAAATAGTTCCTATCATGTAAGAAATGACATGAAACTGTTTAACCTATTGGACTGACCCAGAAAGACACATTTGGATTTTTTAGGATTGAAAGCATCAATCCTAACTATTGACTTCGGTGGAATTAGATGGGATTTACGCTGCTGAATGGGGAGCTGGAGTCACTGGCAGCATCCAAAGAAATAGAGCAGAAGAAAGCAGTGCCCTTTACACAAAACCCAAAATGTATTGCAGAGAAATAAAGGCATTGTTAATGTTGTAGCTCCGTGTAAACACTTACTGGAGTGGCTGAAAGGATGTGGCAGAAGTGACCTGTATTGTTCTAAGCTGAGAGAAGAAATTTCAGGGGACTTTCCCCCTTAAATGTCTTCTGGGCCCAAAGAAGTTTGACAAAGCTTGGATCCCACTGTATTCTGTATGAGAAGAATGCCTGTGGAGTAACTGTAGGGAGGCAGTTGTTGTTATACTCATTAAAATTAGTCATGTTGTAGCATAGTCATAGAAATAATAAGATTTCTTGATGTGTGTTTATTTCCCACTGGTACGGTATGTTGTATTATGATAGCTTTGTAGTCACAGTGTGCTTGTTCTGGTTGAAGAAGCACATTCATTATAAACCCAGCTTTTCAGTTGCTTATAAATTTCTGGAAAAGACTAATCCTTTGGCCTAACATTTCCTTTGTTCCTGTCAAACAAAAGGTGCTTATTGTTTTCATTCTTTTTCTTCTGTATTTGTTAAAACAGATTGGTTGCTTTGGGGTTAACAAGCCAATAAAAAGCATCCAGTTTCCATCACATTTTCACGTAATATTTTTACCCATAGATAACTTGAAATTTACTGTCTTTTATTACGTTATGTTTCAAGTGGACATAATCATCAGGACAAGCTGTCTGGGGAAATCTGAAGAAAATTGAAACAAAGCTTGTAGTGATCAGAAAACTCTCATGTTAAATGTCATATAAACTTGATCCAAGATTCAACCAGTTTCAGTCTTTCGAGTCATAAGTGTGACTTTCCCATTTCTACAAATGAAATGAGCATTTAGCTTATAATTCCTACTAGATGGTTTTCTTGAATAACTGAAGCAAGATTTCTGAGACCAGGTATGGCTTTCAAGGTTTGTCTGTGCTGGCTATAATTTGTCTATCTTCCCTTGCTACAGTGCTAAATTCCCAATATCCAATATATGCTTTGTGTGCCTGCCACCGCTGACACGTTTGGAGCATTGCTCTCTGAAACACAACAGCAGTTGTTTAAGAGGTGTCATTTAGTCTATCCTAATATTAGCCACTCTTGACCTTCTGCACACAGCCATCCTTCCTCTGAAGCCCTGCTAGGATGTTTAGATGAAAGCGTGATTATCATAGCTTTCATTCCAATCAACTTTTTCATGCTTCAGGGTTCCGTATCCCACAGCATGCCACAGCCTATGCTATACATGTGTGCCTGTCTCAGACTTGAGCTGGGCATTCAGCAGCAAAAGGGAAAAAGAAAAAAGCCTGGTAGATCTGTTTGGTCCACCATATCAATTCAAGGCTAATCTGCCAATTTCCCCATCCCGCTGCTATGAACTGAGCGATGTTTATTAAAGCTGGTGGTATTAAGTATATCAAAGACCAGCAGAGAGACTGAAGACCAGACCAAACAAAATCTGGACCCCATTTTAAAAGTTTCTCTGTTTTCCCCACATAAAAACATAGATGTATACAGTTCAGATTACCCTTTCCTTGAAATTTTGAATAGCAAATTTAAAATGCCTTGGACATTGTACTTGCTCATTAGATACTAGAGGAAAGATTTATATTCAAATACATACAGCAATGGCTGTTTAAAGACATTAGACATGTATCTTTTAGCATGGGTTTCTGAATCTCACTTCTATCTAAATGTGCTAGCTCTCTTGTTTCTTGAAATGTACTAAAGAATAAGTATTCCATTTTCTTCATAAATTCAGGGGTGCTTCTATAGCTGGCATGAACTGTAGCTTTTTTGAGGTGAAAGGGACTATGATAATTTACAGCAGCAATTCTATAAATGTCAGTAGTACCTTTCAAAACTATGTTTCCTGGCCCAGATTTACAGTTACCTTGGGAACAATTATTCTGTATTGTATATTTAGATTCTCATTGTCACATCTCTTCTGGTACTGAATCCCAGCGGTCACTTCCACTGTAAAATCCCCAGTATGTAACGTGATGGCAGACATGTGCCACAGCACAATTGATGAGCAACAGAATAAGGGGAAATTACATGATCATTTAGAAAAGGCAGTTAGAAGGGGCTGGCATATAAAGAGACAAGCTGCACAATTAAAGCACACGTTCTACTATCGGCTTTAGTGGGAACAGGAATGTACTCCTTGTTGTGAAAGATCTGGGGGTTTAATGACCTGATCAATATAACAGTAGAAAAGGAGACAGAGAGGAGTCAGAACAAGAACAGAGAATGATGTGATGTAGGGAAATAATATCACGGATGCAATAAACTCCACAAGGAAGGAATAGGGGGATGCTACCTCTTATTCCTTCCTGCCTTCTGACATCAGAGCTCTGATCCACAAGCCTGGTCTGAGCACAATATTGAAATGATAACAAGGCTGAATGTTAATTTCAAAGGGTAACTTTGAGAATGCTCCCGAGGTCTGTAAAGTCCAGGAATCTGAAAAAAGCGTCTGTATGTTTGCAATGGAGATTCACCTGCAGGATTGTGCCTAACAAAGAGAGAGACTGGCCGTACAACAAATGCAACACACAACATTCTTCTGGTGCAGAGCAATAATGAAATACCCACTATCCCAGGCTGCATGAATGGGAGCTGTGACTTTCAAGCCTACTGAGGTCTTCAACTGACTATAGCTCTGTTTGTACCTTACAGGCATGTAACAGCATTCTGAATTTAATTGAGCCACCTGCTCTGTGTCATAATGTTCCACTGTGAGACAGATATGTATTAAATAGTTGGGAGTTACTGATCTTGAATCTTCTAAAATTGGAAAGTATTCCCACAAAATTGCATTCATGTTTCCTGTGAGGAGCTTTGATGTTTCTGAATGGCAGCTGCATCCTCATGGCCTCGTTACATGAGTTATCTGAATCAAGGATACCTCGTGAGTCCTACATATACTGCAGATATATTTCATTATTCCACTACAGAAAGAGCCTAAAAACTCAAAGGAAGAAATCACATTGCCACAGTTATAACATGTTTTTGACATGGTTAACTGTTAGAGTATAGTTGTACCATTGCCCAGAGAAGTAGGGGACAAAGATGGTGAAGCTGGCATGTTCAAATCCTATCCTAGAAATCAGTTTTAAGCATCCCTGGGATATAATCTGTGACTGTCACAGTTTTTTTCCCAGTATTATTAAATTTAATTTCTGCTGTTAATCATTTCTTTTTTTTTTAATGTATTGGAGTAACTTCTCTTCTTTGACGGAATCACGCCTGGTGTCCATCTATCCAACTTTCAGAGCAAGTTAGCTTGATGGTAGAGCCTTCTAGAGATGGGAAAATGTGCTTGGAACTTGAATTTTGAGGTTTTCTATCCCTGTTTTAAATACAGTGGAAGTTAGAGGTAACTGATCTGTCACCAGATAGGTGCAGCTTTAGATGCATATCAGGTCTCTGGTACTTGTCTCACTTTTAACACAGATTTTCAGAGCAGACCTGGATATCACCACTAAACTCGTAGCATCAGTTTTCTTTCTGGGTAGTGTAGAAGTTCCTTGCCAACTTCTGGTTAGGGTGAGTTATGCTTGTAAAGCTCTTTATAGATCAAATGAGCTATATGAGCTTCACAAGGGCTAAGGTAATGTTCCTTGACTGTGGATCCCCTCAGGAACTGGAGGAGTGTGATAAAAACATCTCCTCTTTACCACGGTAGTAATTTCTGGTGCTGAAGCAGAGAGATAAGAAATGGACTTTGCCCTCTTTCTAGATCCCATTTGATTCTAGAGGTCTGGGATTAAAAATCTAGTCTAGAACTGGTATTTACAAAAAATGTGTCATGGACCCTGTGATTTTGTTTTCAATAAGTCCTTGCCAAACAGCGCTCACCCCCGGGTCCCCTCTGAGGACAGTCACAGGTATGTTTCTGCACTTGGAAGGACAACGGTGTGAGCTTTGCCATTACAAAAACCAGCCCATAACCTTTCTAACTGTCCTATTTTTTGAAGTGGTACTGAATAGATCATCCACATCTGTGATGATTGTGGCAAGCAAAGGAGGGCCTGGCAGCACTGGGCAGTGATTTTCTGTAATGCAAGAAAGTTGGATGCTTACTGTTCCAAACTGATTCTATTATACATCCTTTCTACACAGACCTCATTTACGTAACTGAATCATGAAGCGCCTTTGTGCTAAAGAAAGCTACTGTAAAAGACCACCAGAACTTAGGTTTTACCTAGCTAGCTTGCTTTCTTTTTCTCTCTCCTTTTTCAACCTCTGAAATTAGCTGTGGATGAGAGTGCCATTTCCCAAAGCGCTCTTTGGAGGTGCATTATCAGGAATATCACTCTTCGTTCCCTTACTTTCCCTTTTTTGCCTGCCAGTGATTTTTCCTCTTCATAAGCTCCTTTTCCATCCTTGCTTTCTCAACACACCCCCTGAAGAAAAAAAAGCCTTAGTATTCTTCCCCTTGCTACGCAAGCAAATATCTTGCTTGGTTAATCATTTATCTGCAGACTTCCTGTCACAACACCTTTTAGGTTATTTATCCCCTCATAGCACTTACGAGATTTTATGTATCTTTCCAAGCATGAAATAAGTACATGCATTTCCAGGAAATATATTTTACAAACCAGTGGGACAGATATTCTCACTGGGGTTAACAGCTCTATTTCGTTTTTGACTCACTATTTGCATGGTACCAGAGACAGCTGGTTTTCATTGCCACATTTTGATTTTCTTTTGTGGTTGTTACTTTTTAATGGCAGTAACATATGAATTTTTAAATTCACTGCGACTAGTCTGAGAATAGTCATTTTAACTTAAAAGCCTGATCCCCTTGAATATATGGTTCCATATCCTTGTTTTAATAGAACAGTGCTTGAAGAATTTAGTGAAGCTAAGCACTTTTTAGAAGTGCTTTTGTGATAAATGGGTCAAATACTCCTCTCTCTCCCATGAAAGAAAAGACATCTGGGAGTTATTCTTCAAAATGCTTTCAAAACTTTTAAAGAGGTTTTTAATACACAACATGTCAGGATTTTCAAATCGCCTAAAAAAAAAATTAAATACGATAGAATGCACCATGGATGTCTACTCCAGTACAAGCAAAGCAATAATAGAGTTTTCAATATACTAATTTGTATTTCGGCTGCTGCAAATTTCAAATTACCCTTCTGGAAAATAAGGATCTATTCTTCAAATAGCAAAAACAGTAGAAAAGAGGCTTCCCATCAGAGAAGATTTTGAAATTTAGCCTAAGACAAATTTGTACCTCCCAGAAAAAGCTCTGTATTTGTGCTCCTAACTGAGTGCCAAAAGAGATCAGCAAGTTACTGAAGAACAGCTGTCTTATCTAATCCATATCAAGTGCATGTACTCAAAAGTAAGGGTCATCTGTGTTAGTTTAGCCTGTGTTGTTTGTACCCTCTAAGAGACTGACAGTCAAATGCTGTTTGAAGAAGTGATAACTTGTGTCTCTCACAAGGAGGAAGCTGTGGCTTGACATCTTTTCTTTTTTCTTTTTTTTTGTCTGTTCTACTCATCACCTGCATGAATTCTGGTGGTGTTACTATGGGCAGTTAAATTTCTAAAGCATATGGAGAAGAATATAAGACTTTTCTATCACATAACTGGGCCAAGAAAGCTGTCTGTTGACTTTACGCTACTTAAACAAGTAGCCACTCAGTCATCAAAGTCCATAATCCTGGGAAGCATCTTCTTTTCAATGTTTAAGCATATACTTAACTTTAAACATGATCTTAAGCCCTACTGATGTCAATAGGAGAAAAGCATGTCCCCAGATGCTTTCCTGAATGAGGGTTTTATCTCAGCTAACTTTGTCATCATAAACGTTTCTCCTAAGGTGGGAAAATTTCCTGTTGGAGATTTTCTCGGTCTTTACCGAGCCCAAACTACTAAACTACACAAAACAACTAACTTGTATGTATTGCTAAATGGATGTGATTCTTAGAGGCTTTAACAAAATTTTCAACACCAGACGGTCACCACAAAAAAAGGAGAAAAAAAAAAAGAAATCTTACAACCAACTTAAAACATTAGTGGATACATCAAAGTGCATTTCCCAATGTTTACCATATTACATTCAGGCATGCACAGTACCCTATTAAATGAGGGATTAGATCCCACCAGAGTCTCAGCTAATGGTCTTCTGACTTTCAGTGACCCTTAGAGATGTTTAGCCAGACCTTTAAATCATATAAACAGAAATCAACAGAGTTGTGCCAGTTCACACCTCTTGCTTAGCCAGCCCATGGTAGCAATGCTATAATTCTTCAAATGCATGTTTTTAAGTATACAACTTCTTTATTTGCTCATTCAGAAGCCTTTCTTTGGCCACTGCCAAACACCTCGGTGTGACCTTATTTGAGTTCTACAGCAGCGCACCAATTTGCTTGGGGCACTACACAATTCAGAAGGAAAAAGATGCAGCTCTGCACAAAGCAAAATCACACATGCCATACAGTTTGTTCTCTCTATTGACATGAACTTCTCCCAGGGCTTGCTGTGACGGCCAGAACACATGCTGAACCGGGGCTGACTGGGCTGTGCTAGCAAGGCTATTGTTAATTATTGTGGAAGTGTTTCTAGATTCCCTATGCTTCTGGCTTCTGTCGACACTGTGAGGCATGTCCAAATATAGATAAATTGATTTCAGCCTTAAACCACAGGACAGAGATTTCTGTGAGCTTTGCATAAAAGGCACCGAATTGTTAATTCTTTTACTTATCTGCTCTTTATTCTTTAATCCTGCTCTGTCTTCCACTCATTTCAGTGTTCTTAACACCTTGCTCTTTTTAATTCACTTCTGGGGCCTTCTGGTTATTAATTTTGAGTTAATTTAATGCAATAGTTTGGATTTGATTATCTGAGAGGCTATTACCTGTGAATGTCTCCATGGTAAAGAGCAGAAAAGTTCAAGTTTAAAATGAGTTTGAATGAAGCACTACTGAATTGCTTTGGATAAATTTGGACTCCTTCCTAAAACTTTTACTCACTGCTAGTACCACATGTAACTGAGCTTTTATAAAAAGATCCAAATTTTATGTTTCTATCCATATGTGCATATATTCATTTGTGTGCGCATACTCACAAACTTGTAGGCTTCTCACAAGAACAAAATCAATTCTCTTGGTATTTCCAGCTGGAATCAAAAACAGAACTGCCAGGCAGCTTCGAGCAGATTGGTGAGATTTCAGGTCAGGCTTTACAGACCAGAGATTCATACATTTGGGACATTTATTTAATTATATTAAAAGCACTAGCTGTCAGCAAAGCCAAAAAGAGTCACAAACCTTTCCAGTCTATTGCAGTTCAGGACTTCACAATAGGCTAGGAAGGTACACATGAATTGCAATTTTTGTTCCAAAACCATCATGTTTTATCCTCTGCAGTCCCGGTTATGTCTAATGCCTGGAGGGATTTGAGCAGGAGCATACTCCAGAACCAGAAGAGAGTGATGTAGTTAATGCCTTTTTTAGAAAGACAGAAAAATTGAGTGACCAAGAGTTGCATTCTGCTTATTTCTGCAATGCGGGGGGAGAAGGCAGAAGGAAAAAACCTTGCTCAAAGGTCAGAAATACAGACACCAACGTAAAGTCTGACTCTAAAAGCTTTCCCACCTAGTGAGTGTTGATTAAGTCCTCACCTGCATGACATTAACTTTGAATAAAATTAAATATTGCATTAATTACGTTTCCAAGTTCACTACCAGGTACTGCTGCCAAGGCAACTCAGTCCTGCCTGGCAATGTGCTCCAGCCTCCCGTTTTGGATCTTCCTCTGCGAACATTATTGGTTGTGCTGCACTTAGGCAGTAGCTCAGTGAAAAAGAAATGTTTTGGACCTTGGTGGCCCAGGCTGTGGGCTGAACCCAGCCTTCAGTGATTTCTGATATAGCCCTGTGATGCATGCAGGGCCAAGGGTGACTCTTGAAATATGCACAAGCCCAGGCACCGGCACCTCTTTCCGTGCACCTCCCCAGGCAGCTGCTGGGACTGGCCAAGCCCCCACCCTGTGGACACGTCCCATACCAGCAGCTGGCACTGGAGTCTGGAGCAGCCACGGCAGACCATCGAGTAGACTTGCACTCGCTCTGCAAGCCAGGATTCATAATCACCTTGTCAGATTTATGGCCTCTTCGATGCGACTGCTCTCTTGTTCCTCCTCGCCCTGCTGCCATCCAGCACACAGAAAGCACCATTAACGCAGTGGGAAACTACTCGTCCCCAGTTCCTGCTGTCTGAAGAAGCTCTTTGCAACTCTTTGGCTCAGCCAATTTCTGTCTCTTCTCAGACCATATCCACTGTGTCAGTTTTCTTTCTGACACAGCTAAACTTTGTACCATTTTATTCCTGCTTCTATTATTTATCTAATTGTGTTTATACTTTTAAAAACAAAAGTTATTCTACTAAAGGCCGATCTACAGCTGCTTTTTTAATACCTGTGCACAATAGTTATGTGCTGCTGCCTCCCCATGAGATGCCTTTCACTTTTATTAATAATTGTTTGTATTTTTGATACAGTTACTCATCTCACAGATGCTCAAACCTCTGTTCGATTTCAATGGCACTTTACCTGGACTAAGTGGGGATAACGCCACTTACGTCTTTTGAAAATGACTTTAATCTGGGACTGGAAAAGTCTTTTCAAAGCTCAATACTTCTTTTTTAAAAAAAACTACTATGAATGAAGTTTTGCAGGACTGGGCCCTCCTTTGTGACAATGTCAACAATAAGATTATTCTCTTAAACAAAAACCCATGAAAAGTTGATTCAAAATGCAAGGTTACGTGAAGTATTGCAGAGGCTAAAAAGCATAAACAAAGCTTGTCGATGCATAGACAACCCCACAAGATTAAAATAACTCCGTCTGACTTTGGTTCTCTCCTATATATTACCCAGGACTGTTTAAATGACACAGATGATTAGCAAAGATACTGGAGTCCCTCTCTTCCACTAGAGATAACCAATCACAGCATGGAATTAGAAGTAAGCCCTATAAAAACCATGGTATTCTCTTTCCTAATAAAAGAGGATATTTGTGTGTGTGTGTGTTGTTTGGTTTGGTTTGGTTTTTAACCTTTGATGCTACCCAACAAAGCACTCAGCTAATGTACAATTCAGTGGTTGATTTGTTTTTCCAGTTTATGAATTTCTTTTGGCTGCAGTTTTGCTCTCTGGAACTATTTCTATTCCTTACCTATTCAATGGGTGTAAACGGCAATGTTGTCATGCACAGCATGACGAGAACCACTAAAACTGAGAGCCCAAAGTTAGTCTAATTCCTCTAATAGTTTTCCTCCCCAAAGGTATGAGACGGTCATACAGTATGTGCACAATGGTGGATTTGTAGTCATTATCTCCCAAATGTGTTTGTTAACAGCTAGATTCTGGGCAAGCAACCCAATACTTGTGTACCACTTTATACTCTGGCTCAAGAACTACCAACGAATGTCACAAAAATATTATCCTAATTCAACTAAGAGAGCATTTTTTTTACAGTTTCATCTTCTGTAATACCTTAAATCTACCATTTTCACTTACGTGCCTATTTGGGAGCGTGCAAGATTTGGAAGCAGAATGCTGACAATAGGTAAGATCAATACGTAGTTTTTTTAGCATAGCAGTGTTGCATTTCTGTAACTGATGGTATCACTGTGTTTGAGCCTCTGGTAGATGAAAATCACACTGTAGCCTAGTAAACAATTTAAGATTATACTCCGCTGTAAAGGCTGCCAGGGAATTAATTCCACAAGCAATTCACTGATGCCTGAAGAAAGCAGGTAAGATCATATAAATATATATACAAAGGCTTACTGAAACTAGACTGGATTAATTCTGTGCAGGCCATGAGATTAGTTTCAAAGATAGCAGCTTTTTTTAATAGAGAGGAAGGAGGCTGCTTTGAGGTTTTTGGCAATAATTGCATAAAAGCTGAAGATACTACCCTAGGTTTAAGCACATGAGAACAGGTTCAGAATCTGTGAATTTCCTATCATCAGCCTTATCTGAGACCTAGGTAATAAGATTTGTTTAAGGAAACTCAGATTAGTTTTGTCTTAACATAAAAGTGTTTCATACCTATAAATAAGAATATGGCATGCATATTTGACTCTCTTTCATAGTAATTAGTGACACTTGAAAAAGTATCTTAGTAGTAAGAATTATCAGCCATGGTTCTTTTCAAATCACCTGGGTTGTTTTGATAACGTTGCCCAATATAAGACTTTTGGGGATTTAGTATTTAGAAAGAGCTCTCCCACCGTAATGAGATATGAAACCTCTTTCAAGGCATCCTTAATTATTCTTTTATAATAATCATAACTGTCCAGAAACTGTAATTGCATGCATACACCTCTGATAATGTGTACTAACACATACACACATGAACAGGCACATGGATACGAACATGTGTGCATGCGAGCACACGTACGTATACACACATTCCTGAACTCATGCACTCACTAGGAATAGCATATGGAAGTGTTTTATGACAGATAAACACTTTAGTAATACTCAAATTTCTACAGAAGAATTTAAAATTACTTCATTTTTTTGTGTTAACATGCATCTCAGAAAAGACAGAGAGAATTATTATCAATAATGGCATGAATTGTTAGGCATGTGCCTAAAAATGTTTTCTTTTTATTTCCTGGTAAAATAACATGGAGAATTCCAGCTTTGCAGCAAAAGTGAGAGCAGAATATTAGGTCACTGTTTAGTAACTGACAGCCTGCCTGCCTGTCTAAGGAAGACTACAGAATAATAATAATCTGCAGGCTGACTCTATTCCTAGTAAATTATTCTTATTATTTTTAATTTACAGTAAGCCATAGAACTGAAACTCCTTGTAATTCATCGCTCTGCAGCTGAAAATGGCAACTTTTTGACCAAACAAACAAGCAGGTAGATTTGGGATGGGAAAGCAGTGCTGAATTTCAAGTCTTAAGACTGTAAAAAAGCCATTTTTTAATACTTTGCAGCAATTTTCTTCAACTGAATTTAACAAAATGTCTAATACAAGGTGTAGGTGGGTGTCCTCTGTATGGCAGGCACTGCACAATCACATGATGAGAAAGAATACCTTTGCTAAGATATGTTCAGTCCCAGCTGGAATTTCTGGAGAGTTGGCTTCTGTATCCCGCAACCATTCAGTAGCTTCCGTCATCTTTTTATTTAACCCCCCTGGGAAATTTCAGCCCAGATTTCTATCAAAGAGTGATAAAGAAGGGAAGTACAACAGGTTGGGATTTGAGGCATAAAGGTACCCGATTAGAAGATTCTCTCTAACAGAGGAAGGACATTTAGCTGCATGCCAGAGTGATTCCCTTGTAGCTTATGGAGATTTAAGATGCTGTTTCCAAAAGCAGTTCTCTCTTCTCCTTTTTAGATAATCCATCACAACTTCATCTATTAGTGGTGTTCTTTGGAGTAGTAGAGCAGTTTTGAAGCAAACTGCCTGGTTTGAATGAACTACATCCAGAAGCTCCACTTCAAGAGTTCATCAAACGCAGCCCTCTCCCACAGGGACGGGAGGGTTCAAACCAGGACCTGGTCCTTTGGACAGTTTCGAACAATTTCTCCAGTGGTGACTTTCAGTCCAGGGGATCAGACTAAATCTAGTCTGAAGCAAAAGTCTCAAACTGCAAACAGCGGCCAAGTGCGGAGCTCAGCAGGGGCTATGCCAACCTACTACTTTGCTCCTGTTGCACCAAATTCCTTGGTAGCGTAGACATAGGCATCGAGCGGGCACATGCCTGACCATAGTCTTTGGTGAAGTCCCACTGGCACCCTGACTGAATTCTGGCCTGATCAGCCAAGTCCTTCCCGAACCAGCATCTTGAAGATAATGATTCAATGTGGCGTTTAGCAGATGTCCAGCATTAAGCAAACAAGTAGAATCATTGATCGAATTATTTAAAAGCATTTAAGTGTTTTGCTGACCTGAGGCCAATCGAAACTGCTAAGGCCTCTTAAAAATCTGACTGTTTTCCTTGGTTGAGGAGCTGAACTTTTTGGAAAATCTGGCTGCTGTTAACTTGATTGTTCTCATCAGGCTAGTGTCCTTCAAGTCCAGAGTTTGTTGCTTAACCACAAAACCGTTTCTTTTGTCACCGCACAGGTACCTTTTCATCCACTTTCCTGTTACAAGTAACTGTGGCAGAGGCATTCCCTAAGCAGAGTATTTCCTTGAAGGGACCATGCCGGTTGAATCTCATGTGAATTGTTTAAAATTACATGGAAAATGAAGCAAGTCAAATTTCTGCTCTCCAGGATAAAATGTGACAGAATATAAAGGGAACAATGCAAGACTATATATCTTACCTATCATATTTTAGGGGTTAGGTTTCCTTAAATGGTGCATTGTATTAAGCTAGTAAGCTTAACAGTGAGAAAAATTGTTTATGAAACAGACAGTTT
>JANXJC010000023.1:19681113-19683342 GCA_027564655.1 Leptodon cayanensis
GAGCTGCCGCCAGATTCCTGGCGCTTCTGGGTTAGCTCTCCTAAAGCTGTCACAACATCTCCATGTTACCTCCCGCCAGTGGCCACCAGTACCAGACAGTAGTGTAGACAAAGCCATACATAACACTGCAGTCCTCTGACTTCTAAGTACAAGCGGAGCAGCAAATTAAAGAGAGCATGACAAAAGCCCCTGGGTATCCTGTTTATTTAGAGATCCTGAAACAGAGTCCAAGTGCTGACCCTCTATTGCGGATGAGGGTAAGTTTCTCTAAGGGTCACAAGAATTTATACATCATCTTTCCCCTGCCACTTCTGTGTGTGAGGAAAAGGTTATCTCCTTGCTGAAAATATACAAATCAATCAAGTTTTGGAATCTTTGGAATTACAATGTTACAGATTTTTACATCCAGTTATAGGTGGTCACGGGATTTGGGTTTGCCTTTTTTTTTAAAAGCCTTCGTGTCTCTTTCTTTAGTTTCAGCTTTTACCTGGGGTCTTGTCACACTGATTTACAATTTTCCTGCTCCCTTTTTTTCTCAGTGTTCTGGGGGCTCCGAGGCACTTTATTTCAGCTGCCCAAATGTTGGCTGAAAGGGAGTGAGGAATTTGCCATTTGTAATCTCCAATGGCATACAGTCCTTATACCCTAAGAGACCCTCAAACCTGACTGAAGGAAACAAAAAGTCTGAGTATATACAGACTGTCATCCTCAGCACTAACAGCATAAAAAGGGGACGGGGTTTGCTGGGGGGCTTAATTAGCAATTTGTTTCCATGGCAGCCAGTTTGGAAATCTATATCTTGCTGCAACCCTTGTTAAGAAGAACCTATTAACAAAGATCTGCCCTGAGATCAGGGAAGGTATCAAAAGGTAACGGCTCACGAAACAATTCTAATTGCAGAGATACTTTTCTCATTTACTGTATCCTCTTGCCCTTTTCATAGCACTGATCTCCTGCCAATCTCATAGATATTCAATTGTTTCAAAGATAAAAAGATGCAGAAAAGGCTACAAATGGGTGTTACATATCTGCTAGGCAGAAAACTGAGAGCTTAAAGGACCCATGATAAATCTTTCTCCATTCTACGTTCTTTCAGACAATAGGATTTAAAATGAGTGACATTCGACATCGCTTTGTTCCACAGATGCTAGGAAACGAAATATAATCCTCATTTTATAATCATGTCTATATGTACCCCCTCCCTCTTTTTTGTTTTCTTGTCTTGCTGTGCCTCAGAGGAGTTGGTAAATGTTTGCATTCCCTATATCCTCTGCTGCTTTTCAAAGTCAATTCCACCCCATTATCTCCAAATTAAACTGTCACAGAGAAATGCCCTATAAATTATGGGCTTCCAGTACTTAAGCACGAAATTGGAAGTTAAAAGTTAGAACAAGAATGCAGCAATGGATAGAGATTTGGACTACAAAGCTCTTACTCTGTGTGAGCTACCCCTGCCTTGGCTTCCCCTACAGAAGAGGACATGTTCCCTTCCAGAAGGACGTGGGCAGACCTGAGGTTATAGACTGGAGCAGCTAAGGCCTTGCAAGGTGGGCAGCTGCAGGGAAGTGTCATAGTTAATGGCCAAAAGCAAACTTCTGTCTTGGCCCTGGAGAGCAGAAACCTGACTGAAGTCTGACCTGATGTCTCAGATCCAGAACAGCTCCCTAGAAAACTGCAGGTAGCCTTCCAGGGCACATGTAGATCCCTTTTTGTTCTTGCACAGGTTCATTTGGTACCTTTTGCCAGTGTTTGGTTAATCAGTTGCAGCCACAGAAGCAAACAGCTTTTCACATGCTGTGATTGACGGGGAGACAAAATCCTCTGTCAGGTTTCCTTATTCCACTCTCAGTGTGAATCTTTGCTTTCTGCTTTATTTATATGGGGAACTCCCCTTGACATCGAACGGGATGCCGCACCAGCAGCTCCAGTGAGAGCAATCCTATAGCAGTTGTGGAAGAAGCAGCTGGGCCTGGATGAGTATTAATCATTAATCATAGTCTTATAATGAACATGGGAGATGTTATGCTTCTGCAGGATGCTGTGCCAAGCTTTTTGCTCTCTGACAATCCAGCTCTGGCGCTTTCCCCTTCACAATCTAGTCTGTGGGCTGATTTTTGCCCCTCAGGAAGATAATCAGTTGGTCTTGATCGAGGTTTTCCTTTCCTTTCCTTTCCTTTCCTTTCCTTTCCTTTCCTTTCCTTTCCTTTCCTTTCCTTTCCTTTCCTTTCC
>JANXJC010000023.1:19683442-19744834 GCA_027564655.1 Leptodon cayanensis
TTTCCTTTCCTTTCCTTTCCTTTCCTTTCCTTTCCTTTCCTTTCCTTTCCTTTCCTTTCCTTTCCTTTCCTTTCCTTCTGTATTAAAGTCTGTGAATAGTTCCTGTTGTTTCTGCAGAGAAGTACTTTGCAGTCTTTAGTCTAGTGATCTTCATCTTCACTCTTATGAGTTCTAAGACAAAGTTGCAGACGTTGTCTGAGAAGACGACCTAGTGATGGCCATGTCACGTGAAGTGGGAAGATTGCCCACAATAAGTGACATGATACATCGATGGACCTCTTGATGGCCCTTCTTCCATTCTGTATCCCTTTTCTCTTGACTTCTGCCGTGGTCAAATCACCTGAGGTGGTAGGACCATGTCCCTAATCCACAGCCACAGGGAAGCAACCACTTTGTCTTCTTTCAAAACCTGCCTGCCAGAGGTCAGCAGGTCTTCCTTCTGAATGTGACAGGTAGGAGGAAGGAGCCAGTGAGACAGACAGTCTGCAATATCCAGGGCTTGCACACCAGTGTGAGGAGCCAGGACCAAGGCAGGAGCTTCCCCATGGCAGTAACGCCTGCTTGCTAGAGTCAAAGGAGTCACAGAGAAAATCCATCACGAAGCAGAGATTTGAACTTATTTCTCCCAAGCCTCAGAGTTATTGCCAACTGCAAGAGAATAAGCACTGAACATGCCCATGGATCTTGGTACTCACTCATTTCCAGATGGGCCCCCTCCATGTCCCAGCACGTTAAGAAATATTGTAAGCTCTTCATGGTGTTTGTTTGGTGCAGGTATGAGAAAACAGGTCTGCAGAGTTCTGCAAGGAAATCCCTGCAGCCATTTCAGCCCGGTTCCTGCGTGGGAGAAGAGGTGTGTCGGAATTAGGAAATTTAGGTTCTTTGTCATTTCTCTCTAGGCAGACCAGACAGAGCACACCATTCTGCGCACGAGGTGGTGTCCCTGCAGTGGGACCTCCATGGCTGAACTCAGACTGGATTGAACCCAGTACCATATTGACCTGGTGGTTTCTGACTCATTGATGGGTTTAGCTATGACTTGAAGGGACATGAGCATTTTTTGTGGGCCATTGAAATGTCTAGTGCAAGTCTTGCTTTGCAACAATATTTAACTGACAAACTTGTTTTCTAGAGACAAGCTGACTTCAGAGTCCAGACTGATACCCAGATGAAGATAAAAACCATCAGTGCCACGCAGAATTAACAGCGGCTGGGAAAAGAAAACCAGTCACAACTTTCCATCATCTAAAATGCAATTACAGGACAGTGTGTTAAAAAAAATTATTGGAGCAACCTAGTGAATCAGAGAATTGAAAATGCACCATCTTTTTTTTTGCTTAATATATAGAGACTTATATTATTAGGCAAAAAAACCTCCCTGTTTTTAATGCTGGTTGCCTTTGTTCCCCTCCTCAGAAAAAGGAAACATCTGGAAAAAAATAACATGATAATTTCTTGATTCAGTATTTGCAGTATTTGCAGTGAGCAGGCTGGGCTGATGGTCCTCTCTGCAGAACAAAGATGCAGACAAAACACAATGAATACCCAGGATGGCTGAAGCCCAAGGTATTTTGGACTCAAAAGCAGGAATAAGCCTTTAATTGGTGTTGAAAAATAAACTGGGCAGAGAAGAAGAATAAATAATAAATATGCCTTGTGGCAGCACAGCTAGAGACTGCTTGTTTGTCTGCCTGCTTCCAAAGCGGGCTGGTACGTCATGTTCTCCTCACACAAGTTCTGAACGACTTTGTTTGGACTGAGAAATTTAAATCTATGTTTCTAAAATAAATCTATCTAAATATTTTTATATTAACAGCAGCACAAGAAAACCCAACCTGTCTGTACTTTCTACACAGCAGTGATGTGTTATTGTTACTACTAATTACAGCTGCTATTATTACCAGTGACGGCAGAAGACCACAGAAGCCAGTCCATGAGCACCGCACCTCACTCCCCCAGTGACAGATTGTCCCTGTTCCAAGCAGGCTGTAGCCTATAGATAGAACAGAAAATGTTATCCCTACTTTAAAGATGAGATATTAAGGGTACAATTAGTACCAAAGTCATCTACAAATCTGCAGACATTTTAAAAAAATGGTGGGGACCCTCTTACTGCAAGCTCGAGAAACCCATGTCTCAGGACCACAATGCTAATAGACACACAATAGTATTTGTAGGCATGTCTAAATGACAGTTTCAGAGCTATTGTCTTTAGGTACAAAAAACTTTGTAAATTCAGCCCAAAGCACTTAAATTGCTTTAACAATGAAAAAACAAAAGGTCATTTAGGCTTGCCACCAAAGAAGCCAAAAGGGAAAACTAAGTCTAACTCTACAGAGTCTTTAGGGTCCTTATAGAGTCCAAACTGTGTTCAGAAGAAATGTCATTTGCTGATCAACTACATTTTTAACACACAAAATTGTTGCAGGAGCAACACTGAGGTAATCCAGTTGGTATGGTGGGGTGGGAAATGATGGAGAAAAAGTATCATTACATACTCATGAGTGTATTTATCTCTTAGTTTTCCTGAAAGCCCATTTTCTCTCCAGTTATGGAAGTTCATCTGCTTCTTAATGAAATCTGTAAATGAACAAGAATAATTCCATCTCCTTTATTAAAAAAGCAGTAAGATGTATCATTTATTTTAATTGTTACAGGCATAAAACCTAAGAAAAATAATTTATTAGAAATGGTTGGACCTTTGGAACAAAGAACCTTTATCTTGAAACACGTGCTGTATTTTGCCAATTAAATACTTAGCAAAAAGTGGTTTCTATTGCTATTATTTTTCATGCCTTATGAAAAGCGTTACACCATTAAATTTTTAAGATTCTTAAAATAGTTAGTGAAAGTGATTAGTAGGAGGAAAAAAATCCATAATCATTTGACTCAATTTCTTAATAGCGTTCATGGAGAAAGTCTGCAGGTAGAGGTTACGAAAAAATCTTTATTAAATGAAAAATGGCCCTAAACTTTTCAAAAGAGAATAATTTTTGTTCCTGAAGACTTTTGTGTGTGTGTATGTGTGTGTGTGTGTGTGTGTGTGTGTGTGTGTGTGTAGGCTAATGATACTGGTTTTAACCGTTTCCTCAAGGTTTCTCCAGAAACATCATCTTATTTTTTGAGCTAAGGGTAATTCCAGTCTTCCCTCACATCTAGAATGGTTATTCTATACAGAAAATTATTTTTCAAGATAACAGGATGAAAAAAAAAAAGAAGGCTCATGTGCATACTGGGAAGCATCTGGTTATCGGAAATGGACTAAGGGATCTGAGGCATATCTGGGATGGGGATTCATCTCACTTGCTTTCAGACATTTGAAAGTTAGCTGAAGCGGCTAAATTCTGTCTATGACCAATGGAGGGAGACAAGAGTCATGGGCCAACAATTCACTCTGTCCTCGGTTAGTGCTTGTGATAGATGGGATGTGCTTTCTTCAGGATATACCTACACTCCTGGCTTGGCTATAGCTGGAGCCTGGATAAATATAACTTTCAGATGAATCCTTCTCTGTCTGCTTCTGTCTAGTCATTCCTATCGGCAGACAGGAACCTCTGCCTATTTCTAATATGGAAAAGAGATTGTCAAAGATGATTGAACAACAAACCAAAAAGACATTGCTTTGATATGTACAACAATAAAATGTGGATGAAGTTTTCTGGCTGTGGACATAAGTGAATGCATACATTTTATTTAGATGGTAGCAATTTCCACGGACTCATTCAGGGCACTGCTCAAGTGCACTCATTCTTTAAAACACTGTTTTTTTGGCTGTCACCCTAAATTTATGACAACTGGATATACCGCTTCATTTTCTCTGTAACTTTTCCAGCATATGCAGTAATTGAATCCTAAGGACTTTACATCCCTGATGTGATCATTGTTGAGGGCAACAAAGAAAGAAATAAAATGCCCTCGTGACATAAATTGGAAAATTGCATGTAGTCTTAAAATGCACTCTTTCATTAGTGAAAAGTTTTTACACTTGGAAAGAGAAGCTGTTCTTCACAGGATCACTCCAAATCATTCAGATCTTCCCATCTTGCAATATTTTTCACACAAGCCACGTCTGCCCATTCAGACCATCTTCTCCTCTGAGAAAGAAGTTTGCAGAAGAGAAGCTGAAATAAAATTATGCCTCACCTTAAACTTAAAATTCACAACTGTGAAAGAGAACCGACATCAGCAGAAAAAGAATCCAGCTCACGGCTATTGATTTTAATTTTTGTGCAAATCTTGCTCACTTTTCAGGCTTTATGCAAGCAGATCTGGACAGAAACAATAGCCATCTGTTTAGGCTTGCACCTTCTGGTGCCATACAACAGTGACAAAATCTCAGCTTGAAAACCAAAACCAGAACTGTAGCCTTTAACTTCCTAGAGCTCACGTTCACTAAGGTATGTGTAATTGTCCCCGTGTTATCGGCTGAGCCTGCAGCTAGCTCCTGCTGCTGCGGCTGCTGCTGCCCAGCTGCGTGGGAGCCGGCACCAAGGTGGGCCGGTGGAGTTACTGCAGCGAGAGCCGTCTGATGGGTTGTGAAGTCAGCGGATTTCCACCCCGCAGGACTCCAGAAGTGCTTTCCTCTACGAATGGGATGAAAAAGCAGCAGTTCTGCTTCCGTAAACCTCAGCCGGGTTTTTTTGATTTGCAAAGAGAAAGAAAAGTCTAATTGCCGTTCAATAACATGGGCAAGAATACTCAGGCAAAGCCAGCAGTCTGTAGTACGGATGTGCTCCTAGAACAATAATTATATTCACAAGGAAGATTTGACACAGAATTCAGGGAGAGAGAGAGATGAAACTTTGCATGTACATTTTACTTGACTGCAAAGAAGAAAATCTTTGCTGGTTGTGAGTGGTCCTGGGATTTTCAGCCACAGATTTTAAGCAAAGCTGAACATTCGGATGTGTGTGCCCACTTTTCAAACATTAGCCACAGAATCTCACCTGGTCACCCCTATCCTGAGCTGAAAAACATGCCAAAGGGCTTAATCAGAGACAGATACTAGTTTTGGACTTTCAGATTGGGTGTTTTTAGCTATGTCCAGCCTGTGTAAAAGAAGAGATACTACTACCTGAATTTTTGGCCACACATTCATTTATTTACCTCTCAGCTTCCCTCATAGCTTTCAAAAGATAACTCATTCAAACTTCTAAAAAAAAGGTCCTGAGTCTCCTTCACGTATAAGGAGCTCATCATATAACAATATGCGTGTCGCCTGTCTACAGTAACATCACAACAGCAGGTATTGTAAAACCCAGACCAATCTCCAGGAACACGAGAAAAACTTCATATCCATCTATACTTTAACATTTCTCCTCTGCAAATTTAATTAATTTTTTTTCAATATTTTCTTTATTTTCCTCTAACGTCCATACTCCTGCTGCTTGCATGAGACTAACTTAACATTTTAGTCTTAAATGCTTGCAGAATCGTGAGGTGTACTAGAAAAACACATACAGAGACACTAGGTCATGGGAGGGTGTGGCGGAGGGCATTTGCTCACTGTCCCCTAAGAAGTGACTTCAGAGCAGACTAGGCAGAGGACTGAGATGGGCTCAAGTCCGTTGATAGCAGCAGGAATCTTCTGAGCACATCTGAAAGTCGAATCTGTGGCGTTCCCCTTTGGAGAAACCTTGCTTAGTGAATGCTTCTGAGAAATTGAACGTATTTTCTAGGAATTCGAGAGCCTTAAGGCCTGGCCATCTCAGTCTCTTGCTCAGACAATGGCCAAGCTGCCTTTTATTAATAACTGACTCTGACTCCACTTGTCACAGCTGTGTTTCAGAGAACATCACGTATGCCTGAGAGAGGGGTTGGTTGTTCCTCTTTTTTTACCTGTAGCTTCTGCCCTCTGCCCCTGAAGCTGGCAGGGGTATACATGTGTATATACATCTGGGGTTCTGCCAGGGGATAACCTTACTGATAGTTTGGTAGCCTTGATGAAATTTTGATGTCCTTACAGAATAACAGCTGCTATTCCTTACTGGTCACTAAGATTTCAAAATGATGGTTTGGGCTTATTTATTTGGTTAATCTTCCTAGTTAAAAGTTCACTGTTAGATTAATGTGCCTCCACTTCTCCCAAAACAGCATGAAAACCCCTGTAAACTTATTAACCAGCTGCAGAGAAAGAGGCAATAAACAACAGCCATGACTATCTCCAAATCCTCTCTTTCCTTGTATTACCCTAAATCCAATAACAATAAGCAGTTCAATGTGGATGGCATTAAGGTAGGCTAGAAACAGCTGTTCCCAGGGGCTGAATCAGATTTTCAAGTGATATAAATCAGGTAAATCTGGTGACTTCAGTAGAGTGATGTTGATACTCTCTGAAGATTTGGGCTGCTGCATTTCATGTCTGGTGTGTTTTCCTTACAACTTCCTTTTTAAATGGCTTGTAAATGACTCATGCTATAGAGAGAGAAGGGAGTAACAGTCAGCTGGTTTTGTTGGATAGAGTTTGTGCCAAAGCTATTACCATGAATGGTCTGCATCAGTAAATTTGGGAGGAGTTAATTTTAAGCAGTTACTACTGTTGTCAAGCTTTTTTTACCACTTCCCAAGAAGTAAGGGCACTTCCCCTGTAAACAATCTAACAAAGTTTCAGGCTATTTTTTTAATTAAATAAAAATAAACTTCGGGGATAATAATGTATGTGAGAAATATCTAATGTAAGAGAAGACAGCCAACTATAAATGTACCTTGTCATTCAGAAAGCTGAAAGGCTTGCCAAATAACTTGTTATTAGGCAGTGCAGAAGTGGGGTCTATTTTCACAGAAGACATCTGCTTAAAAAAGCAGCCACCCCTGCTCTCTCATATCCTATTCATCAGTTTGGAAACATTTTAATGTTAATATAAAAAACAGAAAGCACTTCCAACAGCAGTAGATGATATCTCTTTATTTCTGTATGCTTCTCTGTTATAGCCCCTGCAATATGATTTAAAAAACCTTTAACGAGCAACTATAATCATTTCGTGGGTGTTTGGTTGATTGGTTTTAGTATCTTAAGGATGGGACTCTTAAGCATGGAGAACAGAACAGCATCTAAATGTGTCTACAAGTCTTGGTCATGAAAACCTAAGTCAGATGGCAAATCTGTGCAACTGCAACTTCTAAATCCCTTGTGTTGTTTTTTGTAGGATGATTCAAGTGGGAGGGGACCTGGGATGGTCTCAGTTGAATTTACTTCTCACAGCAGCTTGTTCAGGGCTTGACTAAGTTGGGTCTCAAACTTCCAAGGATGGAGATTCTACAAACTCTGTGTTCAGCATTTCCCAAGGGTTAATTATCCTCACAATGGAAAACTTGACTAATATCCAGTGGCAGTTTCTCCTGGTTTAATTTAGGAACCCTGCGGTTCACTCTCCTTCCATGCTCCCTAGGGAGGGTAGGGTAGGATCCAGCTCCCTCTTCTTGGTAACCTCCTCCAAGGCAGGAGACTACTCCAAAGTCTTCCATAAATCTTCTTGTCCTGTTCAAGATAGTGTTGATTCCCATGAACCCTCACTCTCAGTCCAGGAACCAAGCTGGCTGGTTTGGGGGTTTTTGTTGTTGTTTGGTTTTTGGTGAGGTTTTTTGGGGGGGAGGGTGGTGGGGAGGAATGGTTTCAAACTGAACAAGCAAACTAAAATGTTCAGAAAACATAATCCCATACTGTCCTTTAAGTAAACTACTGTATGCACTCATCTGTATATAAATACATATGTATGTGATAAGAAGCTTCAGTAAGGTTTATGACCCCTTAGCATATATTGTTAATCTTTCTATCTTGCTTTTTTCCTGTACTTTGTTTTTCTTGTTTTGTTTTGATTGTAAATTCTTCAGAGACTGAGTTTTCTCATTTGGCCCTACAGAACCTCAGACAATGGCTAAGGATCTCATTTGTGGTGTTTAGGTGTTAGCGCAATCGAGATAATTATTAGAAATATCAAAATTGGTTTATGTCAGCTAAATCCTGCCAAGAAAAAAATAATGAGATTACTTCATTCTCTGCAACCATCTCTGGCCTCTGTCATTGCATATAGCAAAAAATGACAGCTGATTCAGGCTGAAAAAGAATATTGAGTCCAATTGTAGCTGAGGAGAGGATTTGAGGTAGGTGGAATAACTGTATTTGTTATACAGTTACATATTGTAGTCCTCACAGTAGAGTGAAGAGAAGCCCAGAGTATGTTTGCATACTTGTTTTTGCATTATAAAGTCAATGTTTGCTATGACACAGAAGTAGGAAAGATTCCTCAAAGACATCATCAGAGATAGGACATGAAAGCAGTTAAGCAATATGGACAGGTCCTTGATAGCCACCGCCTTACAGCCGTGCATAGTACAGAGCTATTTTATGTGAATGTGACAACCAAAAATGTAACTCGTAATCAGAATTTCTTCTAAAACTGATGCACTTGTCAAGATATTTTGACCCAAAGAAGGAAAAGATTCAAAATATTTGAAATTACACAAAAGTTGTTTGTCTCACATTTTCTTCTAAGTAGCCAACATGTCTTTGATGGGAAAGCTGTTAAAGGCAGGAAATTTCACCTGCTGGATGAAAATTAATTCCTTCCTTCTATAAAAAAAAAAAAAAAAAAAAAAAGAAGATTTTATGTGAGCTGCTGTTTCTAAGAAATTTTAACTTTAGAAACAACAATAGATCTTCATTCCTAGATAGGAAACCAGGTACCAGCTGTGGCCCTGCTGTCTTGAACCCAGACTCTGCCACGGTCTGCAGCAGACCCTTTGGGTACAACAAAGCAGCTGATTGACTCTAACTCTCTTCAAACGCTCCTCTGAATGCAGCCTGCGGGATGAAGGTTCACAGCAAAAACAAAAATAGTACAGAAGTCGTCATCATTTGGAAGGCTGGCCTCAGCTAGCCAAGTTACTCTGTCAAATACTGAGCATGACATAAATAATGTTTATGACCAATATGTAGAGTAAAATGATATCACTCAGTTCAGTATTGCAGTACCAAACACATTCAAGAAATGCTTATGGGGCATCTTAGTGTTGTTCGAGGGCAAATTCTCTGCAGAAATTACTGCTGATAAATATTCACGCCCCTCTGATCATTATGACATTTAACACTGGCAGCACAATGGCAAAACTTTCAAATAGGAAGGAAACAAAAGCACGGCACCTCACATCATCAACATCATCTGGAAGAAATCTTACAGACTCATTAGGCAGCAAATTAGCACTGTTTAGAAAAATTATGATGCAAATATGAAACATGATAATCAGCTACAGCTAGTGAACTTGAATCCTCAGTTTAGCTAATCGAGGAGATCTGTAGATTAGACATATATATCCCGTCCTTCACTTTCTGCAGAGAAGACTTTCACCTGTGCTTCAGATGCACGGGAAAAGTCCCTGTGACAGCCTAATTCTGTCCTAACAGGTCTGCGGTACCAATGGGAGCAAAGTTACCTCAGTGATGTGTGCTCTCATAGCTGGCCGAGACTTTTGCAGGGGACAGTCAAAAGGGCAGAGTGGCTCCATCTTTAAAGGAAATCTAAGTTTTCAGACCTTGGTAGGAAACAGGCTCCAGCTCCGTAAAGCACTTCAGCTTTTCTACAATAATGGGGACAATCAACCTGGTTTTCACAGCAACGAACCACGCTTCACAAATCAATGAGATTTGTCCACAAAGTGCTGCTAACAAATGCGATCTGCTTGATAGTGTACAGTGGGATTTTTTCTGGTAGCTTCCTCCCAAAAGCTGATGAAGAATCTAAAATTTCAAGAAAAGAGGGAAATTGTCTCTATGATTTAATAACTGATTACAGGCTGGAAAAGAAAGGGAGGAGTGACCCCCTTTCTGAGTTTTCACAGAGGAAGGATATTGCCAGTGGAGCCCCAGAGGGACCCATGTTGAAGCCCATGCTGTATCTCGCTCGTGCAGTTATCTGGCAAAAAAAGGATAGAATGAGGCGGCAAAATCTGATGATGCCAAGTTAAGTGAGGCAATAAAATTACTACGCAGAGTAGCAGAACCACCTCACAGTACTAAGTGATTGGACAGTGAAATGGCAGAAGGTATTTGGTGCTGATAAAAGTAGAGTAACGCAGACAGAGAAAGCCTGCCCTAAATACACACTGATGGACTTCAAACTGCCTATCAAAAAAGCAGATAATTTCGTGAAAATGACAGTTCATCAGTCATAAGTGAGTAAAGAAGAGAAATTACTAGGAAAGAAATAGAAAACAAAGCAGAAAACTTTCTGTTACACTATAAATTCACAGTGTGCCCAAATCATGAAGAGCTAAAGCATTTCTGGTTGCAGCATCTTGAAGAATTGATGCAGCAGAACTAGAAAAGGTGCAGAGAGTGGTGATAAGAATGATCAAAGCTATGAATGTCTTCCATTTGAGGGGGATTAAATAAACTAGGGCTCATCTGCATGAAAAAAAGAGATAATTAAGCAGGGTAGAATATGAGGCTGTGAAATTATCAGTGGCAAGGAGATGATAAATGAGGAACCATTATTCACTGGTTTTGATAACACACAAACGAGAGGCCATCAGTTGAAATTATCAGGAGGCAGGTTCTACCTAATTCCCCCCTCCCCCTTTCAATTCACAAAGTGTTATTAAACCTAGAGATAGCACCTCCGTCTTAGGAGGGGTTTGAAGCAGATATCATTGGATCTAGGCCAGTAGATAAAGAAGAAACATTGTATGCTTGGCCTGCTGTTAGGTTTTTCCTTTAGTATCCATGGTTATACATAGCTGGAAACATTTTGTGGGGCTAAGTAGACCTTTGTCTTGACTCTCTATCTGTTGTTCTTAAATAGTAGGTACCAAAAAATACTGCAGTTAGGCACATTTGCAGACTTTCCAGAACCAGAACTCTTGTCCTTGCTACCAAGGCTCAAACTGAACTTTTCCATCCCATGTCTGGCTCATGTTGTGGAGACTTCCTGGTGTTTTACTTCAAGCACTTAAGACTTTCCCAGCAACTGCTATAGGACATCTATAATCTTCATGTGGTATAGAAATGTATTCCCTGCTTCTCTTCTAGAAAGTGTTAATCTGGAGTTAAGGTAGACATGCTGTACTGAAGAGAAAACACTAACAGAGATGCACTGAGTTTCAGTTTGAATGCTGGGGTTTCATTTCTTCATTTTATTCTATTTTTTTAATGACAACTGCAACCTTAGTACTGCTCCTGTATGTCTCCTAGTCCACATTTCTGGGACAAGATTTACCACATGGGGCTGCAGAGATCTCAAGTTCCTGTTAGGTGTGCCTACCTCGTTGGGAGTTCTGTCTTCCGTGCAGCAGAGCAGCAGTTCTCACCCCACCATCTGCTTTCCTTTTGAATTAGGAGATGTCTTACATCCATGAACCCTTGTCCTGGTTTCAGCTGGGATAGAGTTAGTTGTCTTCCTAGTAGCTGGTATAGTGCTGTGTTTTGGATTCAGTATGAGAAGAATGTTGATAACACACTGATGTTTTCAGTTGTTGCCAAGTAGTGTTTAGACTAAGTCAAGGATTTTTCAGCTTCTCAAGCCCAGCCAGCAAGAAGGCTGGAGGGGCACAAGAAGTTGGGAGGGGACACAGCCAGGGCAGCTGACCCAAACTGGCCAAAAGGGTATTCCATATCATGTGACGTCACGTCCAGTACATAAACTGGGGGGAGTTGGCCTCCCAGGGGAGGGGAGGGGAATCACCGCTTGGGGACTAACTGGGCGTCAGTAGGCGGTTGGTGAGCCATTGCACTGTGCATCATTTTCATATTCCAATCCTTTTATTATTACTATTGTCATTTTATTAGTGTTACTATTATCATTATTAGTTTCTTCTTTTCTGTTCCATTAAATTGTTTTTATCTCAACCCACGAGTTTTACTTTTTTTTCCCGATTCCTTCCCCCATCCCACTGGGTGGGAGGGAAGTGAGAGAGCGGCTGCGTGGTGATTAGTTGCTGACTGGGGTTAAACCACGACAACCCTGAAAACTGGAATCATTGCTGAGACATATAATTTAGCATCAAAAGTACGTTAGGAGTTCCTGAGTACTCATGTGCAGGTGCATGGCCAGAAAGAAAATACACATAATTAATGAACCAGGCTTATATTTCTGGCATCTTTCATTAGTTATAAATGGAATAATAATGGATTTATGCTGGAAAAGAGCTTGACAGGACATGTTACTTCATTTTCCAAGCTGCTATTTATATGGGCATTATTAAAACTGCTACTAAATATGAAGAACTACTAAAAAATTCCACGAAAGCGGTATAATGTTGTTACAAAAGAGAAAATCATTTAAATACAATACAGCTTTACATTTAGCTTAAGGCCATGGTTCAGCTCTGCAAAATGACAAAGTTATGATTTCTTGTTTTACAAATCTATTCCTTGTTTGTGTCCAAAGCTGCCTTTATTTTACTGACAAAAGTTATCACTCCTTATAACACTGCTGACACAACCCAGATATGAGGAAAGGAAGGCTGGATTTTTCTCCCCACAAACCTGTCCTCAAGAAAATTGTTAACTAATTTCGAGCAATGAGCGTAGAGTCTGCCTTTAATCACAAACAGACAGTTCAGGATTACACAAGTTTTATGGCACACATAATCTTTATTACTGGTGGTGATGAACAAGCTAGACAAAAAGCAGCTGGGCTTTTGAACTCCAGGTTGTTTGTAGAGCTGACAGTTAGAAAAATCTTCTCCCTCCTTCCTCCTCCACAACTGGACAAGTTGCTATGGGAGTTACTAGCAGATAAGAAACATGGAACTTAGGTTGACATTTCTTTTTTTAAGGGTACATTTGGAGACCAACCAAAATAAAAAAGAAATGCAAGAAAAGTATCCTAGGTTACATTCAATCCTCCAAATCACCCTGATATAATAATCTGTTATCAGAGTTGCTGTTACTTTTGGTCACTACATGGTCAGTCCCTAGAGATTGCTTTACCCAGAAGCTGAATGTGGGCATCTGTAGAAGTTTCTTGACCTCAGGGGACCCAAGGTGTCCTGAAAGTGCAGTGTCTGAACCAAAGGGGAATACAAAAGAAATCCTAAACTTTCCCATTGGAAGTAAATGAGTGGAAGTAAAACTTAGAATTCAGTAGCTCCTTTTTGCTATTCTTTACTTCTCCATTCCACTTTCTCATTTCAAGTGAAGCCAACAAAATACTTCAAACTCTTCCCCACGTATATTCTTGGTTTTAAATTATAGACCCCATTTGTTGTTGAGTGATCCCCTAGTAGGCACGTTCCCATTCTGTATTGCTAGGAGAATATTTTCCCCTCAACACATGGTTCTTGTTATGTTGTAATTTATTGGTACACAGCTATTTGGTAGTTTAAAAAAGTTATTTTTATTACCCTTCAGAAAGGTCATGTGTGATTATTCTTGTCACTCTCCTTAATGAATACAGGTGGCTGGGAACTTAGGCTACATCTAAAAAGTACCACTGAAATCTTAATTTATTCAAAATTAGAAGGAATAAAGAGTATATTTGTCAAGGCACAGCACAGCTCTAAGGCAGTTATTCTGCTGTCAGCACACAAGCTACACCCTCTGCTGCTCTACAGCTCTCAGACACTGTTCTGTGTTGCATGACATCAACAGTCAAAAGCTTTTTAGTGTCATGTCATTGTTTAATTTTACTTCTTGACTCAGTAGTGTTAGTTCTAAGATTTATTTCTCTCTGTAATTTGTCTTTTTTTGGATAAGCAGAAGTTCACATTTATACAGAGAGCTTGTACAGTATTAAGTCCCATTTAAGCTCTTTGTGTGATAGTTTATAGGCATCTGAATTAAAAAAGCTATTTAGATTCCCAAATTCAAATAAAAATCCATCCTCTCTGGATAGCAGTTGCTCAGCAAATATAGATGTTTCCAGTGAAAATTCACGAGTTACTCAGCTTGTTTCAGAAAGTTTGCTCTTAACATAATGCCCATTTAAGCAGCATATCACATGAAAGCCTAGGTTAAAGAACTGATTATAACATCTTGGTGCACAGTTTATTGTCTGAAAAGGGAAAGAAATGTCCATTTCAGGTGTTCTATGTGTTGGATTCTGCACGGAGCATTTTTTATTCTTCACTTAAAATATGAGATGTTTAGTGAGAGGCATCTTGATATCTCATCCTAGATAATATGAAACAGGATAGGGAAATGCCTGTGAAATGACTTCAAAAGCATGGAAGAACTGTTTGTACACTGTAGTTTTAGCAAGAGTCACTGTCATTCTTCCCGTAAACATGAGCACACAAAACAGGCTGAATGCACCCCTTATGGCAATGGCTACCTAATGTCATTTTTTTTGACCAAGATGTTTTTAATGATCCCATGCAGGTAACTTGCACTCTGTCCTTCCCTGCAAACATGAAACTAAATATAGCACCAAGGTGCAGAGCACATGTGGTCCTACTTTGAGTTTATGAATCCTTTACTGGAGCCCAGAAACCAGGCAGCAGAGCATTCGTTTAGCATATATAGCTGAGAATTAACTTATTTACCTCTTAAACATGGTTAGTTGGACCCTACATCTATGCCCTTATCCATACTTTTATTACTCTTATATATCATGGGAGCTTCTGCAAGAAGTCTAAACACCTACAGAAAAAGGCATGCTGTGCATGGCCTCATTCAGGACTTTTGATAACAGCAGCCATTGTAAGAAGGAGAGTTGCAACTTCTTCAGTTAAAAAAAAATAAAAATGTGAACACCCTTGCCTGTGAATTTAGCATACATCACTGAAGGCTTTTACAGCCCACAGCTACTCTTATCCTGTTTGTAGGGCCAAGAACAACTGGAAAGAGAAGGCAGTGAAACAGGAAGATGCCACCTGTACTCTGCATGAATGTATAGAAATTATTTCTTCACCTTAGCCATTTGGTAAGGAAAGCTGGAATGGAAACCTGGTTCTTTGGAACAAAGCTCTTCAAAGATCTCAAGATTTGGCAGAAAAGCTTGTGACCGCTATTATTGCTTACTGTAATGCGTCAGCAACATGTTCTTCATGGGCCATATAAATGACAGAGTTGCTACATAATGGAGGTTAAAATTACATTTCAAGTCCAGTCTGGTTTCTTCTTTCTCCAAATAAGACACATGAAAATGACATCTTATTTGGGAAACCAGGTTTGATCTGGGACCAAGGCACATAATTTTTCCTTTCAAATTTCGAAGTTTGGATACAAGATTTCTAAATGTTTATTGATTGTTGGCTTTCTTTGGTAGGAAGATGTCAAAAGTGCAAAGTGAGAAGAAAAAAAAAAGCTACTGCTCTGATTCAAAAAAGAAACTAGGCAAAAACTGTGCTCTCCCTCACTGCTGCAACCACTCTTCACATGCTGCTTCCAAGCTTCTTCGCTTCTCTATTCTGATCTTTTTCAACTCTATCGCAGTGGCTGCCTAAAAATCCACTTTCCCCTCAACCCTTCCCACCATATTAATATTTGTCCATGTAATCTTTCTAGTTCTTAGAGTCACAATGAGGAGTCTCCTCAGCTGAAGAGAGGCGGAAAAAAGACCGCTGAATTTATCCTAGTAGTTCTCTTCACCCTCCCACAAGTTACATTTCTGAGGTTCTTGTAGACTGTGTGTTATTAAATATCACAGAATGATTGAAGTTAGAAGGGACCTCCATATGTCATCTTGTCCAACGCTCCTGCTCAAGCAGGTCCACTTAGAGCCAGTTGCCCAGGACCACATCCAGATGGCTTTTGGATATCTCCAAGGATGGAGACACCACAACCTAGCATATCCTCCAGCTGAAGTTGAAAAAACCAAGAAAACAAACAAAAAAAAGAACAGTTTTGTTCCTGCATATAAATATTTGTCAACCTTTTGTGTCATGTCCTGAACACAAGATAAGATAACAAGAAAAATAAAAACCAAGGAATAACACTACAAAATCTGGTGACAGCAAAATATTGGAACTGAAAATTGCATCCACAGCAATGGTTTTAGTGCCTTTCCGGAATGATACATTTAAAAACAAACTTATAGCAGTACACACAGAAACACATCAGCTTACTGAAAGGCATAGAGTGTTTTCAAGTTCTTTAGCCTACACAGAGGTAGATCTGAAGAGAAAATAAAAATCCCTACAAAAAGCATGACAAATCTTTTAAATTCATATCAGATGTACTAAATTGCTTCAGTCAAAATGCAGAACAAAGACAAATGAGAGAAAATGTGAATCTTCCATCTGCAATTTATCAGGCCAAGCATTTCAGGGCTTTCCATACAAAGAGTTTCCTTTTGACATTTGTGAGGCAAAATGTCTCTGTCTTTTCATTTTGCAATAGCTTTTGTTTCAAATTTTATTTCATTTATTGTATGAAAACAGCTGACAATCCCCAACCACTACATAAAACACTTTGTTTCACCTGAAGTGAATACTTTCTGACTTTTCAGTTAACCAAAGTAACCTGCAAGACTCTAAGTACTGCAGGCAGTAAATGTCAGATCAGTAGAAGCCTACCCTCCTTTTCTCTCCCACTCTTTTTCTTTTCTTGTTTTTTGGTAATGAAATTTAATGGTGTCATGGTTTAACCCCAGCCAGCAACTAAGCACCACGCAGCCGCTCACTCGCTTCCCCCCAGTTTATACGCTAGACATGAGGTCCCATGGTCTGGAATACCCCTTTGGCCAGTTGGGGTCAGCTGTCCTGGCTGCGTCCCCTCCCAACTCCTTGTGCCCCTCCAGCCTTCTTGCTGGCTGGGCATGAGAAGCTGAGAAATCCTCTAAACACTACTTAGCAACAACTGAAAACTTCAGTGTGCTATCAACATTTTTCTCATACCTAACTCAAAACCATAGCACTATACCAGCTACTAGGAAGACAATTAACTCTATTCCAGCTGAAACCAGGACAAATGGATAAATAAGTTACTTGTGTAGGATTGCACTGAGATTGACAGTGTTACTTAGTGATGTTTTGACTGGTTACTACATGAAGAAACATTCAGACCTGGGACCAATATGCTGTGTTTAGTTGGTTGGGGTTTTGTTGTTTGGGTTTTTTTTTTAAGTCTCATCCTTTTAAAATTAAGAGTCAACAGTGAAATAAGGTCTAAATGGTCAAAATTCTTTAAAATTAAGTCTATTGCGAGGTAATTTGGCAACAAATTACAGGTACAAAGGTACGAACACTTTATTCTGTTTTATGTAATCAACATCAAGGACTGATAACATCAGATATAAAACCTGAAGTTGCATTCTCTGTGCGTAATTCACTTTACTGTAGGCTGTGGTGCATAACTTTAGATATTTAGCCACATTCATGCAACCTGATCCTGTGATGATGTTTATGCTTACAGCAAAATGGAAATACTATTTCAAAGATCAGAGCACAGCCAATTGCCAAAATAAGTCAACTTGAGGGGAACCACAGAGAAATCTTCTTGGAGTTTTCATATAATGCTTTAACTTTGATCACAGAGATCAGAGTGTTCTACTGGAAAAACAAACTGGGAATAGTTTAAAATTTTTATTTTAAATGGCACAGGGAAAATAAAAACCCTCCCATAACATGTACTTGCAAGGGTATTTCGGGGGAAAACATCATAAATGCTAGTTGATGACAAACCCTTTAATTAACATGCCATATCGGCTTAGGTATGCTGCAGCAGAAAATTAGGTAGCTTTTACATATTTAAGAGGTTAGAATATTAATCAAGGAAGAGCTTATTAATATTATCAGACCAGAAAGGATGCAGACAGAATAGTTAAACAGAGATTAGCCAGAATACATTCCCCAGTGTAAATCAGGCGGCAAATACATCAGTTTCACAGCTAACCGATATTTATGGCACCAGATCTTCCTCCTGTTCAGCAAGGGAAATGGGACAGGCAGGTACATCTTTTTGATGCTGAGGCAAGATTCATGTCTGTTCAATATCTGACTGTCCCCGGAGTGTTCATATATCAGAAACTTCTGCTTGAACACATCTCTTTAGCCCACCTCTAGGACCAGAATTACATTAAACATGTTCTGGGCTCTCTTTAGTTTGTCTTTCCAGGAAATGTTGGGCATGAATAAAGTCTTTAGTCAAGGAACCCCTTAGATGCCATTCTAGCCCTAAAAGTTTGTCTGAAGCGCTGGGACAGGAGCCGTGGTAAGACATGCAGTTTCAGCCTGCTTCCCTTATTCCAGAAGGAAAGAGACAATTATCTCTTGTTCTGAGACTGCTAGAAAAACTGTCCAGAAACAAAGCCCAAGTCAAACTGTACTCCTTTCTGTCAAAAGGGCCAAGTACCCTCTTCAGCCTCTCGGCTAGTGAGCACACATGAAAGCCAAACACTAAAAAAGCAGTCATCTTCCCTCCTCCGAGCAGAGGGCAAGAGAAAGTGCAAACCCCGTGTGATAGATGGTATATGCATTCCTGAGCCTAGCACTGGAGAGACGCAGCACTCAGCAATAAAGAACCTGTCAAGGACAGAGTTGTTTCAGACAGCTTGCAAGGTACCACAAAGTCAGCTGGCTGATGATTGCCCCAGGAGCGTATCTGCTGCTGGGAGCAGCAGGACCCCAGCACCGGGCAGTCAGGAGCTGCCTTTGGCTTTCTCAGGATGGACATCTCTATTACACAGCACCACGTGAGAGCTGCTGTGAACACCACTCCACCAGCTGATGACTTTTGAATGTTGGAGAGTACCCGGTGTAGAGGATCAGTGTAAAGGGAAGGAGACGGGCCATGAACGTACAGTCTCACCATACCCTCCTGGGGATAATTAGCACTGGGGAAAATGGGGTCACGCATTTTGCCATAAAAGGTTAATTGCTCTGGCTGTCTGAAGGGAGAACAATGTAGAATTTAAACTGTTTCTTTTCCTTTGATTTCAACAGGCTTCTCATCCATTGCTTTTGAGAGGCATAGCACTCTTCAGAGTGGTGAGGATTTTTTGTTTTTTTTTTTTTTTTCTGAAGTAGTTAATGTTTCTGCTAAGCAGTTAGGAAGCATCCAGCTGTTAAAAGCCTTTAATTGGTGAGTCTGCACTTCTTCAGCACCTAGGGGCTGGTGACAAATAAATGATCTTGTCTTTTAGAAATACCAACAATAACTGCAGATGTTATTGAAGTCAAGGTGAAAACAGATAATTGTGACTTACTGAAACAACCAATTCAGGGACTAAGCACATCTCGTTCTGTGAAATTGCAGTAGGATGCACAGAATTTTCCATGCTGTAATCCAATGATTTGCTGCTAAAATTGTTTTGCACTTCTTCATTAGGACCCAGGCTATTGGAAACTACATCACCAGTAACCCCAAGAATTGACCCAGGATGTTGTGATTTATGTCCCTTCATTACAGCAGAGCTTGAAATACAGCTGTATCCATCAGTACATTCCTAACTTTTTTCTTGACATGATAATTTGAGACTTCTGTGAGTTTCAGTGCACTGAAACTGGTACCCAACTAGCAGCGGCTGAATTCCAGCTTATCTTCAGTTTATTCAAATGTTTTAACTACTTAAATTATTTCAGAAATTCAGTCCTTCTCTGACAAACATGACATTAGTTCCCCACCCGGAATCTGTATTCTTTGTAATTATATTGCTACAAGTTGCAAATCCTGCAGCAGCTTCATTTAAACCTTTTAGTGGAAGTTTGTACTGCTGCCTGTTGTATGAGCATACAAGAGTCCAATAATCTTCCTGCTGCCTGGCTCGAAATTAAGCTCAATGCATTTTGTACTGTCCTCAGGTTTTCTCCGTGCTGTGGTCGCTTTAATTTGTTACCACCTAATGGCATTGCCAAGACTGCTTCGGGAAGGCGACTGACAGACAGAAATGGAGTCTGGGGGTATAAGACAAGGGATGAGAAACATTTAGGAGTTACGCAAGCAATTAATTAGTGAGGTGGTTCTGGAAGATGGGTGGTTAATTCCCCAGGAAAATGTCTCCTGTAATCTTTCTTTACCTCATGCTTCCTATAACAAGACTAGTGTTCACCCCATACGATGGGCTGTTTTCAGCTCCCGCGTACTGCTTGCCAAAGAGGCACTGGCTGTTGCCTGCCAATGCAAGTGGTGTGCAGGATGATCTATAGCACTGCCATGTCTTCCTTGGCTCCTGTGAGGCAAAGCACAGGAATCCCCAATTTCTGCTCTCATTCCCTGAGGCACCTGAAGCCCAAGTCCCTGGGACATCAGTCTGGCCTGGGCAGAGACACACTGTCCACGGTCAGATGTACCTAAGGCTCGTTCTCATCCAGTTCAACCCCATTACTTGACAGGGTATAAATGAGGTCAGTAGATCAGATGAGAGTTAAGCACCTATTTACAGCATTTACTGGAAACATGTTGTTAATAACTTCACTGCACACTTAGTTGAGAGGTGAGGATTTCTCCCACAGGTAGCTGAGTCCTTAGCCTGGAGGCATAGCCCAGCAAACTTTACCTCTGCCAGGACAGAACTTCCTTGCACTGTCCTTTCCTTTAAGTCTAGCTCATCATTTGGACACTTGTTTCATCAGAGCCGTCAGTGAATGTGAATGGTGTCTCTGTGGGGGTATCGCTGAAGAGTGTTTACTGCCTGGTAGATTGAAAGCATGTCTCAATAATTCCCTTTCCTTGCAATACGCAGGACCTCTGTACATAATGATCTTCATGCCATGTGGTGCAGTTTAGTGTCAGGAAATTGCTACAGGAATGCTCTTGCATTTATGTGAGAATTCACGTTAAATGAAGAGGGTTACCAATGTGCTGATTCCTCTATCCGTTTGTATTTGGATATCAGCTGCACTGTGATCACAAAACTACATTTTTGTAAATTCTTCCACATTCTGCAGTAATTTGCTCTTCATTTTTTCCCCACCATGCTCCTCTCATCCCTTAGCCAAAGCAAGATGCAACATGAACCTTCTTACTTGCTTCACAGTAACCTTCCATGTACCTATTAATAAAAGTGCACTAGTAAAGCAACGTATCTGACAGACCTCACAGTGTTCGTAATGCCAAAACGGTGTGCTTCCCATGGATGCCTCACACGCCAGAAATTAGATAAATAACTTAGCAGCTGGAGTCTATCTTCCTGCATTGGCATATCTAATCAGTTCTGTCACATTTCTTACCTACAAAATAGCGATCCAACCTACACAAAGGCATTATTAGAAAACTTTTAAAATTAATTAAGAAGGATACAAGGAATTGAAAAGTGTTCTTCTTCACAAGTGCTGCCTTTCTCAAAGGCTTCTATGTCGACATCGTTGATTTTACAAATCAAAACATAATGTCTCTAACTGCCAGTGTTGCAAACCCAACCCAGAGTGGAAAATTGAACTGCATTCTTTCCCCATCATCAGAAATAGAAGTCCCGCAATCAGAGCTGATCTGACAGGTTTATTAATGATGTGTGAAGCAAAACTGAATCCAGCTCAGCCTTCCATAGCTGTGTTGGCTCTGCAATATTAACAGCGGCAAAATCATCATTAGAGTTATCACTAAAAAAATCCCCAAATGCAATTCAAAGAAACACAGAGGGAGCCAATACATTGAGTATCATGATACTGGCTTCTAAAATCCTTCTGCTTGCTATAATCACATTTCAAATAACAGTGTGTATGTGTTTAATTGTTACCGTATTTATATAGAAATAAAATGTAATTTGAAGACACTGACTTCCTTGGAGAGTGAAGCTACATTTAGAATAACCTTGAAAGAAAGCAAAAAGGCTGTCTGAAATAACTGAACAATAACTAGTCTGAATCAGAGACTGGAACAAGAATTTAACATGCTGAGAAACTGGAGAAAACATCCAAATAGATGATCTTAATCTTTGGGAAGCAGGAAACCATACAGAAGCTGTGAAGTTAAATGTAAAAAGACAGAACGCTTTTAATAGGTATGAGAAAGTCTGCATGATACTGGTAAATGGCTATGGCTCATAGGTTTGAGATTTTGCAATACAAATGTAAGAGAAAGAAAAGAGCTGCATTCCTTGAAGAATTCCAGCCACAAAATATTATAAAATGCAGTATGTTTTCCCATCTCTTCTTATGATGATATGTTTAGGTCTGACTTTGGAAGGAGAACCTTATGGGATTATTCTTCTTTTATTTTCTTTCCTTGGATTTATCTGTAAAACAGGCCTGTGTGAATATCAATGACTCTTTGCTTGTCATTGAAGAAATAGTAGCAGACCATCTGAATTCACAGTTTTGCATTACAAAGCACAGTATTTAAAGGATTAGAATATAATTTCCACATAATTTTTAAAAGGGAGGCTGGCAGTCCAAGAGGAATACACCAGATAGTGCTAATTTTGGTCTAATTCTATCCCTAAATAAATGTCAGACTGTGAATAAACAACTTGGATGTCATCCAAGTATAAAAGATCACTAACAGTAACTGTGCTATGTAAACAAATCAGAAATCCTGATATTGATTCAAATAGGACAAAGATGCTATGCATGATCAGAAGTAAAAGTTTATGAAGGAACGTTTTATATTTACATTACTCTATATTTCAATTTTACTTCAACTGGAAATGCTTCATGCATTACTATATCTCCTTACTAAGGAAAGGGTACTGCTGTGGTGTTAAGCTGCCATAAAAACCTAGTCCTCAAGCTGGGTCAACTTTCAGTTATTTACTGTTGAACAACATCCTATTATTCTCACTATGACAGTTACTTCTGGTTCATTACATTACCCAAAATACCAGATTGTGAATAGAAACATGCTTAGGGAACACAAGGTCCTATGTGTCATTATTGCTTTATTCAAACCAATCATTAACTATTTCTAATTAAAAGCTTTCCAGGCAAAAGTACCTCCAGTTGCTCTCCTAAGTCGGAATCAAGAGCATCAGAAAGTGTAAAAGTAAACACAGCTGAGTATTCACCTGCTTATTATTTGTTTAGATTACAGCCGTGACCAGGCAGTTTCCAGATGGAAAGAGTCACAGACCACAGTTCAGCAATGCAGTAAATTCTGGTTTAGAATGAAAGATAATAATGGCATGTAGTATTCTACTGCTGTAAATTAGCACCAGTGGTTGAAATTTGTTCATTAACTTTGTACCTGTGATTATGAAGCCAGACCAGGTACACCCTATGACATTCTAATGTTATGCTCTGCCAAGTACTGCAGCTTCTTCCACAGCTGACATAAAAGCAAAAAGTCAGTATAAACTTTGTATTGCGTGTTCCTGCATATGAGAGAAATTCAGTCGTATGCACACACTTATTTGGATTAAGTTTATACTGGCAGAAAATTCCTGCAGTGGCTGCTCGGTTGTTCAGGACTGTGAATTCAGAGCCACCATCGCTGCCACAGACCATGTTTAGTGTTTGCTGTGGAAAAGCAGGGAGCCAAAGCAAAACCTCAGTCATTTGCTGCGAAGTCAGGATGAACACTGGGCAAGTGCAGAATATCACCAGCAAACAGGCTGCCACCGATAGTCTGCCATCCACTAAAGTCAGACAGACACACACCCCCCACCCTGTCCCAGTAAAATGCTTTTTCTGTGTTGCACTTCACAAATAGGGTCAAAGACAGATTTTTTTAGAGTGGATCTAGAAGTCCAGTCCCTCCAGTCCCAGGCAGCTGGAGTTACAGTTATTCCCTCTACTTCTGAAGTAATAAAGTGTTTGCCTGCCCTGCTCCTCTAAAAACATTGTTCGTGAAGTTCACTCTTGTGCTTAACAACCCTTTAAAAATAACCTGGATGTACTTGTGGGTGATTTATCCTTCACCTGGTTTTGTGCTAACATAAGTCTTATCCCAAATGACACTCCCCTTGGTCTTTGTTTTTAGCACATGCTACATTTAAAATGAATAGTTATATCTTCTATCACCTTCCAGTCTGGTAAGCCTAAAATCCCAGCTCTCCAAGTTTCTTCTGATAGAATAAACTCTCCTTTCTTCTGCTCATCCCACAAACCCCATTCATTCGAGCTCATACTGAACCTTTTTGGGCAGGTGACAAAACTCGTACTACACAGTCCCACCAGTGCTTTCCCAGTAGCACACTTCTTTGCTAAATATTCCCCACCTTCGGTACTTACAGACTACATTTGCTCTCTTCAGCATTACATCACGTTGGTGGCTTAGAGTCAGGCCTTCTTCAACCAAACTGCCCAGTTTTTTTTTCTCTTCTCATGGTTCCAATAGGCAAGACCCAGCTTGTAGCAGAAATTCTCAGTATAAGCCCTTCTGCACATGGCCTTGCATGTTGAAGTGTTAACATTTCACCCCATTTCTATTAACAAGGTCAACCACTACTTTTTGCAATATGCCAAACCTTATCAATATTGATAGCTTCCAATGTGACGCTGTCAGCAAATTTCATGAAAGTACACTCCCACTGTTTCTGTTAGAATTGCTAATGAAAAATAATCAGTAAAAGAAGTGTAGTTAAGCTCCAAATAATCATGTCTACCAGCTCTGTAAGATTGTATATACTATGGTAATGCTTTACATTATTTACAAAGGACAGCAATGATTATTTCTTAGTTTATTCAGTACGCAGTCTCTAAGAACACACGTGGAAGTAAATTGTGTGCTTCTGCACGATTGCAAAGCTCACAGGGCAGTGAAGAGGGTGGTCACTTATCTAAAGACTAATAGGTGTTTTGTTTACAGTTTCTGCTTTCTACTCAGAGGCAACTCTTAGCTAGTCACCAAAGGCATTAACTCGTGTTTCTTCTCAGATTTTGTAACGTTAACCAGTAGACAGATGTTCATATAACATACGGTCATCAGAACAAGTAGCACTGATGGTACAGAAGCTGGCAATCTGATGTGAAAGACCAAGGAGAGAGGACTAGAGGTCTGCAGTGCAGCCAGCAATCCACTCCTCTGCACCTAGTTCAGGACTTAGAGCATGGGTGATAACTCTGTAGCATAAACTCTGCTCCTCCTCTGGCACACTGGAGAAACAGGGAAAGTCAGTGATGCTGTTTGTCCAGCAGCATCGACAGTCTCTTGTGTGTTTGTGACACCTGAGCCCTGTCTTTCCCCATTCGGGGCAGACAGGGTACAATTGACTGACCCGTTCACCCTTTATTACCTCTACAACTAAAGCAAACAGAGCTCCGAAACGAATCAGTGCTTAGGAGGATCTCAGAGGTGGATGCTACAGAGACATTGCTGTGATTAACCTTTCTGGCCACGGAGCACCTCTGATGCTCCTTGTAAATCCAGTAGAACTAACAGAAACTCATAAACAAGCCTCCTGGAGAAAGGAGGAAAATCCAGTGACATTTCTGACAGGCAAGAGAATGATGTGGCACTGTAGGACCAAGCTGTCTTCCTCGGCAAAAGAGACAAATCTTATGTAGGTTCTCTGCTAGGACATGAAGAGAGTAAAGGGGTGCTTCCTTTAGGGTGTCATTTCTTTGTGCTCTACAGATCCTTTAGATGTGTGTGCCTGGGGAAATGAGATCTGGGGGAGAAGGTACATTTTGAGGCAGTCTGGGGAGAAAACATGTAATGTTATTCATTTTGTCCCTGGGAACCTGTACGCTTATCAATACTGCAGAAAATTCCAACATGTTGGTATTGATTTTCTTTTTTTCTCCAAATCACAGCAAAAGTCAAAAAAAGTGTGAAATAGAACGTTCAAACATTGAAGATGTTGCATTTACTTGCAGACTGACATTAGTCCAGCTGAAAAGCTGCAGCCTTTCACCACAGTTTGTTTCAAGACTTTTGTGCCCATTTTCTACCCTCTTGCTCCTTCATGCACTGTGATTTATTCATGATGCAACCCCATCAGGAACTGGAAACACAATGTTTTCATTATCTTCCTCTGGTGAAAAATTCAACTAAAACCATCCTATTTTTCTAACTGAAATGTGTTCAAACTGACAAAGCTGTGTTCTGACATGAAAAATATTGTTTCAGTATAGTGCTTCATGCAGTCCTAATTTGAGCCCATTCACATGGATTCATTTGGATGGCAAAGAATCAGATCACAGCTTTGGTGCTGTATATATAAAACATATTCCTTCTTTGGAAAGCACAGCGCCCTTTCCGCAATGAAATTAGAACATTAGCGTGGTGCCAGAGATGAGGCAGAGCCAGCCGCGTTCATCCAGTGTAAGAGAATGAAAATTGGTGTTGTTCCCAAAACCAGTCACTGGCATGATGTGCACGCAGTGAGTGGCAGGCACAGTGGCTGAGACCCACAGCCCCATTACTGGCTCATTCAAGTAGTATTTCATGTTTGTGCTTGGTCTGCTTACGAGCATAAATTGCTGCATTTCAACCTCATAAGTGCTCATGGCATATGACTCAGAGGGCAAAGTTTTACTGATGAGTTGTTCTTGTTCCAAGGCCTCTGTCTGCGCTTTAGCAGTGTTTGGGCTCTGAAGCTTGCTACTTGGGTGGTGCCTTTAGCTGTAGGTCAGCAGCAAACATGAGAAAGCTGGAACCATACCCAAGTCCTACTATCAAACAACGTGTGATGTCGGCTAACCAAATCTTAGGGAAGAAAGGACTGTACCTTTCAACCATAAATATGCGTGAGATGTCACTGTGAAGACAAAGGACCTGCTTGTGGGGGTAGTCCAAAAGCCTTGCAGAACTGCTACACTCATAAGACTGTCTTACATTTGACTATTATCAACCTGTAAGTTTTAAAATGTTATGTCTGTGACACAAAATTAAAACTGATAGTTTTTAAAATTCTGATTGTTAATAGACGGAAATCCTGGAGGGATCATGAAGCATTTTGCCATCACATGTAGCTGGATAACTGGATTCTCACTTTAATCATGTTTCTTCTGCTTCATCCTTGAGGAAAAGCAGAGGCACCCACTCTGGGCATGAATTTATATTCTGAAGACTTTAAATTTGCACAAAGATGTGTACTGCCCTGTGCTCTTCCCACTTCAATACACCCAAAAGGAAATATCTAACTGCAAAGATAAGTGATATTGTTCTTTCCCAGGATTTAAAAGTCCAGAACAAATCATCAGCCTGGCATAATGTTTAACACACTAACTTTCTTTTAAACCTGAAAGTGTGTCAGTATCTATTTGTCTTCTACATTTTGCTTTTCTAAAATTGAAGCCTCCAAAACTGAAGAATGTCCTTCTGAAAGTCCCCACCAGCGCAGAAAGGGAGCCCTAGGTGAAATGTTTCCTGAGCACCAGGTGTGACCACATTTTCTGAGAAAGAAAAATGACATCACTGGTAACAAAATTTCAATCTGTTTTACAATAGTATGTATCAACAACACCTTCCATTCCAATAGGATAATTCCTTGTCAATCAACACAAGTCCCAGTATGGATATCTTAATAATCAGCTTTGTCGTGTGTTCCAGTGCCAGTGCTACATTTGCCCACAGAGATCATGAAATGAATGCAATTTCCAGATGCAAAAGCATACAAAATTGTGGCTAGGTGCCTCCTCTAAAGGAAAAGCTTGTGCTGTCTTCCACACTTTTAGCTGAATATATCTGATCATTCAAAAAAGACTGGGAATCCATCACACATTTAGACAATGTACAAATACAACAAAATTATAATATCTAATTTGTCAGTTATGAGTGCCAGAATGCATCCTACCAGTCCATCCGAAACTGGAAGAAATTGAATGCAGTTAGTCCATTCCCAGCTGGAACCTCTTTCCACTAAGACATCTGCAATGTAACACAAAGACAAAATACTCCAGCAAAATGGATCAGAATTTAATTTTTTCTTTTGCACATTCTGCAAATGGAGGGCACCGAGTATCTTGATTATCAGCTTCCAGCAATAATCCTAAGACCTTGCTGACTCAATGACATTGCCACTGAATGACAGCTGAGTGGCAGCTCTTGAGCAATGACAGCTCTTCAGCAATTTATGACAGTGTATCATGCTCCCAAGAAGTGAACCACTAAATTCAGTCAACATGAGGTATGCCCTCAACCCTCACTGCCTTCAATCTTGGAAAAAATGCTGTTCTTCCAAAGGGCTTCACATGTGCTTGAAATTCTTCTGATAATTAGTGGCGAAGTATGCATTGACTAAAGAATGTGAAAGTGAGAAAGTAGAAATGTGTCTGGCTTCAGAAAAACGATCATCTCCAAAGTGAAACAGCTCATGGACAACAGGTGGAGATATGAAATCATGGCACATCCCAGAGTTAAAAGACAAAGTATTGTTAAGATCACTTCCTAGGCTAGCGCTCTGCAGATCTACAACAACAAAGAGCTTTCTCTGTCACAGCAACTGCCACCCACCCTCAAAAGCAACCTGCAGATCCCAGTGGTAAAATTCAGTTTAATTTAATGAAAGAGAGAGAACATGTACCGTACTTTAGAAATAACCTTACAGACTATATTTAGAGTGATCATTTTACAACAGTAGAATGCACTGTAAGGTGTTTTATTTTGGGGGCAGGGGGGAGCTGCTGCTTTGAACCCCATATATTTAAGCTGGTATTGATACATGACTGTGAATTGACTAGGAAGGAAATTTTCTGGGACACAACCTTAATATATTTTTCCTGCTTCTGTTAAATTATCTGCCAATTCACCAGTAGTGATCAAATCACCAAGGGTCTGCTAAGAGCTCAACCTTCATGCTTATCCAAGTCCTGTCCTGCACAGAAATAATTCTTCTCCTCTCGTCTCGTGAGTATGTCATTCATGAGTGCAGGCATTGCTATTGTCACCTTCCTGATGACCAGATGAATGCAAATGAAAACAAGTCGTTGGTTGCAGGACTTTTCTACTACTTTGATCACCATAAGAAGAAAATGCAGGCTGGGCCTGGAATCTCTATAATGACTTAGTTCAGTCTGAAGAAGCATTATGTATCCAAGTAGTCTGCTGTACTGTGATGAGCAGCACTAAAGAAACACATCAGGGTTCAGCAGGGAATTACACCAGTGAAGGGTCATTTTGGTCATTTATAGCCTCCCATTGTATTTAAGATGGGATAAATTAGATTTAAAAAATCCGTTTATCTTTGGATATCTTGAGGCTAATTAAGCAACATCTCACAAAACCTAAATTGCTTTAAAAAAAGGAAAAAAAAAGAAAAGGACTTCTTTGGAAGTAACATTGTCATTAACTGAATGAGAGAGGTTGTCAGGACTTGCAAGAGAGATTCCCTACTTTTATGTCACCTCAGCTTGTAGCACTGCTGATGTACCTCATTCTGGACTGATTAGTGAGAATTTGTTCTTAAACTCCACCTGAGGAGAAGGAGGGGAATGGTTTGGATACACACATTTGCTCAACGTTTGGTCTATCTTCTGCTTACCAACAGTTCTTCACATAAACAAAGAAACTATTGATCCTGAATAGTTATGGTCACTGCCTGGCAGGCTTGAGTATAATATTTTACATGCTATTATATTCCTTTGACATATCCTGTCCCTTTGGGTGGTGAAAATTTTTCTGAAATTATAGGAATAACCTCATAGGTTTAAAGACTTCCTCACTGTGGAGTGAAATTTTTCCCACTTTTGCATAAACAGAATAGTTGTGTATTTGTCTTTTCTTCATTGTCTCACTCCCATTGTATTTTGCTGACAATAGTGAGAGGGGGAGAGCTAACAACATGCACGGGAACAGTCTCATTTTTTGTGAACTGATTGTGTGGAAAACATCTGTTTTCTGCCTAGCTTCACTTGTTTGTACACACTCACTGCTTCCAATGATGCAGTGCTGAGAGGAAAAAGGACAACAAAACACAGCAAATCTGCCTTGATTGTTGGCTGTCCTAGTGGCTCTCAGCCCCACTAGTGCAGAAGCTCCCAGTTCATCATCAAGAAATGACGTGCCACTGAACTAAGCGTATTAGCTGAATTCAAGTCAGTACTGTCCTGTCATCTAAGGAGTCTTCATTTGTGTATGAAGACGTCAGCTTTGTCTTTGCCTTTTTGCCCTGCCCTGTGGACCTCTGGCATCCTTAGATAGTCCTAGTGTGCAATTTGGAGCACTCTGTTTGCTGTTTGCCTGCTGGATATAACCATATGATGACATAAATGTGAATGGTAGGTGACAAACCATCAGCACTATTCAGTGGTATACCAAGACTGCGATCAGGGCTATCAAATAGGAAAAGCATTCATTATATCGAATAGATCTTCAGATTTATCACATTTTTAACTTGTTATCACTTCTATCTCCCCCTTTGCAACTGAAGTGGTAGATGAAGTTTCCCTAAAGTTTGACATTTAGTATTTGGCAAAGAAAACAAAGCTGATAGCATTATGCTTCCTACCTGTTTCCAGTCACCTGCTTTTCTTTATTGCTGGATTCTACTTTTCCTTACAGACCACCTTTCCTCTTTCAAACAGGGCTGCTGATGGGTCTCACTGAGTAAGTTCAGCAAGGTCCGCTTTTCTCATCAGGTGATCATTTTACACTGGCCAGCCTCACTGTAGCCTCACTTGAACTTGAATCTGGTGTCATTGTTTTCTCTGAATAACACTGAGTTTTGCTGGAATTCCCAGACATGCCTGTACTTTATTTATGCAGTACAGTTTGACTCAGCATGATGATATTTTGATGTTTTCTTACAGTGATATCAGGAGGTCCCAAGCAAGACCAGGAATTCAGCTGTACCCTATCCATTTACATAACGAAAGAAAATATTGGCCAGAGAACTGACAGTCCAGGAATGGGGCTCTTACCTCCTTGGGCCAATCCTCTCACAAGCTTTACACCATTCATGCCCTCCAAGAGTCTTTTGTGCAGTGGCTCATGGCCTCTTCTGTACTGAGATGAAATTCTGTGGCTGTAAGTCCCTGTTATCTGTTCTTTATGTATGTACTTCCTAGAACAGGCTTTTCTAAAATGTCTTATCCCAATGAACACAAGTACTTGTACACATTCTGTTGTTGCTAATGAACCCAACTTCTTTCTCATTTATTCCCTTAAGAAAGCTTCTTTTTCTTCCCATGGCATCTTTCTGACAAGCAAGGTTGGATAAAGAGCAGCCCTTAAAGTGTTAGTAAATGTTATTTTTACTCAGCCCCACACCATTTTAACTCAGTCCCAGAAAAAGGTATTTTGTAGAAATCCCACAGGGAAATGTTGCCATATGCTTTCAACCTTCAGTGTAGATCCTGGCCTCCATGAAGCACTCACAGCTGGGAAGGGATCCAGGACACAGGAGGACAGGGACACCCTGAAGCTGGCCCAGATCACTCCTCGTTGATCTAATTTTATACCCCTCTGATATGGTGTTTTCCAACTGAAATGAAACTTGTTTTACAAAGGCACTATGCTGTTTTCCCAAGTGAAAAGGGTATTGTGGGAGAACCTCAGCAAGTGTAACTCTAGTAGTGTCAATGGTGCCATATCAGCTTAGATCAAGCTGAGGTCCTTGAGAGATGGTTTTGTTTGACAGGTTCTGTTCCATGGGAAATGGATGGAATAATCAATGACTTGTGTTAGCATGGCTTAATGTTAAGAGCTCTTTAAGAGACAAGCATCCCCAAAGCTCACACTGGGTTTGTTCAAAGAGGATAGAATTGTGTGGACCCTGGAGGATGACTGTGGTTGAACACAAAGAAAGAATAATCTTTCCTGAAGAAACCCTCTTGCTTTTTTTTTTTCAAATAATTTCTATGTCATCCCTCAGAAAGGGTTCTTACAATCCTCAGCTTTTGTAGGGGAGTCATATTAAAGAGCATAGCTTCTTCTTTAGAACAAATACTAAAGGGAAAAAATTCTTCCAGACTGGAAGTGGAGGAATTCCTCTTCCTCCTCCACCCCCAAAAATAAAATCTGATCACCTACTCCTTTAGTTCTACCATCAATATCTTCTCCTTCATTTATCACCTAGAAATACGTTTGTGTTCGATGTCAGTTCAATAAGCTTGTTTTTTAAAAAAAATCTCCTACCTTTTAAACTATTGATTATTCTCACCATGGTCAAAGGCAGCAGTCCAGCATCCACAAGTAACCCTAAAAGAGAAAAGAAGTGTACAAAATACACCACTACCGGACAACCTGCTCTTAGCATACCATGTTGTGCTAATGTTGAGTAAAAAATAAAAGGCAGTGAGGACAATTTTTTCACTCACTTGAACCCATGGACCCTGTAAACAGTATGGGAGATCCCACAGACCCTGTAAACAATATCAGAGCATTATTTTACTATCAGGAAAAATATCAGTAAACATCCTGGCAAAAGTAATATTGTAATTCAAGATGCTCTTTCTAACTTTTTAATTTGTATTAACATTTGGTAGGCTGAGCTGTTTACCTTACTAGCTGTTCTTCTCTCTCTTCATTTTTCTCCACTCTTCAGCCCCACATAAGTTACCAGGCTGCAAAGAGCTGGCATTATTTCATGGTTCTTGCAGGACTGTACAGCTTGCTAGCTTTTGCCTCAATGCACTTCTTCTATTGTTTCTCTTACACAATGCATGCAAACCACAGCGTCAAAGACAATTGTATCACAGAACTAATAATAATGTTCTAGTGTTGGAGAGGGCAATGATCTGTTTTTTTTCTTGGACACAAAGTATTTGGCTTTGTCAACTTTTCTATTTAGAAGTTGGATTAGTACCCATAAAGGAGTGCCCTTGAGCCCTTCTTACTTAATTATAGCTCACAGCCTCTGAAAGTAATTCTACTTGGAGTTCTGCAATCACGACAACCAGCTCCTGCAGAGTGCTTTTCTTGCGTAGATCTCAAAGCACTTTATGTGGGAAGTCAGGGTCATTCTGCAGATGTAAAACTTGAGAAATGAGGAGATGGAAGGAATTGCTGAAGTTCATCCAGAATTTGAGTAGAAAAAAAAAACCCAAAACATAGAAGAATATTAGTCCTTAGTACTCTAGTCAGTACAACATAGCTATCTTGAAGGAAAAACAAAGTTTCAAGTCGAGGGAGCCAGTAAAAAGATACTAAATACAAAGGAATTAAAAGCATCCACCAGAGTGTTTTTCAAAGTTTAAAACATCTTTTCTTTGTTTTACTTATTCCCACAGGAAAAGAAGATGTTCTGGTACAGAACCAGTCCCTCCTATCCCCACACCTTTTTGTGATAATGCTGTGGATCTGGACATTGTATCTTACCAAGATTGTAACCAAAATTTCTCGCTCTTTTGGCATAAGTCTATGGTTCTGGAAAATGTTCTATTTCAGTCAATGTCTAGATGGACTACTCAGAGAAACACAACAAAAGATGAGCAATCCCATGGAGAAAGGGAAGGAGCTTTAGCCACTAGAAGCAAGATACGAAGATTAGAATGATTACCCCTCAAAAAAACTGAAATCTGACCATTAGAAATATAGTCTCCAAAGTCCATTGTGCAACACAAGTTATACGCATTTTTTCAGCACAATTTCAGTTTGCTTGGTTGAAGTAGAAAATATTTCTGGTTATTAACACATAAACATGTAGCATCAGCTGCCCAGTTTTAAAGGATTCATACAGTGATGATACAGACCCCAGCATTTTCAGACTGCCAAACACTTTTCAACTTGGGTGGAAATCTCACAACTAGTTAAATATCTATCCATTGTCATTTATACTAGCCTTAACACAACTAGCATTTTCTAGATGAGTAGCCAGATTTATTACACAAAGTGGGTTTAAATCCAAAGATTCTCCAAAACATTACAACTACTATAAATGAGTAACAGATGCATTAAGAGCTTTCCATCTTTGTGTCCAGGTCAGTCAACAAAGATGTTATCTGAAAATGTCTTCAGAGTGGTCTGTGAACTTCATGATACACTTCAGTAAGACATTAGTAGATTACCATTCACATCAAAATCATGATAACACTTGACACATTAACAAATCGTACTATAAAGGTGAAAAAATACATTAGCTGACAAACGGATGTGTCCTCTCATTGAGATCAAAAGACACAGATTTATGTAATCCATCTGTGAGTTAGGATGTCACATGAACAAATATTAAAACAGAACAGCACACATTAGATCTCCTAATGTCCATCATCCCGACACAGCAGTCCACTTTGAAAGAAGGAAGCTAGGGACTTTGTCTTGATATTTATTTACTTCTCTTACACACATTCTAGTAATAACCCAAATGTTTTACCATTGATTTCTGTTGATGTTGAAATCAAAGGTTAATCCAGGTAGATGGCTGTCAGCTTTCACCTGATTTTGTTGCACACTTTGATCACTGGGGCAACAGAAGAGACGTGATAGCCTCAAATTTCAGGCATGGGTCAAGATGTGGGAGGGCTCTGCATCCAAGTCATCAGAAGTTATCTGGGAGTGGGCCATTTGCATCCTGTTGCTCTCTTTAAAAACTGTAGCTTGAGTCTCTCCCTGACTTTGTTCCTTCTCTTTTAAAAAGAATTATTATCTCACTCTCTGCTTATCTGCTTAGGTGATATGTACAGTGGGGTCAAGGATCAACTTTTGCTATCGAGAGCTTGGTGCAATGGAGTTACATTCTTAAACAGGAATCTCTTATTCCAACCATACTGAGCATCTGTCTGATAACAGCAGAAATTTTCTCCTCTGGAGTCTTGAACACAATATTGTCTGTGACCACTTAGCCTCAAAACTTAAAAAAAACCAGAACAAATTCCCCAAAATTATTCCTGTATTTCAAATTACACTCCCCTTTTTTTTCCTGAGGAATAGAGATTTTGAAGCAATAATTACTTTGAGATGAATAATAGCATCTTAGCTAAGAAACTTTCAGTGTACTTTTAATTTGCAGATGAGAAGTACTGATTTGAGTCTAACAGGACATTTAAATGCTACACAGATATATCAAGTACAGAGATGTCATTGGGCCTCTCCATTTAATAGAATGACAGCAAGAGGAAAAGAAAGCACTTAAGTGATTAATATAATCATTATTTCCAAGATGTTTCTGTTTGAAGGAACCTTGAAGAGGTTTCCATCATTCTGCACAGACTAATTTCTTGAGAAGAAGAACCTAAAGCAAAGCTTTTGAGGGCTCACCAACCATCTGAGAAGGGTCCAGGTCCAGAAAAGGCAGAAAGAGCGTTCACTGGTCATATTTTCATTAAAGCTTTTCATACTTAACTGTCAGTACCAACACTGATATCCTTGCCACCTTGACTGAAAATCTCTTTTCCTTCTCTCTGACTCTTGCTTTAGCTATAGCTCATAAATCAAGTCTGTCACTAAATTCAGCTAGTGCTTTCACTGCTACATACCTGAAAGTGCATCCCTCTTCAGCTTCCACTAAAATAATATCTTACACATCTTTCATCATGGTTGCTTCTACCTAGTCCTTCTAATCCCCACAGTAGACAAGAGTTACAGCAAATCCCAAAACCCACTTGCTGTTTGTATCAGTTTATACCTAGCTCAGCTCCATAAAGCAATGTAGAAGCTTGACAGAGAAAAGCCTGCATCCATCCAGGTGGGCTCCATAACCCCGCAGGGTCCAGGTGCCAGGAATAAAAGGGAAAGGAAGCCCTTTCAGGAGCTTGATGGGGCTAGGGCTAGGTCTATGGATGTGGTGTCCTGTTACCAATGTTAGAAAGGCTTTTTCATGGAAACCCTGGGGAAGGTACAGGAAGGTTATGGAAATCATCGCCAGTACTCTGTGAAAGACAGAAGTGTCCTGCTGTTCAATGGGATGGTGTTTTGAAAGACTGCAGTATATGGAGAGCCCTCTCTTCTAAATACCTTTCAGTCTATCATCAAAGTGGCAGTTACTAATCTTTTGGAAATCCCTCCTAGGCTGTATCACAGTCTCTCTACACTCCCTTCCTGCTTCCTTCTGATTTTAACATCAAATTCACTTGTTTCATCTTCACTTTCAGTTCTCTGAGCATGACTTCTGCATGAATCTCTGTTCTACTTTCTCATCAAAATGATTGTCCTTGCCATATTGCTTTTCTATCTCATTACCCTCTCAGTTTCTCTTTTTCTTTTTTCCTTTCCTTCCTCTTTCCTTCCTCTTCTCTCTATTTCCATCAATACCTTGAATAACCTCTCAGTTCACCCCATTAGTAAAATCTCACCTCTATCCTTATAACACCTTAGAGGCACGCAAATGTTAGTTCACAGCCGTTGGTTGGGCAAGGAAAAACAAACGAGAGTCTTGTAGTGCATCATATATTGGTAAATGAGTATCTCAGTATTAATACATCACCACTAAAGACAAATTACTTAAGAGTTTAACTGCCTCTGAAGTTGCATCTTTTCCTATGCTGGAATATTAAGGAAAGGAGACAAGCATCTAAACATGAATAATCTAAGATTAGGTAAGAATTTGGGCATCAAAATGAACTCATGTGTACTGAGATAGTATCTTATTCTTCACATCCTTAACGTATTTCCAGTAATGATTTTTCTGTATAATAAGAGAGTTGCATAGGTAAAACACAAATAGAAAACCTAGGACAGGACTTGAGACTTTAGATTCCAATGCTCATTTTGTCAGTACTTTATGTAGCAAATAGAAACTGAAGGAAAATATCCAAATCCAAAAGCTCTGCTTATTTTTCAATACTCACTCTTGAATATGAGGGTGAAAAAGTCAAGATAACTACAAAGGATGATATTATTCTATATATTCTCCAGATTACTAAGACAACACTCTGTCTTGACTTCTTTAATGCACTTTCACAGAAGAAAACTGGCTTATTTTTATATATTATGTGTGTGAGCTACCAGATTTGATGGACTACAGAGGGCAGGTGCCTGGACATCAGTATCGGTAGGGCTGCCTGAGTGCAAAAGGTAAGGTCCTTGCCGTGTTTGGAAGTCAGAAACAATTATTTCTCTGTAATACACATATTTGTAAGTTGTGGTTATACAGAGTGATCTACGTGACTCACATTTACCCGTTCTTGTCAAAAGCTGATGCATTGGAAGGGATTTCTTTTGTTCTACAGAAGCTATCTGGAAAAATAGATAGGTAGTGCCAGGTATTATTTAGGTATACCATGTAATTTTAGCCATAAACTGAAGTTAATAATCCCTCAAAGAGGACAATACACTCCCTAATTTGAAACTTCTTTGTTATCTAACAGGCGCAGAACAGTAATAGAGATGGAAATACCACTTACTGATCTGTGTCTCCTCTGTCTCATTTTTTTTTTCAGTATGGGCTGTGTACTAAATGTGCACATTTTCTAACGCGTGCATGACCGGGGTGTTCACTACAACAGTTTTCTGAGAATGAATATTGAGGCTGGCAGTGTGGAGAATAAGGCAGTCTGACTAAAAGCTCCAACACACAGGCAATTCTGAGTTCAGAAATACACTTTATCTCCTTCTGTTCCTAGCTCCCTGGGTTTTTCATGAGAGAATTTCTTCTGCATAATGCACACTGTGTTCTTTTCTTCCTGTCTCCTCCTCGTGGAGTCAGGTCACCATTATCATTTCAGTCTCCCTAAAGTTTTTTATGACCTCTGGTATCACTAAATGAAATATTTGCTCTCTTTGTATTCTTGTCACGCCTTGCAAGAAAGCACTAAGGCTGGAATTTAGCAGCCCTGTAGAGGGAGTGTAATTCCCAGACAATGTTCTACAAATTGAAAAAATCCCTGTGCCTTTATAGTGTGTAACCCTCAGTAGTTGTTGTCTTTCCCCACTTTATTTTGTTTCTTATCTCAGTGCACATAGGGTTTCCACTGCGGGTTGCCTGGGGCAGGTGAGTTTAAAAGATGAAAGTGCCATCAAACACTTGAACCTTCCATCACTTTTGCCCAGCAAACACTGAGAGACTTGAACTGATTACATTTTTGGATTTTTAAGGAACAATCAAGGTCATGCCATGTTGACTGATCCCTTGTTTTCTACTGAGGTTACAGTCTCCTGTCTACATTTTGGAGATAAATTATACAAGCAACAGAAGGTCATGGACTATGAATAAGGTTTACTTAGAAAAGTAAGAAATAAATGATAAACTTGATGATTTTCATGAAATCTCTGTGGATTACAACTATTTTTAAGACTGCAAAATCCTGCCTTTGAAAGGTTGCACTCCATGCAAGGGATGCTTTCATTATATTTAAAATCCTAAAAATAAAATCATGAAAGAAAAAGATCCACCTGTACTTTACCAAAATAAAATGAAATGATCAAGACCTTTCAGCTGACCTGAAGCGCTGTAAAATAATTTACTATCTGAAGACTTGAACTATAATATCTACCTTTTCTCTGTGCAAAGACTGCAGTTTCATATTAGGTAACAGCTTTCCCAATGCCTTCGTTTCTATCAACAGTAGACTGGGACAGGCTATGAAATGCTTAACATTATTTTTTTTATTCTGAGACACTAATGAAACCTGTAGACATTGTGAAGTATTAAAATAAAACATCTATCTCCATTAAGAGATTGACAATAATATGCTCTCTGTTCTATAAACATCTTATTGCCTACAAAAGAGACAAATATCCATACGTTGAAGTTTCAGGAGTCTAATGCTGTGGAAAGAAATGAGTATAATTGAGTGAGATGCTTCATTAATTGAAACTGATTAGTTTATGGTTATCGTTTTGTCAACCTGTACCACTAGTCACTTTATAGAGTACTGAGCATTTTTTCCCTGCTCTCATTATGGAAGCTAATGTCTTTGCATGAGTCAGCAAATGCAGAGGGCTGTTTTCTACTTCTGACTGTGCTAAAAGAGGAATTTGTTATGTGTTTCCAGCTCTGCCTGTGTAATCCTGCTGGTCAAGAATTATTAAACACTGTCATCAAATGAAGTGCAACAGTGGCTGCTTCAAAGGCCTATCAGATGTATAAATGGTAGTCACGCAAAATAAGAAGTGGGGAGTTCATACTGATCCAGCAGCACCTATCTCACTGAGACACTCGAACATGCTTTCCAACACTACCCTCAGGGATTTCCTCTGCAGATGTACAGCCCTGAGAACAGTGAAGACAGACGGGATGCTAGACAGCCTGTCTGTAGAGATGAGCACAGCAGTAATGATGGTGTAGTTTACCCCCAATGCCAAAAAGTGGTAAGTCAGGTTTCAAAATAATCATGGAGAGGGTCCACCCATTATAAACTAAGAGCATTTCTAAATGTGTTTTTAAACATCAGATTTTAACCATCATTTGGGAGACACAAAAGTGGGTCCATGAACATGTCATAAAATCTGGGGTCTGAACTAGTAAAAACGCAGACTCCTTCATCTGCTTGCTCTATCTATTCTCTTGCTTGCCAGGGATAAGCTATAGGTTTACTTCCCTCACTTCTCACTAGTCTGCCTTTCTCCGTTTTTCCACTGCTCATTTCCCATCTCGTGCCCATTTCTCTCATCTCATGCCTTCTCTCTCTCATTTTGTCGTTTGGGTAAAGTATACATTTCACCCTGTTTCCCTGAGACAAATTTTTGTTCATAGTTTCCAAGGATCTCTGTGGTGTCCTAGACCTTCACCACCATCAAACTTAATGCCTTTGTTATTTATAAGTGAAAGATCTAAGAAGCCTAAGGAAAGAGCTAGTGAATGTGGCCAGAGTTTTATTTTTCCCATTTAGATATCCTGTGTTTGTATTTCAACCAGTCTAGCAGGTGACTGGACTGGAAATGTCCAGTTGTATTGCTGTATGGAAGTAAAATGCAAAGAATTGTTTTCTTGTGTGATAAAATACCTGAAACAAATTAAAAATAAGAAAAAAAAAAAAGACCAATTACATGAAAAGAGTAAAGTCCTGCTGAAGATATGTCCTGCTTGCTTAGGGAAGGCGTTATTTAAACACATATAGCTTTGTGTTTCTGTAACAAACTACAAAGGATTTGGATCATGGTTGGTATTTTAAACAGCAGGCACTTACATAGTTTTACACACAAATGACAGAATTCCATAATGAAGTCCTGCTCATGTCACAGTCAAAGGAAGTAAAAACTACAACTAAACTACAGATTTGAACAAAATTAATGGATTTATTTCTCTAATTGCATACCTTCGCAGTCTTTTTCATAAAGTTACGGTTGATCAACAGTCATTTATGGCAAGTTTTTGAACAATACTTGCATTATTATGCAACTCACAAATATAACAGAATATTTGTGAACCGTAGAGTGGTAATGTACACTAAATGCAATCACTATAAACTTTATTCATTTGAATGTATTCACTTAACGCTGTTCTAGACCTTTAAGGGACTGTCTGAAACAGATTTGTTCTTTCTTCTCTGCATTTCTTGATATTTATTTTGAAATTAATGTGAAAGAAAATTCATTTGAGATGCAGGACTAAGACTTCGGTTAATTTTCAGCTTTTCCATTTATTTTCCCTTTAATCTAAAGCAGGTTAAGCTGTAGCTCCTTACTTCAGCCCCCTGCCTTTAGTTGGTAATAAGAAGACTTCTTTTATTCATCTTTTTTCCTGTCTTGTCTATTTTAGTTGAAAGTATTTCAAGGCCAGAATTCTCTATTTTTGCAAATATTGCTTAGCCCAAAGATGCCTGATACTAGCTGGTGTCACTAGAAGGTGTTGTAAGACAAGCAGCTCACAAGCATACCACTTTTGCTAATAATTTGGTATAATTTATCATATAGCTTTCTTTTTTCTGATGGAATTCAAAGCAGTTCATTGTGCAAAGAGTCATTTCTTTGGACGAAGTTGTGGAAGGCTATGCAGGGAAAGGGAGCGTTAATTTCTTTTGTCTTAGCTCAGTTTTCTGCATTTAGGACTCAGCGTATGCAAAAGCACCTATTGAATCTTCTGTAGTGGATATCTACTAATCAATAGGCAATTGTGCTCTTGCTGAGTCCAAATGGAAAATGATGCAGCAGAAAACAAAATGTGCGAGGCAAAAACTTGAAGTCCTCAGTTCTCACATTTATTTAGTCAAACCTCTAAATAAGCCAGAGGGACTGAAGGATTTACCTTCCTGCATTTCTCTTTTTGTTGAGTTTATCTGGGAGGTTATTTCACCCTCTTACATAGCAAACATGAAAAAGGTTGGTATCAAACTAACATTACCAGTCCTAACTAGCTGTTGTAAATTCTGAGGATGTTGACAATTACATTACACTATCAACCTGGATAATTGGCCTTTGGTAACATACTTCATCAGGCATTTAAAAATATAATAATAAATAAATCCTGGGTGCAGTGTCAGTAATTCTGAACCAAATAGTCTTCATCAGATTACAAAAAAAAAAAAAAAAGAAGTTGCAGAGGAATGAGGCAGGTCAAAGTAGTTCTCCTCTGATCAACCAGGGATTTAGAAGAAAGGTTCAAGCATTGCAGTCCATCTCTCCACCCTCTTCATAAAATCTCAAACTAAAAAGTTGCAAGCCCTTGCTTTTCATGAGCTTCCTTTAGTTCATCTGAGGCTTAGAAAGGCTCTTTCAAAACCAGGAAGATTTTGAAAACCTTTTAGTTGGGGATTGAGTTGACAATATGAAATTTTCTTCATGTTCCCTTGCAAAGAGGTGCTATGAAGAAAACAATTCTTCAGAACTTAGAAGTTTTATCACGCTATTTCCTCAGGTATTTCAGAAAACTTCTGTTCTTCAATTAGGGCAGTCCTGAGGTTCCTTCAGAGATTAATAAAAAGGATTTCAAATTTTTTTTCTTTTTTTTTTTCCACCAGTATCTGTCAACTAGTCCCTCCAAGTGTGAGACGTGCAGGATTGCTGAAGCTTTATTACAGCAGGGTGAGAGGAAAGAAAGTCCAAGTGAGCCATGAAGATGATGGACCTGAGTTTCAGTAGAGCCTGAGGCACCTCTGACTCCAGTGGCAGACGATGACCTGGATGCTTTGAGGCCATTAAAATGAGTGGGATAAAAGTACTATTTAAAGTGACTTGACAGCGCTATCATCCCTACAGATGTGACCTGTTCCTGCACAAGTCCTGAGACCTATGTATCAGGTAATCAGCATGTAAATTCCTTTGTTTCTGTTTGCTGCTTATTAAATAAAAAGATTTTGAAGAGAGCCGGAGTGGGTCTTTTGAGTCAGTCAATGCCAGTCCTGAAGAGAATGCAAGAGCAGCAGCTCTCCAGTACATATCTCCACTGGATATGGATGCTCTTGCATATCTCCAGTGAATCTTCACAAGGCAATATGTCTTTTTGGCATCTTCCCAGACCCCACCTCAGCGATCTGTTCATGGTTCATTTCCACAATATGTGACCTTATGACAGACAGCCTGCTTTTCAAACATGGGAACATAATTAAAACCTCTGAATTTTTCATTTGTACACTCAAACCTGGCACCAGAGGAGTTAGCAGTTGCACATGCAAATAAAAAGAACAGTTGTGCGTTTTCATGCAGCACCTGTCTTTGGCAAAGGTATCTTTGCTATGCCAAAGAGAATTATTACAGATAAGCAGAGAGTATGTTTCTGGTTTGGAATCTGTCTGTCTCTTCCCATCAGTCTCTAATATAAACACAAACATCTCCACTCAAATTTCTGAGCATGGAAGTTTGTTGCTGCTGTTTTTTGCTTAACAGTCATGATGACCTTAGCAAATAAACCCAGAAACTCAGCTCTTTGGGTTGAATTTAATACATTTTTCTCAGTTTAGGATTCATCAGTGTGAAATACCTGCTTAAAGGAAAAATTGTTAACACTAGAAGGCTCTATTCAGCCTCCTGTCAGTGGTTACTTTCCCATGTGATGAATCACTACATCCCACATGGTCCAAAGTACCCGAGTGCAACCAGCTTTCCTGGACAAGGTAGAGAGGGCTTAACAAATCTATATGACCCCCCCAATCAAACACAATTTGTGTGTCACTAACAAATACAGTCTTATTCCTGTGATCAGTGGGGTGTTTAGAAATGAAACCTCTCTGCCTCCTCTGACAACCCTCCCCACACAAATTTTCCTCCTTTCACAGGTTCCAACCTTAAGCCATGTTTCCAGTCATAACACTGGATCCTGCTGCGGCACAAATTTGGTCCAGATCAGAGCGTACGGTCAAGCTTCTGCCAAATTACCCAAGCGCTGATAGAGAGTGGAAGCTGGCTTTCTGCTCTTATGTCAGCTGTGGGAGGAAAGACAAGACTTGACCAGGCATAAAGTCTGTTCCTATAAGGTGGAGCTGGCAACACTGTTTTTACCAAACAGTAGTCTTTATGAGATATATATATATATATATACATATATATATATATATATTTTTAGGAGTGTTATTTTAAATACAAATCCATTCCATGATCTGGTTGGCACACAAGCACACAAACAATTGTGTTGATACAACTGTGACATGGAAGCAGGGTCCGCTGGGAACACCCAAAGTCGGGATTCCCTCTGGTGTCCCTATAGTGTGTATTTATGATCTCAGTTTGTACAATGACATCTTTAATAACCTCCAAAGAAGTAGCAATCTCTGACCAGCTTTCGTCCCCAACTTAAAAAAATATTCTCTTCTGCCACAGCAATCGGTCTGACTGTATTTTAGTACACTGACAAACCCCTTACACTCAGTGAGTGGGGTAATTAGCGCAGGTGTGTTAATTGTACAGGTGGAATCTTATACATCACAGTAAATACATTTACACAGTAAATACTTTACTTTTGTTTTTATATTCTAATGCAATCAATGGCATTTTAATACCATCTTCTGTTTCAGGGTAATAGTAATAATGGAGTCCACATGGAAACTAATGTATAGTAATTTATAGCTTTGCGCCTACAATTTCCAGGAAGATTGGTAGGTAAGGGGGAGAATCTGATATTGTTACAGTTGACGTTAGTAACTAAAGTTAAAGCGTGTCCTAAATAATTGTCTCATTAACCTTCTCCAAGTTCATAGGCTGGACAGGGATATGACTACAGCTGACAGAAAACGTCTGGTAAGGTGAAGAAAAATAGAAAATGATTTACAGGCTTACCCTAAAAGTCTTACAGCTACTCTGACATACCAGAATAGAGATGTGTCAGTGGTAAAGGAGGTTTGTGAGGACTTGGCTGCTACTGATTTCATTATGCCTTAACATAAGGCTGAAGTGCCCTGTTTTTGTGAGTAGTAGCAAAAAAAAAAAGAAATGTGAGAAAGGAAGTGATTTAGCTAACAGTAAAGTGGCCTTCAAACAGATCCAGCTATTTTAAATCATCTATGCATCAGTATGACACATTGTCTTTATATCATTTACCATTTTTTCTCTTTTGCTCATTCCTTTCCGCTCTTCCCACCATGGTGTGAACTTCCACGCATCCCTGCAGTTCCCAGAGAAGCCAAAACCTGATGTCAGCCACACGCTGCCATCTCCAAAGGACTTGAGCAAAAGATGCCACAGACAAGGTGATATACTGAAGGTTTGCTGACCACTGTCCAGGTTGGTCTGGAACTCAATTAATCTATGAGCCATTAAGTAAATGAAATCTAAAGCCGTTTCCCTGTTTCTCTGAACTATCAATACATTAGTGCGGTCTGCTTAGGCTCCAAGCCATTAAAATAATAGAGTTAGGAATACCCACACACCCATCATTTTCAGGGAATTCGGCCTCATGCCCTGCTCTTCTCATTAGAAAGAAGACAGATGATAGTTGTCTTTCTTTTTTTCTTCTGTTTATATTCCCCCCTCCTTCTTTCTGGAAACCTTCCCAGAGCAGTCTCCCCTCTCCTTACCTGCCTTGCTCTGGGAAGCACCTCACTGCCAGCTGGCTTCCCAGGGCAGTTGAGGCAGCCAGATTTATTGCAGCAAGGCGACCCGAGCCACTGTCCTGTCTGGTCTGCGAGTGAACAGGAGCAGCGAACCCTTTCTCATCACCTCTTTAGGCCACAAATGCATTTGGGACTTTCTGATCACCTAATTTACCATTTAGCCAGTGCAAGCGTTTCGCTTGTAAAATCCTGAAAATTAACAGTGGCAATTAAGGCACCAATGAATAGAAGAGCATCTATGGTAGGTACCCATGTGTCCTCTGTGGCTGTTACATCCCAGCAACCCACGATCTGTCACTGACTTATTCTCAAACAATGCCTAACAATTCACTAAAAAGAGACTCCAAAATTTGTTTTTATTACTTGCTTAATTTGGTGAAACACTGATATTATTTAATTATTGTTAAATGATTTTATTATTATTATTATTATTGCTATTGGAATACAAAAGATGAATCTGTGGGGAAAATCTATGTATTTTGATAATCTTACCAACTTGTCTTAATGAGGAAAGCAAGGTTTGGCCTTCTCCTCTTCAATCTTATACGTTGCACACTTCCCTTCTTTGCACTGTATTGCCTCTGGGGTGGTGAGTAATTACTTTTCCTGTTCGGGCTTTGCCTATATCTTGCCTCATGCTCAGATTGCAAGTATCTTCTGGAGATCTCAGCCTGGATAGAAAAAGGTGCATGAACAGGCATGAATAGCTATCTATAGGCTTGCAAATGCAGCAGGACTCGATCGTAAATGGCTGCTCTTCACTTGCTAGGTAAGTTACCTGGCTTCTCTGTGTCTCATTTATTCCTTCTATAAATGAGAGGTGCTTACCTTCTTTTCCTGGAACAAACAAATTCCTTCTTGACACAGTCTTGGATCTTTTAACATTTTCCTGGATCATTTTTTCCATGCAGCTTATAAAAACGAGTGTCTGTATTCTGCAGCCATGCCCCAAGCCCCATTGAGAAGCCACATTTCCATTGCTCCTGAACCTGAAGTCAAGCTGCTTCTTGTTTCCATTGCTGAAAACCCTAAGTTCAAACCTGAGCAAACTCTGTCGTGATTCCTGCCAGCCCCTCCAGGAAAGTGCTGCTTCATACTACATGCAAATTAATGTCTTTGGATGGGCTGCCCTAAGCCTATTTATTTCAAGTCTAGCTCAAGAATTCTCATCTTTAGGTCATTATAAACTTCTTTGCTTTGGTTAGATTTTCTCATTCCCTAAGGATGCCACAAGATTGCTCAGCGTCCCCCCAAGACTCAGGTTCTGGTTTACGAGCTGTCAGGCGACTGCTCAAGCAGTAATGAAAACACAGCGTTGGATTATGTATTGGTAGCAGGTAGCTGAAAAGTAGCCTACCTGTACCTATGCAAAAATTGAGAAGAGTTAACACTTTTAAAAGCAAAAGGTTTACCTTAAAAAAAAAAAAAAGAAAAAGAAAAAGAAAAAATAGCCTTGTCATCAATAAGAAGGCACTCACTGGTAATAATGAAGAGAGGGTCATGTTACACAGTACAGTTAGCCTCCAGTGCTGCTTCCTTTCACTGTCTTCCTTGGGGTACTTCTGATAAAGTTTGTTCCTTGGCTTTACCGCAGTGGTTGGCTTCCTCTCACTGATCATTTAAAATCAAGTCAGATACCTGAAACACTGGCTGTGGCAAATACAGCCAACCTTCTACAAAACCCAGTAGTTATTAGACCCTTGAAAATTACTTAGTAAACACATCAGGGTTGCTACTTGTTATTTTTTATTTTGAGTGCAAAGAAACAGAGTTTATGATGTTATCTTGAAAAGAAAATGTCTGGGTGCGTCAGAACTGAAGGCACTGATGGCAGGACACATGTAGTTGTCAGCACATTCACAGTGAGGCTGTTCCTCGCTGTTTCCATAGAACAGTAAGGTCTTCTCATTGGGTCAGGGATGGTGGAATTGGTACTTTCCTTCAAAAATAGCCCAATTCAAATTCTGTGCTCCTACCAGCATAACTACTAATGTGCCCTGAAGGCAATGGGAATGTTTCACAGTGAATGAGTGAGTGGAAGAGGGTTTGGTTCAAGCAAGGCCATCTGTAGCTTACTTGGTAGTTGGTGAATTTGGCGCTAACCATCGTGACTTCTACTCATGACTGGTTGTTTACTTCCCAATACATTTTCTTATAGGTACTGTTAGTCCTTAGAAGTTTCCACATAGCATTTTCCAGATGACATTAACTAAAAAACTTCCCATCCCTACTTCATAAACTCCAACAACAACAAACCACAAACTCGTGAAGTTCTTTCTTTTCTAATTTGTTTTCTGTAAATTCATGCAACCCATTGTTACATCTCATTAGAGACCTTTAAAGCATGTTATAACCATTTTGAACTTTTAATTATTTTTTTACAGTTGAAATGTGAATAGAACTTTAGTCTGTTCTTTATCTTACCTTAATTTAGTGTTAATTTTAGAATTACTTTGAATTACAAAACAGGTTAGAGATTATAAACTGAGTTCCCTTTAGTGTAGCTGATTTTCCTTCCGGAGCAGAGAGCATCCAAAGATGGTTTTATACTTCCTTATAAAAAAAGGAATTTTTTTCACTCTGTAAACTGAATTTGTCACTGGTAGAAATGGTGGCCAATCACAGTGAATAGTAAACATGCTGTTTACCTATAAAGTCCCATGAAACACTCTTGGCAGCCTCTCTGTAAGCTTTTCATCTATGTCTAACATTACATTCATCCAGGTGGGAAGGTCAGAGCACATCTTGGAGTGCGTGGGGAATTTTGCTTCTCTAAAGGTCCTGTTTCCATACGTGTTTTTGTCAGAACTCACCTTCTGTAGCTATTTCAGGTGTCCTCCTCGCTCTGCCTATCTGGATGTTGAAGTGATTAGCTCTCTGAAAGCATGCACTGTCAGATTGTGGGGTGGCTCTAAGAACGGACACAGCAAACCACACTGAAGGCAATAGAAAGCCACCAGTGATTTCAGTGGGATTTGAGTCAGAACAAGTTGAAACAAATAATACCTTGAGGGCTTGAGGCAGGTTGATTTTGTTTATTTCTGCCATAATTTCCCTGTGACTGAAAAAAAATCCTAAAGGAATAAACTGGCTTCTGTTGGCAGGTTATAGTCGCACAAGCAAAACATGTTATGATGCCAAAATATTACAGTGATGTTTTATTTGAAGTGGACACCTGCACACTAGGAGCTAGCTTGCAACCAATGATTCATTCCTCAATTCAAAAAGATTTAATTGGCAAAATAAGCTATACGAATGTAGCCAAAGGAATAAAGAGGCAGATACATGTTAGAGGATGGGTCTAATCTACTCATATAAGAGCTATATACTTAGAAGAGTATTGTCTCTGACACACATTTAGCTCCTAAAGTCTACCCCTTATCTGTTATTAATGTGTTTTTTTCTCTACAGACCATGCAGATTTTTCCTTGGTTTATATTTATTTATTTATTCATTTATATATTTTTATATATATTAGTCCTGTGGGTTTCCCTAAATGTTCAGAAAAGTCATAGCCCAAATGCATACATTCGGAAGAGAGTATTTGAAACAAGTGTTTCTGTTTCTTATGAAATCTTTTTTTAAGACAGGTAAACCTTTCCTAAAAGATACAAATATCTAAATTCTAAGAAGTTCTTCCCAAAGGAGATTGATCTCTGAAATATGAACCTAAAAATTTACAATTTTTTTTTAAAGTAAAAAAACTTCTTTTTTCTGAAGTGAATGCCAGTTATGATGGTAGACCAGAATCTGTTCTAGCATGGTAAAAGTGCTGAAGCACTTTTTTAAATCCACAGTTCACATACAGCATAATACAGGTGAAATGCCACTTTATTTTTCTTTTGGTACCAACTGTAATCTTGGAAGTCTGTCCAGTAAACAAAAAATGAGTGTACCACGAAAGAGGTTTTACATCTAGGTGCACCTAATATTGTCCCTAGGTAACTAATTCTTTTCCCCTTCTCCACCTTTACAGTGTCTCCAATGACTTCAGTGAAGCTTATTCAAACACATTCTAGGTCAAGTACTGTAGTACCTGCAAATAGAACAACTCTTATTGCTGAACCTTAATCTTTCCATATGTTTTGAAGACACCATCTCTGAAAAATCTCTCCCATACATCTTAACTGGCCTGAGAGTGAACATGGATAGTATTAGAAAGAATGCCCTGGAAATCAGAAAAAGCCAAAAGTGGAAAATGCATTGAAACTAAATGCTAGAAGTCTTGCTGCAGAATTGAATACTAGACATTAAGACCAATCATGATGACCTCTAAGAGATGCACTCGTAGCAGGAGAGTCACTGAGAGCAGCTAACACCCTCGTGCATTACTCACTGTGGCCTCCCCACACGAAGAAGTGGCTGAAGTTTGGCTGAGCTGTCAGCTTTCCAAACTTGGCCTTCAGCATAGGGCAGGCGGAGGGAGGCATGGTAGGAAAGGGAACCCTCACTCTGTTCCCAGGAGGATAAGCTCTATTAACATATTTCTTCTCATTCAGCTGAATGTGTTCTGTAGCTTTATTTTGTGAAATTTTAAAGATAGATGTTTGGTTATTAAATCTTGTAAGGAAGACTACTGAAAACAGTGTTCTTTACCTTAACACTTGCATTTATGCAATAGCTACACTGAATATTTGTTCCTGCATTCTACTTTTAAGATAATTTCTCTTTGACTGAAACATCTCCTCTTCCTCATTTAAACTTTTTTTCTATCTGTGTGGTAATGCTTGTAGGCTTCAGTCATGGATTAGAGTCCTACTCTACTACACGCTGTGTACATAAATAAGAGAAAAAGGAATTCCTACCCCTACAGATTTAAACTTTATAGGTTTGTGGCCCTTGAAACAGCTTCTGCTTTAATAACACAGCTGATTGATTGATAAACTGAAAGAGAAGGAAACTGTCCTTCAATCTGCTCTTTCATGTCAGCTCACGTGAGTCTGACTGATATCACCCAGAACTGAGTAGGAAATTATTTTTCACCCATCAACATTTTAAAGTTCTTTCTTCCTCTTTCCTGGGACAAAACTAAGAATATGAAGGCTACTTGGGTCTTTGTTTTTTCTTAGGAGAAAAAGAAAACAAACAACTAAACAGACTGAGAGAAAGACACCCCACAGGGCCCTATTTCACAATAGAGAGAAGACTGGAAGTCACATATCTGCAATTTTTTGGTGAGCGCACTGAATATCCTCCCCTCCAGCAACATTGCTCTCAGGGTCTCTCCCACAGTTCAATACTCTTCTGCCAGAACCCTTGTCTCTTCGCCCCAGCAGCCAGAACATACTCCTGGGATAGGGAAGACTGGGAGATGCTGCGCTCCACAGCTTGCTGAGCCAGAGCCTGGAGCTCAGCTTGGACTGATCTCTAGTATGCCCTAGATCTGCAAAATCTTTATGAGGAATGTTGTTCCAGAACAGGTAATTCCTTGCCCAAGAAAATATTCTGTTTCAATAAACAAGTTTTTTCCATCAAGGAAAGGAAAGAGCTATTAAAAATACTCGATTAGTCTTACCTATGATTTCTGTTGCAGAACTGACACTACCTAGTGTATTTCTTAGGCTTTCCACATAGTAAAATATCTCACATATGGAGCCAGATCTCTCCATCTTCTAAGCAACAGATAATCTGTCTAACAAAATTGAAAAATAGAAGGCTAAGTAGTGCTAGACACAGAGTGACTGGCTGAAATGAATCCAAGTATATAAACACCACATCGAACAAAGCAAAATGCACAAGTACAGTAGGGTACAATGATGTTAATTTGGAAATATTGAGACTTGAAAGAGACATCATAGGCTTTGAAAGTTGCCTCTTAGACTGCTGGATGTGGAAGATCTCTGCTTTATTAACATTCTGATAACAAATCCTGCATCTGCCTTGGTAAATACTGCAGAGAGAGGGCAGCTGCAAGATCCTACTGTATGCTGCTAAAGTGAATGCTAATGAGGCTCCTGAAGCAGCCCTCCTAGTTCCAACTAAGGATATTAAAAACATGAAACCTGTCCTGTAAATAAGAAAAAAGAAAAAAAAAAGAAAAAAATAAAAAGAAAAATCAAACAAAGGACTAACATAATAACCTTCCATTATGAATTGTCAAAATACTGTTTCGCAAGGGATTTACTCTATCTGATGTCTGGTTCAGCTTCCTAAGTATTGGTTCTATTGGAAGAATCAATGTATGTGGGTGGTGGAAGAAAACAAGCAAGCCAGTTATCATCAACTATGTTGATAACCAAATGTTGGAAATTTCCTTTTTGCAGCAAGCTGTATTTAGTTTTCTTCAGAAACAAAGGAAGATTTAGATGCCACAGAGCCATGCTTAGAGCCCCATGTGCTGGTCTCATGTCATTATTCCACAGACACAGGTATAATTTTCTGACTCCTCCTTTGAAAAAAGCTCCCCCTGCCCCCCATATAAACATTACAGAAACATCTGTCCACGTGCAGAGATCCTAAACAATAGTTTCAAGGGGAGTTGCTTGACCCTGTCACCTCAAAGGCTGTTCAGCCCTGATGCTATTCCTCGCCTCCCACCACCAACAGAGAGCTCAATGTGGGGCAGGACTGGGGAAGGACAGTGAGCTCAGCCAGCCCTCCAGTCTGAACTGCTGGCATTTCCCTTGCTGCCAGTGTTCTTCTCCAAGAAGAGAAAGGATAGAAAGGTCTCTAGCTACCACTCATGGGGAGGTGCTAAGAAAAAAATAAATTAATAAAGAGCAGAAAGACACTTAGTGGAGGTGTGAACATGGAGTCCATAACTGGCATGGATACTGAAGTGATTAAATCCCAGAAGCATGGTCATTTGTCTGCAGATGGGTATCTTTTTCCACTTTCTCTTGTAGCTGTTATAGCTGGAAATCTTTAAAAACGCCATCATTAAAACCTTTTACTCATCTCTGTTGATTTCACTTATAATATCCTCAGAAGCCTGTGGAACAATGTATCTCTTGCTCTGATTCAAAAACCCAGTTGAAAATTTGAAGTCATTTGACCATTTTTATCTGGCCATTACAGCCACTCACTGTATTGCCAGACCTATGGTGTCAGAATGCCAACAAGGCCCTGTTTAAAAATATGCGGTGTGTTTTGACCTACTCTAAAAATAGTAAAAAATAGAAGATTCTTGTCCTTTGATGTCAGGCTAGATGTCTGGCATTTCTACCCTGGAAATCCCAGATCACATTCTCCTTCATTTATGTGACTGTAATTCCATTAGCCTGATCGTTTACACTACTGTAGCTAACTGAGGGAGAATAGAGTTGCCAGAGATATGCATGTAATCTTTATTTACCTATAAATCACTCTGTGAATTGGCAGATCTATCACTATGGTAATGATTTCCAATGACTCAAAAAACCTTTGTCACAGAGAAACTCTTTGCATCTGTAGTGCTTTAATAATACCTCAATAGTCGTGTTTGCTTTCTGAGGACAATTTTGCAGTTTAAAGGTGTAATATGTTAGCCAGAAAGACAGAAATATATGATGACTGAGATGGGAGATCAAGAACAACAAAGTGAATTTTTAGGAATATCAGGATGTAAGAAGGCATGCTGATCACCCCCTTTAAGTCATGCTGGAAAAAGAAAGGGCTTGAGGATGGGCAGAGCTATGTTTTTTAAAATCTTCCAGCTTCTCCGAATCCACAGGGGACTGTAGCTTTTGGGGAGATTTCTAGGAGATATGGGACTCTAATGAACAGATATTCAGTCACAGCAGAGACAGCTTGATAACTTTCTGATATTGTGCTGCAGCATACTCTTTGTGCCATTTGTCCATAAGAAGTCCTCTTCAATTGCGTTCCTCTTCCTAGAACATTGTGGGAACATCTGGATGATGCAGTATGTGCCAAAGACATGTTAGATGGACAAGAGGGCAAGTCCTGATCATTATGCTAGCACTGCTGTAACTCAGGTCTTCCCAGAAGTGGCATGAAGTCCAAGTGGTCTGATCACTCAAACACCCTTGACAGAGCCCTCCAGGATATTGTGAACACAGTCACAATGAAACATCACGGGCAGAGCTGTAGCGGTACCTCCCACACACAGGACCTGCTCCATTGCCTTCACGCTCAATACATGAAAGTTTTTGATGGGGAACAGTGTCTCAGGTGGTCAGTGCATACCCCACAAATCCATGAAGAATGGCCCACACCACAGTACTTTCTTGCCATGCACCAGCATTTTTGCATCTTCCTGTATAGTGTCCTGGTCACAAATTCCTCAACACATGTTGTGGATGTCCAGGATGTGCACTTTTCTCATTTATACTATCATGATACTTAACACATTCTCCAGCAGGTGGTCACATTGTGGACTGTGAATCTGGGAAGAGGAGCAATCCACAAGATCATATGAATGGAATAAAAACATCAAATCTTTCCAAAAGAGGCATCTGAATGAGGAAGCTGTTTCCCAGCTGCCTCCACATAAACACTGGTGCAGGATAAAAATTAATAACAAACCAAAATGAAAGAAGGCCCACAACACAATGGCCACTCCCATTTTGGGAGCAGGATGGTGTTGCTGCCCAGGATATGGAGCACTTGAGATCATCAAGAGGGCTGTGCTCATGCAGCACCATGAACCTCATCGCAGACAGAAGCCTGTCTTTGGAGAGGAGGAAAGTAAGATACCTCACACACCTGTGTGGGTGCTGGCCTCTTCTCATCACAGGCACAGCAATACTTACTTACGTTATCAGCAGACCTGAGATCAGCCTATAGCTCCATCAGACCTCTAGTGCCACCACAACAGAGACTACTGTTCAGTGTTACGGCCCTGCTATACCACAAAGGGTTCTCTAGCACAAGGCTTCAGGGTTCACTTTTCCCTAAAAAGTCCTCTTTCTCCTCCTCCCTGACCAGCATCAGCAAGTTCTTCAGGAAACGAGGATAAACAATGTCTCTCCTACAATGACCCTGTACAAGCCTTCCATGACTGTTTAGCCTCTCAGGACATGCCAACCACTGAACTTCACTGTGGAGTTGTTGAAGGGCCTTCAAGAGTGCCTGGTCCTCTGGCAGACCAGGGTGTTGACAGAACTTTCTCCTGCCCTTGCACAAGTTGTCTAGTGCTCAGTCATCACTGGTAATCAGGAAGGAGTTCTCCATCCTGGAAAACACATATGACAACTTCAACAATTTCCCAACTTCACCTCAGAATTGGACCCCCACACTGATGATTGTAAGCATTATTGTCTTCAGCCTAGACAATAATGATTGGTTTTGTATCACTGACATCCAAGCTACCCTTAGGATACACCCTCTCAGATCTCCCCCAGTATTTGATCCTAATATGACCAGATTCCACCCACTTCCAACACAGTAGAACTGTATAATCTTGTGATGAGACACCACAGTTTCAGGACTAAACAGCCTTCTGAGATTATAGCTGCTGAACAAGGACTGGAGAAGCCAAAGGTAAGGAAAATAACAGCCTGCAGGTGCGTTCATCATCCTGTTTGCCTCTCTCAAGATCTCAATCTGAACACACGCGTTCATGCACTCAGGCAGACTAATTTTGCATTGGTCACAGACCTCGTGCTCCAATAAAAGATTATATTCATTATGTGAGTGTTATTAACTTAGAGGATGCATCATTTTACACTCACCTTCAAAACTACTGGCAATCAGCCTGTCCCAGGTGGCTCTGTGCCAGGCCCAGCAGGTTGTTGGATTTATCTCCCACAACCACCACTTGTGTCCAGATTTATCACACCTCACTGCGACCATTAGCACCCTTGATTACCTCTTCATCTTCACTGGTTTTAAACATGAGTTTGATGTATAAGATTCCCTCAGGCAAAGACATTTCCTCTCCAACAGCAATGCTGAATGGTACACAAACAAATGGAAATATCACATCAGCTTTTTCAGATGCACAAAGTTTGTGACAAGACTTTCACTCAGGTCTCTGAATTTAATTTTAAGAATATCAAGGGTTTTTTTCTCATGGTTATTCCATTCCATCTAGTAGCAATCACTGTATGCCTATGTTGTGCCCTTAACTTAGGATTTGCCTCAGGAAAGGGAGTTAGTGATATCTAGCTTCCAGAATGAGAAAAAAAGCAAAATTTATCAGTTTTTTCCTCTCTCCAGCTGCAATGCATGAACCAGTTTCAATAGGTTTGTGAAGTGTGGACTTTTTCAGTCGGAATAATCCAGATCCAGGACAACAATCTTAAATAGTGAACAATAAAGGGAGCAGAAGCTTAACTAGAAGCCACAGGACATCTTTATTAATTCTTCAGACAAAAATCTCCTCCCATACAATCCCCTGTGCTTTGACCGACCTACCCAGAAACATCTGCAAAGCTCCCCTACAATTGTCCATTAGCTCTCATGTGAACAACAGCAAAAAACAGGCTGACTCTGGTATATCAAGGCTACTGTTAATCCCACTGGCACAGGGCTGTTGCAGGTTCTCCTTATATTTCCTTGTCTGCCTGAATTCACCTGTTGCCTCTTGCTATATGCTGCAAAACTGTTTGGAGCAGAGAGCGGGTGTTTTTGTCCTCTGTTTAGACAACACCCAGTAAAAATTTAAGCTAGGCCATAGCTGTGTATCCAATGATAACAGTAACAATGATGATTTCTCTAAAGCATATTGCAGGATGAAAAGAATTCTTTTACTGAGCTTGTTTTCTCCTCCAGTGGACTATATTCCTATTAGAGTAGGCAGCAAACTTCACGGGAGAGACTCCGAGGGACTGAGTGCTCCTGCTTCTCTGCCTGGCATTGATGGCAAGTAAGCTGTTTCGTAAGACTCCTACAGGGTTTGTGTTTGGATATTTCTATTCTTGAGGGACACGATTCATTGCAATGCTATCCAGGAAAAAACAGCTGGAGAACCATGAACATTCAGAACGTCTTGGGCCTGGCGGTACGGGGGCAACAGATCAGCTCAGTCACCTTGGCTCAAACGACTTACCTTCCTGCCTGGCACACCAAAAAACCCAGTGACAGGTGGGCACTGAACTAACTGTGAGCACAGCTACGTGCAGGCACAGTGCTCATAGAAGCAAGGCTGTGGAGACAGCACATTTCCCACCACTTTGCATGAAATGGTATTCACCAGAAGAGGCAGCGCTAACACACGGGCAAATCCATCTCTGGTAAGAAGCAAAACCATAGGAAATATCACAGCATGACATCTGATGAACTTTGCTTCCTTCAATCTCCCAACTTTAATTGCCTACTCTTCTCTCTGAGCTGTAGAATTCCCTGCCTCTCTCCCACAACTGAGGACCACAGGTTAAAAAAATTGTTGCGTGAGAGCGGTATTACAACCAAACCTGGTGAAGAAAAAGAAGACACAAAGTCATCTTATTAGGATACTGTAAAAGGCAGAGCTATTATAGAAAGGGCACCCCAATGAACAAAAACATGGCAGAATAGGTTTCACCCTCAACGGGCATCAGAAAATATAATTACAAAACACGGTGCAATAGAAATTCAGTTGCAATGACCCTTGGAGTGCTTGTTTCACCATCTGCTTACAGGGAAATCCTTGCACATCTTTCCTCTGTACCCTTTACCTCCAGCATCTTGAATTGTTTTATTGTCATTGTAGACACCTCTTCTGCTTTTGGTCCATTCCCTCTTTCCTAACCTGGCAATTTCTTAAGTATGTGCCTTCTCCATAACTATAAATAGTCACACAGAGGAGGGCTGTAATGGCCATTGCCCTGCCAGATGGAATAAATTTTACAGCTGACGGATAAGGAAGAGGTTCAAACAGTAAAATTGTAGTAATGAGTCCACCCAGTAGCCTGCATTGTCTTAGTTCACTCGCCACTTGGATCCTAACAGCCACCAGACCACCTGCTTTCTGTCACTGCAGCTCAGCTGTTGTTCACAAATTTTAGATGTTTGTGCCAGTAATTAAATTGTGCCAGCAAAGCACTATTAAATTTAGTTATTGCAGAAAGGAGCTAAAATAATTGATCAGATCTGAGTGGATCATCAACGTGGTTTTGAATATAATGAAAATGAGAATTGGGTCAGCAGGAGGAAGAGGAGACATCAATTAAAAAATATATCTACACTGGAGTCTCAAAAGCCATTAACATTGATTTCAATCCAGGACACAGGGCCTGGCTGGGAAAAAGCGTGGAAGGATAATTAAAGAAGCTTTTCTTTTTTTTTTTTCCTGTGGCAGAATACAATAACAGAGCTGCAAGAAGTGGAAGTGAATAGGATGTAATCACCCCAGAGAGCTATAAAGGGTTATGGGAAGCTGTTGATGCCACTGCTTTTGTTTGGTCTCCTTTTCTATCTTCATTTGCACTTTTTAAGGTTGAATATTAGCTTTTAATGGACCTGAATGCAGGACTGGAGCTGGAATTCCTTCTGCCTCCTCAGGCTGCTGTTTCCACAGGCTCATCATTGCCATGAAGCGCTGTGAGAGCTCGTGTTGCTGAAGATGATTCAGTCAGCCAGGATCCTCACAGCTGGATCCTGTTCAGGTAGGGGTGGTAACATCGACTGGCTTGGATTAACTGTAGTTTGATGTTTGTAATATCCCCACCATAAATAATGTAACTATTCTATTCTTGAGTCAAAAAAGTGTCACTTCTGAGTCAGCCCACTCCCGTGGAGACTATGGATGACATAGATGTACTTCTTCCATCTTCCTGCAAGTAAGGCTTACCCCGTGCTCTTTATTTTCAGGTCTGTATGGTCTGCTTTGAATGACCCTGACAGGATCCACTAATCAGAAAACAATTAGTTACAGAGCTGATAGGTGGTCATAAGGACTTCACTGCAGATAGGATCCAAGAAGATTTTTGGGTATGCTAGCAGCAATCCTTCTGCTGTGTCTCTGAGGATTTTCAAAATTGCAGCTACATGACTACCAAGGCTATTTTTTTTCAGCGTGGCGTGTAAGTAAGAGTCAAGTCACATGATAAAGAACTGAGCTCAAATTCATTCTTCACAAAAATGGAAAGCAATTATTTCTTTCCATCCTCCCCATACTCTTGGATATACGGTTATGGCTCTGCCTTTGCATCTTTGTTAGACCTTTTATGATCTGATTCAACCCACTAATCCTGCAGGAAACTCTCCAGGCTCAAGAGTTTTGCTTGTTTGTTAGTTTGCAAGGGTTTTTGTTTTTTTTTTTTTTTCATCTAATGAGTTAAGGTAGCTCACAGAGGGGTCCAACAAGTGCCAAGCTCCCATGGGGCAAGCAATGGGGGAGAGAGGCAGCATAATGCAGGGGCTGGAGAAGAACCTTCTCTTTCTGGCAGCAGCATACAGTTACTTTGGCCCAGAGATATTGGGCGACATCTCCTTGAGTATCTGTGACGTTCTCGTTTCTGACAACCTTCTTGTAAATAAACCAATTCCTTGCATAGATATGCTTGAAAAGCTTGACTGAAAATGCTGCACATACCCGCCAAGAAACTTATGTTTTTATATTGTCTGCAACTTTTTTTCCCCAAATGCATCTTTCACTGTTGTGATAACATTCGCTTTTTTTGGGGGGGGAGTTTTTGGACAGCACTTTCCAAAGAGCTATAGATATCAGAGCAGTTTCATTATCCCTGTGGGATATAGACATTCAGTGGGAACACTGAGAGCAATACTGTGATTTGCTCAACATTCTGTACATCCTCCAAATCCTTCTCCAGTGTACTGAGCTGTTCTGCTTAGCAGAGGTTCCATGCATTTTCACCACTGTCACGCTCGGTCTAATTTTCTGGAAGTAGTTCTGAGAAGGCTGACTTTGGAATATTTAATTCATATTTCTAGAAAATTAGTAAACCCTAAGAAATAGTATTCATCACGTAAGTCTTGTTTATATCCTACTTTAGGAGTATAAGTGAACTTTAAGCCATTCATTGGCATTTGCTGGGCTGTTGTTGTAAGGTAACATTCACAAGGAAGGAAGGTTTGTGTTCTTCCTAAACTTATTGTGATGAGGCTAGAAAAATCAGAACAAAGCAATTCTGTACGTCCTCTGACTATGGCCTTGGCTGGCACATTATTAGCCCTAATTCTACTAATTAGTGGAAACCAGCTGTCCAAAGGCTCAGAATATTCTATTCTCTACACAGGACAATACTTGAAAACCTTTTAGTGCTATACCAGGCACACGGGTTAGCTAGTTTGTGTGCCAAATCAAGTTACACATCAGAACCACAATAGCTTTCTTTTCTGAAAAGAGTTATTTACTTCATTCAGAGACAAATGTAGTTTAAGACATTGCTACCACTTATGTTGGAACTAGTTATCAGAAGACTGCCACATCTTGATCAGAGTTAGACCTCAGAGCTGGTGGCCAAACATCTTCTGGGAATCACTTTACTTTCTTCCATTTGTTTTTCCAGTTGACTGCCAGAATCCAAGCCAAACAGTATTTAAGAAACACTGCAAAACTCATAGCTCTTGCCGGATTGCTACCTGTAGATATGGGAATTGGAGCTAGTTGTTATTTTTGTGTCTAGTTGTTTCATATGAGCAGCATCATTAAAAAAGATGTATATCCCGAGATGCACATTCAGGTCATTTAAAAGAAAAGCAATTGAAATGCAATTGTAGTTTTTGCAAGGCAAACATTTCATGACATCTGCTTGGTGGATACATTCGCACCTGTGTGTTACCCAAAACATTTCCCTGTACATGCATGAATCCTGCATCAGATGCCCACTCTATCAAGTTGGCTTAAAGAAATACCAGAAAAGTTACCTAAGCTATTACACTGGTATTCTTTCTTCTCTTTGTTAGATTAAAAATCAGCTGTGGTATCACTACTGTCTCCATTACATTACAAGTTAGTAACACGTTGCATGTAACTTTTACACATTGTTGGGAAACAAAACTAATTGTCCATAAATTGGACAGTGGCAGCATGAGTGGAGGAGGGAGGAAAATACGGAGACAAATCTTCAAGAGAATACTACACTTTGGCTGTTGCTTTGGAAATTGATTTTACCAGAGTATGACTACACTTTTTAGCAAAATCCCTTGAGAAATAGAGGGCCCAGCAGTTACGGTTTTACCATTATAGCTGAAGTCTCATTAAAGCTACACTCTGACAAAACAAAGCAGCATTTTGGTGCAGATTATGCGTACTTAATGTCATGGGGGGTTCTGCAGATCAGTTGGAATTTGGCTCTTTTTGTTCACTTGCATCCACTTGCAGCACATTTTGGCATGATTCCTTGTCTTATATTTACATCGGTCTGAGAAGAAGAACAGATGAGTGATCCGTGAAACCTCTGGAAAAAAACAAATATGTTGATTGGTTAGTCTTGTTCTGTTCTGCTGTCTGAAAATTTGGGAAGTTCAAGGGAGTACTTTATTAAGAATTTCCAAAGTCTTAGTAGAATTTTTATCTTTCGATCAAAATCAGAGGCTTAATTTAAAGCCTGTTGTCTTCATGGTAATGACATTTATAGGTTTAGTGAGCACCAGACTGGCCCCCAGACCAACTGTTGGCGAAGCCATTCCCTTTCTGTAAGTATTTGCTTAGGTAAATAAATTTACTTTTAAACTCTTCTCAAGTGTTCTCTTGCACAGAAATGACCTCATGATGAATTTGGGAGTAAGGCTGGAATGGAGGAAGTGAGGCAGGAATATTTGACCTTCACTACTTCTGGAAAAACAAAATCTCATGAGACCTCAGGCTCAATGGTACACCATGCGATAACTCTTGGATCACAGGACTAAAATATCCTTCAGTGTTCAGATATAACCCCATCAGGACAGAACCAAGGTCAAACCAAATGTGCAACAGTCAGTGTTAGAAGACAAAAAAAAGTAGTTTTAGGGGTTATGAGTAGTGAGGTCAGGGTTAATAGGTTGGAAAATAAACCTGCACAACTTCTAACATCCCCTGGTTTTATGTGGGCAGAACCAAGCGTTGAGCAAATCAGCCTAAAGATATCAGTCATATTTGTGGGTGTAAGTCCCATGTGCACAGCTAGATTTGTATGTTCAACATGTGTTGCCCTTAAAAGTGAAGATGCTAAAGAGGGAGTAATTTCTAAAACACAAAATGTCCAGAATATCTGTTTACTGTCTGCTAGAGAGCACACTGTCATAGGGAAACCAGTAGGAGGGGTAGGCCAGAGGCACAGTGGGCATAGCAAGGGAATTTAAAAAGCCGCACCAGATGAGTGGCCTTAAAAATCTGACGGGAATTTATTGCCATTTGGACCTATCCCTAAGCAAACTGCACCTGGACTTAGTGAATAAGTTATGTCTGAAGATAGACGATTGCTTTTCTTTTCCCTGTAGAATTCCAAGTTTCTTTGATTTAACTGAAGAGCCTCCTCCCCTGGGCTTTTCCGCTTCTTGGCAGCAAGTAAAATGCTGTCCACTGTCTTGTGCTTGTCATACCAAAGACACCGGTTCATATTCCCTCTGTTTCCAGAGAAATCCCTGTGCCTCCCATTCATCTCCCATTCGTGGCTGCAAAATGCCTGTCTTGTTAGTGCACTTCCAGACCTTGCCTTTGTCTCCCTCGCCTCCCCCCTCCACTCGTTTAACAGCAGCTTCCTCTCTGTCCCTCCACATAATCTCTTGCCATCTGGAAGAGCCTTCCAGTATCTCTCTGCCTCATCAACTCTCCATCTCTTTTCAGTTCTCATCTGCAAACATCTCTTCATTCCCCTGCCTGCACCTCTTAATTTCTTTCACTTTCTTCTCTCTGTTATTGGCCTTTATCTCTCTTTAATATATTCTACAGGCAGCATCTTTCTGCCTCTGTTTCTCTGTAATTTATACAATATAATATCTATGGTCTTGTATTATTTAAACTTGTAAAGCATTTTGGGATACAGATCACATGAAAGGAGCTATGAAAAATAAAGTTGCATTGCATTATTGATAGACTGTTAAGCTGAGCTTGTTCTTTAGCCATCTCTTTCTTATTTTTCTTTTCTTTTCTTTTCTTTTCTTTTCTTTTCTTTTCTTTTCTTTTCTTTTCTTTTCTTTTCTTTTCTTTTC
>JANXJC010000023.1:19755455-19773351 GCA_027564655.1 Leptodon cayanensis
CCTGCTGTCCTGGAGATGGCTGAACTCCTGCCTGCCCATGGGAAGTGGGGAATGGATTCCTTGGTTTGCTTTGCTTGAGTGCATGGCTTTTGCTTTGCCTGTTAAACTGTCTTTATCCCAGGCCATGAGTTTTCTCACTTCTACCCTTCTGATTCTTTCCCCCATCCCACTGGGGAGGGGGGAGGGGAGTGAGCTGTGTGGGGCTTAGTTGCCAGCTGGGGTTAAACCATGATGGGAAGAGACCACAAAGATTTTTCTAGAACTGGTCACGACCAGAGTTCTGAGTCCTAGAAACCTCCTGAATGCCTCTGGTCTGTGCATGCAAAGGCAAACTTTGCTGGACTGGTGTGAGATGTACAGTGAGGGTCAATCACTCAAACGACGCCTGTTGATACTATTTTCTCAAGTACTGCCAAAGAAGGGCTTTGCAGCACAGGTTTTAGGTGTATCCTAGCTAGAGCTATCCATCAGTTTCCAAACTGAGGCTGTCGTACCTGCTCCACAACCTAGAACTGCCGGGGGGTCTGCGCGGTAGCATTCTTCCCTGGGAGGGCTTCTACCCGCTCACCCTTGCCAGCGGCAGTTCATCTGCCGAGGACATGCTGCTGGGAGTTGCACTCCTCCGGCAGAACTTGCGGCCGGTTGAAGTATTTTCTTTTACGAGAGCCGACTCCTGGACCTAGTAAATCACTGTTTATACTTCAGCATCTTAAAAACACCTGCTGACACAGAGGGAGAAGGCGGTAGGTTGCAAAGCTTTGTTTAATAGTGTGCTTTCAGCTTTAGCTTGGGGAGAGAAATGAAAGCAAAGGTGATACCTCAGATGGGGAAACCACTTTCCTCTTCAGTAACCCAATGCTCAGATTTTTCACTCACAGTGGGAGGCCCCACCTTTTGGTTTTTAGCCAGAACCAAGAAAAGGGCTAGTGCTTATTAGATACAGTTAAGCACTATTTTAGTCTGGACACTCTAGAATGAGTGCTATAGATTACTGTTTTTTTCTTTTTTTTTTTTTCCTTTTACTTCTGTGCAGTCCATGAGAGATGAGCAATAGGTAATCTAAAGCAATCCAAATCCATAGCTGTTCCAATGAGTGGGATCGTTCCACTAGCTAAGCATGGGCTTCCTTAGGGCTTTCTGAGCTGACTAATAAGATCAGTAGGGAGAACTTTGCTGGCAGATGAAGAAGCATTGTTGTTAAGAATAGATTTTAATTTCTCTCCTTCACTCACCTGAGCTGTTAGAAAATCTGAAGTGTAAAGCAGTAGGGTTTTAGGAGGAGTGAATATAGCACAAAGAAAATTAAAAAAAAAAGAAAAATCTAGAAAAATCTAGCTCACCTAGTGGCATTTACAAACAAGGAGAGCAACTGGTTCATAAAAGTCAGAGTGAGTGTCCCGCTACAGCTGCAACAACTGTCCGGTCACTGAGTCTTCACTACTTCTTCCTTTCACCTTAAGGAGGAAGTTCATACTGTCTGCAGTGCTTTCCCATGGAATTTTTTCATTTCTTATGAAATTCGCAAGGAAACTTCAGACAAGGTCCGGCCTCAGAAGTGTCTACTGAAAAGTCAGGAGTAATTCAGAACTAGCAAAAATATAGAAGACCTTAGGCCATAAAACACATTTACTGCTAGAAGAAAGATGAACCTATCCTTCCTCATGCAGACAATTGAAGTTATACATGCATGTGTACATAAATAGAGAGAGAGATCACATAATGATTTTATCCAAGGATCCCTCAATGCACACATTTGCCCCCTGAAGCCATTATTAAATAAGCCTGAAATTATTTATCTAAATTTGATTTAAAATATAAACAATAATTGAGTCTGTAAATCTCATTTTTAATTTCTATTGAGTTGTAGTCATTTAATCTTGAAGCGCGAACTCTTTCTGAAAAACAAATGCAAGTGATGCTTTTTTTTATATTCAGACATATGCTGAAATAGGAACAACAAACACTGTCTTTTTCATAAATCTATTTCACCATGGCAAAGAGCCATCTTCTGAGGGTGACATAAACACTGAATTATTTCTCAGCAGCTATTGTCACTGATATCCTATTGAGAAATATAAATCTGAAATAATTAAATGAAAAAATTATTATATGCTACATTAATCAGCAAGTGCTGGTCTTGCAACCAGTTAAAACACCACACACACCTATGTGCAACTTCCACTGCATTTTTGTGAAGGAAGAGTCATAACGGGCAGTGTACTTTTGCTTAAAGAGCCGAGTCCCAAAAGGCACTCCTTGCTCTTTCAATAAAGAGAAGAATTTTGAATATTATGTTATTGTACATTGACATCTGCTTCTGCCAGCTTAAAAAAGCCATTATACTCCTTAATATAAAAATACTATTTCTCTCTCTTTTTGTTATATGTCAGATTGCATCAACTCTCTTCCACAAGGCATGTCTTGCTACCACACACATGCTGCCAGAGGAGCCTTCTCAAACCCAAAAGCTCTACTGCTCAGATAACACCCAAAATTTTGCTTGACTCTAGCCTCAAGGTACAGAAAACTCATCTTCTATGCCTCTGTTTTCCAGTTGCTCATTCACAACCCCCTGAAGATCTTTGGCTATTTCTAGGGAAGGCAGGAAGTATACCTAAGAAAAACAAATCTGTTCTCGCTAGTCTTATATTTGCAGCTCCATTAGGAATTTTTTTAGGATACGCAAAACAGAAAAGTTTGAAAACTTCTGCTCTAGGATCTTACAGTCTAGACATTAAGCACTTGGCAGTATGTGGAAAAAGGACAAGTAACAGGGAACCTGGCGAAAAAAGGATACAACTGGAGGGAGTAACATCCAGTAATTTCTCACATTAGAAACGGGCATCTCAGTGATCCTGTCAAAGGGGTTGTGTTTTATCTCATGAAAAAATATACGTAGCTTATTCTGTGTCCTTTTAAAACAATTAATTTCTAATAAGGTTAGAATATGCTGTGATGAAGTAGACTGTTGATTTTAGGTGAGTTTTCACTCTTTTTTAAAAAATAACTGTGTGCCTGAATCAGTACCATTTACCCACTTAATCAGTAGATTTCCCTGCCCCCTAAGATACATAGGGGGCAGGGAAACACATATATTGCTAGGAGTTTCAGGGTGGGGGATGTTCTTTTCCTCATCCATAAATGTGGGGTTTTTACTGAAATTGCAGATGTCGACATGGATGGCATTATTATTATTATTATTGTTATTATCGTTGTTGTTGTTGTTATTTTTATTAATAACCTAAAAAGTAAACCATAATACTTAAGCAGAAAAGTATCAATGCAGAGAAAATGTTCCATATGCCAGCGTATAAATAGATCTGGCAGAAAACATAACAATAGCTCTGCTTCTGCTCTCTCAGAGCTGGGCTGATCCTGATAAAAACAACGGCTGACTGTTTCTTGCTGTCTTTCACTGTAGATGAGAGGGAGCCATTGTAACGGTACTGCCTATTAAGGAGGATGTAACACAGTGAGGTAAACAGACTGGGTAGGTTTGAACATGTTCACAAATAGGTTGTCTCTGCTGGAAAGCAGTGGCGAGTGCTGCCTCTGCCCCCCAAAAACTTACACGGAAGCACAGAGTGCTTCATCACTGCAAGTGGTCGCTGCCCTGTGCCGTGCTGTTAATTCCAGAATTACCACTTTCTGTGAGCAATGTCTGTAGGAACCATATCCTTGCTTGATACCCCAATAGTTGGATGTTTTGATGTTGAATTGCCTTGCAGCTGCTGCCTAAAGGTTGCATGGCCTGCCAAGCAATGGTGAACTTTTATTAAAGGCAGCACACCTGCACTAGTGAGGGCAGGGAAAAAATACAGTCATTGGCACTGGCAACAATTTACTTGTTGATCATGGTCCCCAGCGCAAATGTAATTCTGTGCTTTGCAATTTTGCTTCCCTATTTTGAGAGGTTGTGTAGCCTAAAGGCTTAAAATAAGAAGCAAATATCACTTACCTGCTTTCCCTGCCCTCTACAGTGGGGATGCCAATACTAGCTGTCCGTTACCGAGCTCAGGCAGAATAAATTAGTTCATATTAGCACAGTTCTTTGAAACCATGCTTGAACCTGCTTACTGTTGAGAATCTTTATCCCAACAGCAAAAGGAGACCAGTCCTTTGTAGATCCAAGGAGGCATGAGGAGCTCTAGATTAAAGGTGCCACCAGCAACATCCCTCAGCTAACCTGGTTAATCAGAGAGTACCTCGGATCCTGGATGACAGGTGCTGCTCAAATAAAGGATACACAGATAAAAACAGTATTCATCAAAGAGATCTTCCAAATTCACTGCATTGAGGGAAGAGGTAGAATAAATTTTGTAACAGACAAAAAGGGAGTAAGTGTTCCGGCCACAAAAAATAGGTCAAGTACAAAACATCCCACATCCATGTTCATCATACAGTATAAGAGGAGCTGAACCTGCTCTGTGACCTCAGAACCAAGGTAGCTCAAAAGATGCCAGTCAGCTGATCACTGTAAAAATAAAGAGGGCAAACACACTTCACTTTTAGCTTAAGCTAATGGGTATTTTCTTTGTCCTGGAAACAAATTATATCAAAATAGCAACTGTTCTTGATCCTTTTTTTTTTTTTTGTGTGTGTGTGTGTGTGTGTTGGGTATTAATTGCCTATATCCTAGGAGTCAAGAACAAAGATAATATATTTTCATTTTGTGGTAATAACTCTGATTACTCCATGCAGAGGACCATGCAACAGGCAGTATTTATATGATTTAGTGAAGACAAATATTTATCTTCCATAGAGGTGTTGTGGCTAAGTAGATCATATGCTCCTTACACATATCATATCTGGGATCTGCTTCTCAATCTGTCATTTTACCTGTTGCAGAATCGGTGTTCAGCTCTGAGCTGTACCTTCTTACCTGCCGAAGTGTGGAGTCCTAACACATATAATTTTTTTTATACCTGTCTGAGGATAGATCATGGTAAGAATTATTAAATCTCTTCTGTTCTTCACCCCTTGTTTTTACTCTCCTTACTTTTAATGGCTAGAGTCTCCCATTTAGATCCAATGGAAGTCTTGTGTGCAAAATATATTTTTTCTGTTTTATTGAAGCACATGCTTATTTGTGTGTGTTTTCAAGGTAGATTCTTTTGGGGACATAAATCTTTCTGGTCACTACTGGTTAGGGAGAAAGACCCTTCCTCCATCCTCCTCTTGAAAGGCTGACTTCTCAGATTCACAAATTGATGTTTTGACACAGTTCTCTCAGAATAAAAAAAAATTTTTTCAGTGTTCTCGTCTTTACAGGGCAGAACAAAAACAAATTTTGAAACACTGATGGGTGTCACCAAATGAAATGGGCATTCTACAGCCAGCTCTAATTTCCACAGTAGGCTCACACACGACTTATTTAGTCCTTTATGAATTCATCTAACTAACTGTGACTTGCTATGTAGCCATTATTCCATGAGCAGCCACACACTGTTAGTATGTCCTCAAATGGCTTCAGTGCTATTTGCCTTCAAAAATTTTGCCCGAGAAAAAAGGTAACCTGTAGCCCAGATTATTTTTCCAATCAGAAATCCTGGAAAAGCAGCACAGTCTAATAATAACCTTAGTTTTGCCAGATTTAAAAATATTAGCAAGGAAGTTCTATTAAAAACCATAGTAAACAAACAGGGATTAGTGAATCCAGCCACTCTCCTCCTCATGGTCACTTCTACTGAAAAAAATCAAGTGTCCTACCCAAAGTCTGGATAACCTTAGCCCAGGGGTCTAAAGTACATCAGCAGACATCTAGAGCTCAGAAGTTCCTCATCACAGTGTGGGAACTACGGCTGGCTAGTGATGTGGTTTAATCCCGGCAGGCAGCTAAGCAGCACACAGCCTCTTGCTCATTCCCTCCCACCAGTGGGATGGGAGAGAGAATCAGAAGGATAAAAGTGAGAAAACTCATAGGTTGAGACAAAGGCAGTTTAATAAGTAAGAAAAACCCAACCAAACCAGCAGCAACAAAAACCAAATCCTGCAAGAAAAACAAGCAATACAAAAAACCCCAATTGCTCACTGCCAGCCAACCGACACCCAGCCCATCCCCAAGCAACAGCAGCCCTGGCAAATTTCCCCTGCCCCTGTATTTATTACTGAGCACACCACCACATGGTATGGAATATCCCTTTGATCAGTTGGGGTCAACTGTCCCAGCTGTGTCTTTTTCCAATTTCTTGCCCACCCCCAGCCTACTTGCTGGTGGGACAGAGCGAAAAGTAGAAAAGTCCTTGACGCTGTGTAAGCACTGCTCAGCGGTAGCTGAAACATCAGTGTGTTATCAACACTGTTGTCATCACAAATCCAAAACACCACCACACGAACTACTATGAAGAAAATTGACTCTATCCCAGCCCAAACCAATACAGCTAGCTACCAACAATGTGGACAGAAACTGATCGGCAAAAAGCCCCAAATCTCCTTGCCCATAGACACACACAGAGGCTGAAACTTAATCTGGTCGTATAGAAATGGCCAGAAAGTTTGAGCACAAAGGGTCATTCTTCATCTGGACTCTTATTAGTCAATTCATGCAGTTGCCTGCTGACTGAGCTATCATTTATGAATCTTAGGTCTTAAACCTCTACAGGAAGACCCACGTAGCTGACTCAGGGCTGTGGAGTCAACAAGTTGAAGTGGTACAAACTAGTTCATTTTGCAGGACTAAATCTAGCTGCTTATCCTTCAAAGGCCCAGAGGATGGCTTGGGATGATGAAAAGAGAGTTTCTGTTCTGTGTATGTTTCCCTGTTTATTATTATTGCTTGGAAGTGAAGAGATTTTGGTCTTTGTTCTCCAGCACGTCTTGTTTAGGCTCAATTCAGATAACAGCTTGTACAAAAAAACTGGGATTGATATAAGGAACACTTTTCTAGGTATTGCCATCTTCATTTCACAAAATCATGCTGAGTGTAGACCAGAAGTGGAAATGTCTGTCAGAAAGGCCCATTAGAGAATAACATGAAGTCTGTAAAATGTTCTGATGTTCACTAGGACATTAATATAGGGAAGACTCGGGGGTGGGGGGTGGGGAGAGGAATTGTAGGGAAAAAAACAAACAAAAAACCCCAAAAAAACGAACCACCATAGTTCACAGATAAAAAAGTATGGAAATTTTCTGATGCATTTGTCTTTGATTTTAAAGAACAATCCAAACCAGATCATCCATGTTTCTGGTTACTGGTACAGTGGGTAGGCCCTAATTCAATGAAACACCAGTACAGAGATGTAATATTAAGCACATACTTGAATCTAACCCTATTTCATGAGTATTTAGGCACATAAATTTTAACTTTGTTGAATCAGAGACATGAGTAGGAGGAACAAATAACCCATCCATTAAATGAAATAGATACGTGCCTGGTTGCTGCTCTCTTAATAATTTGTGTTATGGCACCTTTTCCTCATGTACACTTCCACATGTTACTTGAAAGACTTTAATTAGTAATGTCTCGTAACACTCCTTTGAGGGAGATAATCACTGTAGTGATTTTGCAGATTAGAAAAGGAAACCAAGACAAATTGTAGTCTATATTTTTGTTAAGTGCTTCAGTCTTTTAACAACTAACTTGAAATACCAAAGCCCTGATTCTCAGTGATGGCTCCTCTCCAGCAGGGATAGCTCCTCATTCGGCACTTCAGCCAGTTCAGCCTTCCTTGTGCTTGGAGCACAAGTGCTGTATACCTATACTTGAAGGAACTGTCTTGAAAACTGGCACTTAAGTGATTCATTAAAGCAATAATCCTGATTCCTGAGCTTGTTCTTTAGTCCCTGAGGTCCAGTTGAGAACATAGCATCCCTACGCAGGAAAGCAACCAAAGATCTGTTAACCTTTAAACCAACAATTTTGTGCTGAAGGCTGAGCAATCACTTAGCTGTTTTTATGAACTGGTATTCTGATTACACCATTGGGAATCATCATAGAACAACCCCAGGTGTTACAAAAGTCATCAATAAACACAGACCCCAGGTTTGTCATTCATATGGAAATAGGAATGAAAAAGCTCTCCCTCATGGTTTACAAAAGTAACATTTTTACTTGGGTCAGTTGCTGTGCACAAATTCAGCTTTAATGGTAGCTATAATATTTCAAAAGATAATGCACTGGGCTCAGCAGTTCAGGTAGTCAGGTATGGTTGTTCCCTGACGAGACAAATCAGGAGCAGAATATTAGCAGTATTTTATTGTTTGCACCAGGGAGTGACTTTTCCTAAAGGTTCTGAAAAACTTTGACATGTGAATATTCCAAGTGGCTCATAATTAAATGCAACGAGATTTACTTCAACATGTTTGTCATTAATGTCAAAAAGTGTCTATCTATTTACTCTGGAGGAAAAAAAAACATACTTTCTTCTTTCTAGAGAGCTTATACAAAGTTCCACTGCATCATCTGTTGGCTCTAAAAATGATGCAAGAAGGAATTGCTTGTAACAAAGGCTATTCAGTTGTTGAAATGTGTGTGGTACAATGAGGAAGAGTACAAATTATAGTAATTTGATACTGGTGGTAGAAAAGATGGTTTGATAAAAAGACACTGTTTTGACCTACCAGAAGTCCACCCTGACAACTTGAAAGCTGAAAGAACTTATGAAAAGATTTTAGCTATTTCCCATTCTAAAGGTTCATACAGGAATCGGACACCAATGGATCCAGATCTCCATTTCTGCATAAGATTACCACACGTTGTGATCTATAGTCTTGCTGGATCACCAAACAATACTAAATGTGTCCCCGCAAGACACATTTCTAAAGTGCTCCAGAGCTCATTTGGTTTGCTGGCTGAGCTTGACCACGCTTGATTCATTGCTCTTAATAATCATTGCAGCAATGTAGAACTTCATCTGACACCTTTCTCTTTCTAATTTAAAGGCTTATTAGAAAGGCTGCTTTCACTTGATTTAATACCAGCTTGAGCTACAAAACTATTGTCATGTCTCCTCAAGAGAGTCTGTTCTTTTCCATGCAAAGCAATTCAGCCAATGAGCTACTGCACAGGAATATGAAAACAGGTAATTTTAAGATGTACAATACATAAATACTGCCAGAGAGTCCATACATTCTATGTCTGCTGAGTCAAACTGCATCAGAAAATTTTGTTGTTGTTTTTAGTAATATTGTCATTATTAAATATATCTTATTGACAGGAAATAACCAAAAATAACAGAAGGAAGCAAAGAATGGCTTCTTACTGTCATGTTTCATAAGTGTATTTCACCCTTTCTAAGTGGGAATGATGTATAGTTTTCAACAAAGGACACAAACAAATTCTCCAGGATGCTTAGGAATATACTTGAGTTCTTTCTGTGATGATAATGAAGATGAGGAAGGTAAAAAAACATGGCAGGATTTTTAACTTTTATGGAAAGATTATTGACTACAGTTCAAAACTGCACAGGAAAAAAAAGAGTATTTAAGAGTAAAAAGGTGAGTTATGGAATATGTGACAGTAACTGTTACTAATCTTATCTTGATTCACAAATTGAAGGTTGAGAAGCTGTACGTATACAGCTGGTATAAGTCAGTACAATTTCACTGCAACTACTACAAATAGGAAGGAGGGGAAGTCTAAGCAACTCCGTTTGGTGGACTTTTTTTTTCTTTCAAAGAATAGATAGACAAGAGAGGAATGATGTAATAAAGGAAGTAAGAGTTAGAATTTAGCACTTGATCATTAGTAATAAAAGGGTTTAAGAATTAGTTCTGACAAAGGGGCTCCAGTAGCACTTCAGAAGAGGGCAGTGAATTGAGAAGGGGTTTTGTACTGGACTGGAAGCAACAGAAAAGGTGAAGAAAGTTGAATATATTTAACAGGTTTGGTGGCTAAACAACAGGACAGTGAATAAAGATCAGTGTTGATAAATACAAAGCAGTAGATGCTGAAGAAGAAAAAAATATATGCTGATGTATTTTGCTGGAGTTTTTCAGTTAAACATACCAGTGGCATGGGTATAATTCCAGACAGATTAACAAAGGCAGAAGGATCTTAATCAATGAGGTTTACACTGATTAATGAAATAGTATTAGGCAATTATATTAGAACATTATACAAACCATCTAAGCAGTGTGGTTTCATCTAGAATAGTATCTGCTATCAAATGACCTTGTCTCAAGAAAGGTGCCGTAGAGGTGGATCAGAAAGGGAAAAAGAATTGCTGTGAAGCATGAAAAAACAGAGACCCTTGGCTAAACAGAGGGTGAAGAAAAAAATACGGAATTCTTACCCTTAGAGAGCAGGGGCATAGGAAAGAATATGGAAAAAGTAAAGACCCAATGAATAATTCCAACATGGGAAAGTTTAAAGAGTAAGGTAAACAAATAAAAGATATATTTCTAAGGCCATATCTACAGACGACAGTGGAGTGCAAGGCAGAAACTACCAAGCTGACTGTTAGAGAGCTGGCACATGATGCAGAACACTACAGTGACTTGGGAGATACCAGTTCAGGTACTGAAAACAGAGCAGTCACAACAACATGGAGCTTCATCTGAGCCAGTAAACCCTGCTTCATAGAAGAGCTAATTAGAAAATGTGGTGCCTAACCGTAGAAGCAGCCTGCCTCTAATGGCTCAGGCCTCCTGGCACTGTACAGTGCAAACCCTCGGTAAGTTTGTCACTTGTGTCGCTACCAGTGGGTGAAAGGGAAAGAGTAAAACAGTGTGATATCACTCCGACCATGATGAGTGATATCTACCCCAACACATATGACAAATGGAACTACTTTCACTCTGATTCAAATCAGCAGCTCACTAGGCACTAAGGAGAAGGTGCTATCCAGCCTATTAATGGAAGGTTATTGTTAATGCTTGGGTTTAAGTGAACTTGCTGTTGTTGTTGTCACTACTATTGTTTGAATTCTCATCCTAGCTGAGTATATGTGTGACCACCATGAAGTTAAGCTATTTAAACAGGCAATGTTCTTCTCCTGCAAGTGTCACTGCTCCAGTAAGTGACAATAGGCAGAAAACACAACACTTTCAGGAGGAGAAAACCAGAGAAAACAAGTATCCCATAGGAAAATGCTCACTAAGAACCTAGGAGGTGTGGTTCCAATCCTCTCTCCCCCAGTGAAACTGCATTCATTTTCCTGTTTGTATTTTCTATTAGGATGGATCTGAGCTGCCTGCAGAAGTGGCTTGCTAAAAAAGTGTTCAGGAACTCCTATTTAACAATTCTGTTTCTGGATTTTGAGGCTTTGGATGGGCTTCAAACGACCATTCTCTCTATCTGTGTGTTTGGGTGAGTAGCATCAGTACTAAGGAGACTTTGTACAAGCCCTCTGGCAGAATCAGAAGTACGAAGGCGAAGTGCCTATAGAGTTATACTGCGGGAGAGCTTGGTTCCCGGGCCTGAAGTGCTTAAAGAGCAGCCAGAGTCCTTGACTTCATGCCTGGTGAAGATGAATTCTTGAGTCTGTTTGTAAAGTAGTATTTTGGGGAAAATATTTCCCACATAACTATGACCTCTGTAAATCTCTTCACCAAACCAACAGTCCTCAGCACTCCTCTGGAGTCACTGGGCCTTTGCACATAAAGCTGCCAAGGGTCTAGCTGCCCTGGGAAAAATTTGTGTTTGAAATACCTCTTGGTCTTTCCCCAGCTAATTAAAATAAAAAGAAGTGCATGGCATGCCTGACACCTGCCTTCCTATGGCCACACACCATCCCTGTGTATAGTGTGAGTGAAGTGGGTAGGCTTGCAGTGACTGAGGCTCTCTGTGGAAAAGTTCCACTGACACTTTTGCAATAACACATTTACTTAGAGCCTGTACTGGAAAGGGAGCTATTCATAGTCCTGAGCTTCGGGTTACTGTGCTCTTTAGTGTATATTAGAGCTTCTCTGACACTTTCAAAGGACACCATGAAATCTTCCTCATTTCTAGCCACTGACTCCAGCTAGTGGGTATATGCAATGCACAGAAGCAGCCTTCTCCAGCTTGCTGCAGGGAGTCATCTTCCAAGGAGCGCAGCATGAAAAACAACAGCTATGACCTCCAAGAACATCACACCAGATGTGCAGCTGATCGTTGGCTTGCATTTGCCTAAACAGACACAAACACCCATGCGAGCAACGGTCGTATGTGCAAAGGCGGGGGGGGGGGTGCACACACGGACAGCCGGACAGCCGGACAACCGGACAGCTGGACAGCCGGCCGCTCTCCAGGGTGCTGCAGGCGGCGGCCCCGCGCTCCTCCGGCGGCTCCCGCGGCTCTGCCCGTTGCAGGATTTTCCTATTTTCTCCCCATCAGAGACACTTCAGGCTATAAACCCCTGAGTTTCAGGTCAAGGAGGGTCTGTGCTTCTGTGGTCAAGGTCAAGTAAAACTTTTATGCGGTGGATAACCCACTCCACACACAGGCACACAATTTAGGATTTCATTTAACTCTCGGCCTTTTAAGAGCTTTGTGCCACAGCTGTAAAACGTATCCTGTTAAAAACACAATCGTACAACTGCTTGCCCCCTTGTTAATGTTTTTTAACTCCCACATCACATAAATTGAGGCCATATACTTCCTTCTTGTCTTCTTTCTCCTGAAAGTCACTTTTCTGCCTGTACTCAGAAGTATGTCTGACAGCCTTAAACACATGCTGTACCGTCATTTTCAGTAGCTGTCTTTCCAAGCCTGGACCAAGGTGACATCAGTTCCCAGAAAATATATTTTGCAGATTGTTCTGTTGCTGTTTTCAGATCTGCCCACCTATATACTTACTTACTTACCTGGGAGGCTGCAATATTTGCAAAGAGCAATTATTCCTACGCAAAAAAAAATAGTGCAGAACTGCAATTTATAGGGCTTTATTGATAGGCAAACTACTTGCATGTTTACATTAAAAAGTGCCCCCTCAGCTTTGCTGTGCCTAGTGGGATGCTCCTCCAGATACTGTGTTTATCCATAATAAAACAGTAGATTTGATTTTCCAGTTCGCCACCTAGCTGTTCTGCAAGAGAGGGGATCAGTTTGGCTTTGAAAATTAAACTCTAAGCCCGTCTAAACCTGCTGGGAATTTCCATTTCATCAGTGTGGTCTGTTTTAAATAATTTCTAGTATGTCGGGCTTTGAGATTCAAAGGGGCTACGAAAACATGTCAACATGCAGGGGAAAAGTGAAAGAAAAGCTTGGTGATTTTCTGTTAGTAAGGCAGTGTTTGATGTTGCTGGTGGGTGAAAGCAACACAGCTCCTTGCTAGCTGTGCTGGAGGACTGAAAGGTTTCAACCGGGAAGAAGAAACGGAGATGTTCTTAGCTCCCTAGCACTAACAAGATCCAAGCTGTGATGTGTCAATGTTTCAGTATCTTCCCCTGGCAGATCTAACTGTGCTTTATAACGCTCCCATAGACACACTGCTCTGGACACAACTAAGTGCCCTTTTCTGTTAAAGGTTTGACCATCAGTTTATTTAACTCATTTAATTTCCTCTAGTAAGTGCCTATTAGCAATTTATTTGCATGGAGTCTGTCTCGCTGTTGCCTTGGTTTGGATTTGTTCCTTCCTTTCTTCTTGCTCTCGGCAGTCCGCACCATCAGGATGATTTGCTGTTCTGTTGTCCCATTGTTTAACAGCCCTGTGCTGCTTAGGTCAAGTGCCTGTCTGCAGGCATCTCTTCTTCCACAGAGAGGTTAGGGCTTCTCCCTGTTCTTCCCAGTCCTGTTGGCCTAAACTGGTGGCAAAAACTCCAAGGGAAGGAGTGCTTCAAATAAACATTGCTCTCAGAGCTACTTCTTTCCCCTGGGAGATGACATGTCTGCCTCCAGCAGGGACTGGGGAGGGGAAGAGACCTCCAAAAGGAAATCAAACATTTTAGTTTGCAGAGCTGGCTGTGTCCTCGGCTCACTCTCTCAGTGCCCCGAGAAGGCCAACTGCTGGCTGGGAAGTCGGTTGCCTAAGCTATGGCAAACAGGTTGGGAGGTAGCCGAGCCATCTGTACCCCCTCCGCGGGGCATCCGCATGTCTAAGGTTGCACCCTCCCTCCTTCCCTCCTCCTGGGAAACTTGGTAAGTTGGAAACAACAAGCGAGGGGAGCCGGGCTACTTTCCTTGGCCATCCTTATCTGTCTGGGGATAGAAAGAGGCTAACAGGAGAGAAGTTCTCATCTGCCCTGGCTCTGGGTAGACATGAGTGCCTCTGGGAGTGAGAGGGAAGCCAGCAGTGTCACCTGGGGTCTGCCCATTTCTCATACCCTCTCTAACCCCAACCCTGTTGCAAGGGGGTGAAGTGGGGGGGGGGGCACTGAGGAGGAGGGAGTAGGTGCCATGGGACCGTGGCGACGACCCACCCAGTCCCCAACCCCTCTGTAGCCTCCCTCACCCTTGAGGGGACCTTGAGTCTCCACAGATACCCCTGCGGCCCCAGGGTGCAGGGGAGGGCGGAATCGGAGAGGGACCCCACCCGCCTGAGTATAACAGAAAAGATCCCGTTGGAGGGACGTTGGAGGGGGACACCCCTCATCCACCCAAGCTATAAAAGCCTCGGGACAGGGCGCTTGTCCTGCCAGAGCGCACCCCAAGGAGGCAGCTCCGGGGGAAGGAGCCATTTGGGAGACGGGTACCTAAAGGCAGGGACACGGCCCGCAGCAAAGTCTCCCCAGAGATCACTCGGCATCGCTGGATGCGGATGCGATTTCTCTGGGAAATTTCCTTGCTGAAAGTTGCTCTCTTTGCCTCCCCTTGCCGGGATCACCTCTCGGTCCCTCCGCGGGAGAGGAAGATCATCATTAGCAAATACCCGCTTCCTCATGTGCTTTCCTTTTTTTCTGTGAGTGAAGGGCTGAGCGCTTTGTTCTGTGGTTTTACGATGGATTTATCTCTACAGCTGTTTAGCACACTGTAAATGTCTAGGCTCCCCCGCCCTCCCTCCTCTTGCATGAGCAGGGGGGGAGAGGGAGGCGAATGCATTTTAAAGCTCAGGAGCAGCATTTTTTCTTTTTTTTTTTCCCCTCGGGAGGTGTGTCTAGCACGTAGTGCTCTAAAGAGAGGAGCCGGTAGTAACAGATGCTCTGTCAAACTTAAAAGGCGCTGCTTACCACGGAGTCACCGGCTGCCACCAAGATGGATATGCTGACACGGATTAAGAGCAGGGCTCGGCGGGCTCAGGAAGGCAGGGGTGCTCACACGGGTTTCAGTGTGTGTGTGGGAGGGGGTGGAATCTCCTCTCCCCCCGGGAGGGCTGCAGACAAGGCAAGGTGGAGGTGGGGGTCACACGGCAGGGTTTTCAACACCGGCCTTTTATTTCCATGCGACATCACGGAGGGGTGGTGGATATATGTAAGAGAAGGGGAGATGCTCCCCGGTTTGGCCAAGGTTTGCCCGGTGGAGGATGCCCCCCCATCCCTCAGTGGTCCAGGTTTTGCAGCCATGAGAGCAGCCGGCGCTGGGCAGCCTGGCATTGGGGAGCCCTCTGCAGCTGGGTAGAGCCTCGCTGAGCCCCGGGGCAGGACGGCCGGGGGCTGCCAGGGTGGCCCCAGGGCAGGATGGCCACCCCCTTCCTGCTCCTCGCTTTGGGAAGGGCTGACTCGCTGGGGGTGATGGAACTCTAATTAAATCTCCGCAAATCAACGTGTACAATCAAACACTCATGACGTCACTGGGAGGGAATAAAACCACAATAACAATAACAATAACAATGGGAAGAGGAGGCGGGTGTTGTCCCTTTTGAGGCTGCTGATCATTTTGATTAATGAATGTTAAAATATGTTAAGCGCCAAGGTCTCAGAGACAGCCGAGGGGAGGTGCAGGGGGTGGCCAGGGCTCTCTCTCGCCAAGGCCGGGGCAGCCAGGCTGTGGGGGTGGCTGTCCCGTGCCCCAGCATGGCTGCGCCTGTGGCAGAGCAGTGCCACGGGACCACAGCCTGATCGTGGCTTCCTTCTAACCTCCAGGTGCCAAACCTCATCTAAGTTGCACAGATAGCTGTCTCCTAACTCTGCTGTGAAGCCCAGGCAAAATTTTCTGTGAGGAGGGCTAAGAAAACAAGGGGCAGATGTCAGGTCCCACCTGCCTTGATGCTCCCCAAGAGCTACAGGTGATCCAACCCTTAAACCCTGTGAAAGTGCTTTCAGGTAAAGAAACACAGACTTGTGAACACTGAAGCACGAGTACCTCCAAAATTCAGAGCTCCCCACCTCCCAATTAGCCCTGCCACCCAAGGCAGGGGAAATACCCACCCCAGGGCCGAGCAGAGTATTTCCAGAGTCCTGCTATCCTGAAGGTACATCACCTCTTGGGGTTAAATCCACCCCTGAGATCCTTCCAGCAGCAATAGCTAAATGTACGCTAGTAGTGTAGGCAGCTCCTCTGCCTGGGGCAAGCCCAGGCCAAGAAACACTTTCTGCAAAGTGAAAGGGGTGTTGGAGTGGAGAGGAAGAGTGGCTGGGCTGTGGCTCCATCGGCCCTTCAAGAAGAGAGATGGGGCAGGGGAGGCAGGGCAGGCAGCAGCCAGAAGCTGGGGTCACCTTCATCAGGTGCACCTCTCTCTCCTCTTCGCTTCCACCCTATTATTCTTCGGACAAGAGGTGAGAGGGGTTCCCCTCTCCTGCTTCCCAACCCAACAGCCCCTATCCCAAGGGAAAAAGCATCACTCCAGACCACAAATCGATTCTGGTCCAGGAGAGAGGCAAAGACAGACAAAGCAAATCTAAAGACGTTTATGTCTAGATTATTTCCATTGAACTGGCAAGTTCCCCTAAGCGAAGTAAATACTTCTCAGCCTAGTGACTATTAATTAAAGGAGAATGCTTTGCACCCAAGGAGATTTAACTCTTGCTCACAAAATGTATCTGTTTCCTCTAATTTGTTTGTCATTGTGCCGGGGTAACAGCTTTCCATGAATATTTCAGCACAATAATAAGTTTTAAAAACTCAACTGGATTTAGCATAACATTTTTCCACAGTGTGCGGAGACTCCGATGACCGCAATAATCTAAAAGCAAGATCTCTTTCTCTCTTTCCCCTCCCGTACATGGTGTTAGACTTACAGCTGTCACGGAACTGTGAAGAAAAGTAACCAGAAATAGAGTGTTGCGGGAAAGATGGGGAATAGGTAATTGAAAAAAATAAAAGAAAGGTTCTGATGCGCAAATTGTAGATAAAGACTTCTGATGAGGAAGAAGGGAGTGTCTGATGAGGAAAAGGGGAGAGTGTGTTGAGAGATAACAAGAACCAGTAATTTCTATTCAGCAAAGCCACCAAATCAGAGAGCAGTGCTGATCTTATTGGAGGAGAGCCTTCAACAGCAACTAATCCCGTCATATTGAAAGAAAATTGTAAATGTTCTCTGCAGAAATTGCCTGCCCATTGCAGCTAATCGAGCCCACTTCACCCTCACACCCCCCCACGCCCCCCCACACCCCCGCAGGCGGGCAGCGAGGGACCCCACAGCCGCAGCACCCCAGCAAGGACATTCACCCCAGATGCTCACCTAGGCGCCCCTTTTCCCTCCCTCACCACCCCCCCGAAGGCAGCAGCTTGCCCTCGTTTCCTCCGAAGCGCTGGGGGAAGTATGAATTCTCACCAGCTCACTCACGAGTCCCAGCTTCTGCTATTTTAATTTCTCCAGTTTTGTCTATACCGTTAAGCCAGGTTTGATAGCACTGTCGCTCTAATTTTCTTTTTTTTATCTATATATTTTTTAAAGCTCAACTTGGCTGAACTGAAGCAGAGCCTCCCAAGGGCCAGGGCCACGGAGGGGGTGCATGTATATGTGTGTGCCTGTGCGTGTGGGAGGGAGCGAGCGAGGGAGGGAGCCACAAAAACTCCATCAGCCCGGACAATGCCACCTCTTGTTTAAAGCCTCCCAACTGTTATCCTTCCCCCCCGTTACCATTTTACTACAGGGTTTCAAACAGAGAAGTATCTCCCTATCTGGAGTCCCCTGCTCGTGTTTTGGTTTGAATCC
>JANXJC010000023.1:19773451-19787193 GCA_027564655.1 Leptodon cayanensis
CCAGCCCCCCCTCCTCCCTCCCTCCTCTCGGAAGATATGGAAGAGAAGGATAAAGCGGCTGCCTGCGGGCTGTGAGAGCGCGCAGCCCGCATGCCGCTGCCGCCGCAGCCGGGGCCGCTCCGCCGCCGCCGCTCGCAAGGAGCCGCTTGCCAGCGGGATGGGATGCAACTTCTGGCAATTGGATCGCAGGTAGGAAAGCTTTGATTTTTACTGGCCTTTCCTCTCTCTTTTTTTTTTTTTTTAAATTTCCTTTTTCTTTCCTTCTATTCTTTCTTTCCCCCCCCCCCCCTTTTCTTTCTCGTCCTCTACCCTCCGCCCCTTCTTCGCCGCACCTAGGATTTCATCCGCGGCTGTCATAGGCAAGCTCCCGCCAAGAAAATAATGTCCAAGAAACGAGCTTACGTTTTGCTTCTTGGCAGAAGGAGCGGAACAACACATAGGGAAACTTTTGCCGAAAGGGTCCATAGCGGTGCAGGTCACCGGGGAAAGGCAGCGAGGGGAGGGAAGGCAAAGCGATTGCCCCCAGCACAGAGCCTTTCTCTGTTGAGTTACGGTTGCGATATTAATCCCAGAATCGACTCTATCATGGTACAGCGGAGAAGGAGAGACGCAATAGCCTGATTTAGCGAAATCCTCACATTATCCGAGAGCTGCCCACAGGGTTGTTTTTTTGTTTTTTTTTTTTTTTATATAAATACTGCATTCCCACACAAGGACATCCCCTGGACTACCCTTCCCAAATCCCTCTGTGACAGGTTTGTTGACGACTCCTGCAAAAATGTCACCGGCAGCCGGGAGCGAAGCCGTCCCCGGGGAGCGGAGCCTGCCCGCGGAGCGCGCTGCCTGCCGGGCGGGAGGGCAGAGACGGGCCGGGGAAGGCGGGGGGGGGAATCCCTGCCCTGCCGGGGACCATTGCAGGGCTGCGGGGTGTAAGGGGAAGAGCTTTCCACCGTGTCAGTGCGGTCCCTCGCCCCCCAGCATCCCTCCTGGGGTGCGCGCCTGCCCGGGATCGGTGCCCGTCACCGCTGCCTCAGGTCTCAGCTCCTGCCCCGGGGAGGGGGAGCGGGGCACCGCTGGATATAGGGAAGGTATGGGCTTGCCCCGGCTGGTTTCCGAACTCGCTTCCCTGGCTCGGTGGCCCTGGGGTCCTGTCCCCGGTGCGGCGGGGGAGGATGCTCCGGGGCCGGGGCCGGCTCGCCCCGCTCCCCCGGCCGGACTGAGCCCCTGGCAGGGCTGAGCCGGTCCCGGCCGTGCCTCCGGGCTCCTTTTGCTCTCTCCCGTGCCGCCGCCACGGGGTGCTTGTGGCCAGAAGGAGCGAGCCGATGCCTTGAGAGGGAGCTCAGATCAAGCCGTGGGAGAAAAACCTCCTCCTAGAAACAGCTCCGGGGCACCCAGGTCCTGGCGACCCCCCCCGAGTCCAGCCGTTTGGAAGGCTGTAAAGGAGCAAAGTGCTCTCCGGACCGCTTCTTCTCGGGCCAAAGTGGAGCCCGGCCAGGGCCACTCTTCTCTCCGCCCTTTCCCACCGCTCCGCACCCCCGGCCGTGCCCGCCGCCTTCCCCGCGGCTGCCCCGCTGCCAGGGCCATGCCCCGCTGGGGGAGCAGGAGGGCTGGAGGCGGCAAGGCCGGCTTCTCCCCTCCGCTCGTCTCCCCGCAAGGCAGCCGGGCCGGAGGGCCCTGCCCCAGCCGGCCAGGGGCTCCCGCGGGGCGGCTTTGCCTTCGCAGCGCGCCCCGCTGCCAGCTCCGAGGGGAAGCTGCCAGGGCTTGTAACTCACTCCCAAGGGCCCAGGGGTGAGTCCTTATCCCTTCGCAGGGGAAGGGACAAGGGACCCTTCCTCCCTTCCCCGTGAGCTTGTTTTTTCCTACTGTTTTCATGTGCTAAAGTTCCTTTAGGGCAAGGAGAGAGAGCTTTTTTTCCAACTGGAAGAGAACACTGGGAAGGGGGTAATTCTTGTTGCAAACCTAGCCAGAGTAGCATCTCTCCCCATTTTTATGTTGCAGCCGGTGTGTTTGCTTGTCCCTATCCCTTAAGGAAGATCTTCCCTTTACAGAAGGGAAAAAGGCAAGGGGAAAAAAAGGAGAAGGGCCAACCTCTGCTTGACAGACTGCTCTTGCAGTTTCAGGGGGAAAAAAACCCAAAAACCAAACAAAAAAAAGACCGACAATGAGGAAGGTTAATGCGGGAGATCAGAAGTAAGCACGCTGTCTGCTTTTATGGTATTGCATTGCCTGCAATCACAGCCCCTGTCTAAATACACACCAGCCTTGATCGTATGGTTTATGACACCAGCCGCTCTCGGTGACTCATCTATAAACCGTGTTAAGCTACACAGAGTACGCTCCTTCTCTCCTTTGGGCTCTTTTTGATTATAACTTTGGTTGAACTTCCCCTCTGCGGGACCCCTGGACTGCAAAAGCAGCCTTCTTTGCTTTTGCTTCAGGAGAGCAAGAAGTGCAGTGGGCTTGCTGACTTGGTGAGCGTGTACCCCACTGACCTGCCCACTCTGCCCGTGTCCGCAGCGCTCCGTGATTTCTGCATTGCAGTCCGCTTGAGAAAAGGGCTTAGGACATGGGGACGGGGGTCTAGGATGTCCCCAACTTGCTTTGGACGGAGGGCAAAATAATAAAATGAGCGGTCATGCTCTTCTCCCATCCAAAACCAAGATTTTAAGTAATATCCTCTACCCAAAAGGTTGCAGCTCTGCATCTGAGCAGAGCTTGGGGAGATCTGGACCATGCGTGATCGGGAGTGTCCTGAGGAGGTGGAAGGGGCAGCAGCCGTGCAGTGCTGTGCCATTGCCCAGGAGGGAGATCAAGACACAGAAAGGGGGAAACCGAGGACATCAGTGAAAAATAGCATCTGTGAACAGAAGCATATTTTTTTGCCTGCGTGTTCAGTCCCATGCCCCACGTCATTTTGCTTGTCACCTCTGGGCTGACTCCCTGTGTGTGTTTCATGGCTTTCGGTTGCTCTAAGTGCTTGGATCTTTCAGCCCATCGGGTGTCTAATTCAATAGTCTTTTGAGGACATCTGCTATGAAATTCCCCACTGTTGGTGAGTCAGTCCCAGGAGGTTACTCTGCCCCACATCGCTCCCGTAACCCACTCACCCATTCACCCAGACTTTCTCTTCTCCACTAATATCATGACCTACATGCAAAAGACTTATTTTCTGGTCCCGTTTCCATAGCAATGCAGCATGGGGAGCGCAGACAAACCAGTAAAAATGAAGGAAATTCCCTTTCTGTGAAATCCAGACCTCTTTGAAAGTTGAGTTCAATTTAAGGGAAAGTAGGGATCCGCGGAGAGCTGGATTTCCAGCCCAAAGCCCAGATCTCCGCGCCCTCTAGTGCCAGAGGCAGGCGAGGGAGAGCATCCCCGGGCACAGGGGATGAGAGGCTTGATAGCGAATTACAGGGGAGGGAGAAAAATAAGTAGTATGAGATAAGGACATTCTTCCTAGTGTCTGTTTCCAACCAGCTTTTCCCTCTTCTAAATCCCAAGTTGCTAAAAAAGGCAGGTGAGGTTCATCTGACCCTGGTTCGGTCACTCAGGGGTTAACACTGCAGGTCCTGTGGAGTGGGTTAAACTAAGGAGGAATAGGTAGGAAGAAATTAGACCTGGGAAGCCCAGTCTGTATCTAGCCATTTATTCACAAATTCTGGATCTCTCTGGCTTTGAGCTTCTCAGCTTGCAGCAGTTTGCAGCTGATTCTCAGAGATTTGAAGGCACAGAGATTTGAAGGCACAGAAGAGGATTTCTCACTTGTGAAAAAGCTGCCCTGACCTCCGGCGGGCTCTTTGGGTGGGTGGATGGGTGGGCAACAGTAATCAGGCTAAGGAAAGCTGAAGGGGCTTAGGTCCAGCTCATATGAATGATGGGGATAACTTTTTCACAAATGCTTGTAGTCTTAAATCTCAAAAAGCTTAAATTGTATGGTAGCATTTCAAGCCCTGTTAAATCTGAGCTTGGATTCCCATCTTTAAGAGCCAGGCTGCACAAATGACCAAGCACTAAGAACTGCTGTAACTAAATGAGACAATTAGCACACTCCCCACACACCACCCTACCCATCTTTTCCAGTTCCGATGTTTTGGCAAAGAAAATTCAGTTTTGCCAGGGTGTCCGTGGCTTTTCCTGAGTCAGAGCTGCCCAAAAGATGCAGAGTTACTTACTTGCTTGTCCTCATCCCACCAGCTGAACGGCAACCGCCTGTGCCTAGCAGATTGCGTTCCCTAGCTCTCCGTACCAAGTTGGGTAGGGATATCTTCCTGACTTATCCCACTGCCTTCCTACATCTCCCTGATAAAAGTGGGCAGAATTAAAAGATGAGGTCACCCCTGGAATTATATTAAAAGGCTGCATCTCTTTCCCATGGGCCCTGAGCTTGTTTTTATGTAAAAATGCTTGAGGCTGTGGAGCTGCCTGTCATTTTGGACTGTCTGTCCTACATTAAAGCTGTATCATTACCTATATCTAACACCGTCTATTCCCTGTAGAGAGATACGTATCAGTAGGTGTTCCAAAAAGACATCCCTCATATAACATGATTTTAAGTCCCTAAAGGATGGGACAGGATGAAGTGAGTTTCCTTTCATTTCCATCAAGCACTTCCTAAAGAATGCTTACCAATGAAACTAAGATATGCAATGGGATTTCAGTAGTCCATATGCTTCATGTATTCATTTTTAAGAATATGATAAGGACAAAATGAAAGAGACCATCATTTAGGGCCAGCTGCTTTGCCGAGAGCCTTCTGCACGTTTTCTTTTGACTCCATGGGCTAGGTTCTGATCATAATTACATTTTTTCAAACCAGGGGTGACTCCACTGACTTTAATTACTTCTGGTTTATTCTAGTGCAATTCAGCTCAGAATTTGACTTTCACAGAAACATAGTAAGTGGTGTAATCAGAATATGCCAGTGTTTTGACAACTGTCCATGGAACAGCTCTGTTTCATCTGCTTCTGCCGAATGCGATAATGGGCATTGGGAATAGCATGGGGCATCTCCGACAGTGATGACAATAAAGATCTCTGTAAGCAGCCACAACACAAATAGGTGAGACATTCTGTAAACCAGCATCTCCCAGGGTTTTCCTCTAGCTCTCGGAAAAGCTCTGAGTAAACTGTGGGCAGGTGCAGGTTTTTTTAGGTTTTTGTTCTTTTTTTTTTTTCTCTCTTTTTTTTTTTGAGAAAGAGGTGGAACAAGACAAAAATATCTTCATAGATCTTTCTTCTGAATCATTGTGAAAATTAGTGTTGGAAACCAAGGAGATAAAATAAACCTAGCTATTTAGAAGAATTCTCTTGCTTAGTAATTTCTCTGGGTCAGGATTTTCAGGTAGTCTGAACATGGAAAGCTCTATTGATTTCAGTGGAGATAGGATGAACTGCAAGCTCTGAGGATCAGACCCTTCATTTTTATAATCCATTCCAGCATGTGAGAAATAAAAATTAGCAAAATCTGTCCACGGGAAACAGTAAGTTTCTGGTACAGCCCATAGTGTTTTCATAGATTTCCTGAGAAATTTTCTCTCAGTGTTGCAATGAACTACTGATGTCTATTTTATACTCATCTATCTCATATTTAGTCAGTCAGAAAGCAGAGTGGTCATATATTGAAAATGATTCACAAATTTGTTCATGAATAATGGCAACAGGCTCATTCCACTATGATTTCTGAGGTCATTTAGTGCAAGCCGGTGACCAATGATTTATTCATGAAAATATTCATACATTTCAAAAGTTTCATGAACGCTAGCATGAATAATTAATGGAAATTGTGTTATTTGTTATCATTACTCATTATTTTCCTATTCAAAAAAGCATCAGTCATCCAGTTAAAGAACATTAGAACATAGTGATTGCAACATTGGATCAGGCAGGTGTTTTGTCTTGTTCAGTATAGCGTCTCTATCGACGTCCCTTACCGCATGCTTGAGGCAAGTGCAGGGAGTGCTGCCCTAGATGTATGCACTGCCCTCAAGGAAAATGTTTTAATGCCCACCAGCTTGTGTTTGCTCGCTGCCCGGAGACCATTTCCAAATGAAAAGAGATACCCACCTTCCTCACCAAATGGAAACCTCTAGCGATTCTAGACAAACTGCAGATATACTCACTGGCCAGATAAGCAGCTAACGCAGTTTTGTCCCCCAGTTAGTTCACTGCCTAAGTGATAGCATGGAGCAGTGAGTTCAGTAGGTTAATTACATATTTTCTTGGGAAAACCACATTCCAAGCAACCTTTGCTCTATTTAAATTAGTTGTCTTTCAATGTTATTGCTACCTCTCTGTTATATGACGTGGAAAGGCCAACAGGAGCACCCAGTTCATTGTATAGGTGCCATTCATTTACTCAACCATGAGCCCTCTTGTTCTTTTCTTCTCTCAGTTAGACAGTCCCAGGGTTCCCAGTCACTTTGCGCATCTTAAAACCTGCTAATTCATCTATCTCCTTTTTTGGTGATGGATTGACCAATGTGGACACTGTTTTCCAGGTGAGGACTATTGGCTTATACAATAAAACTGTTTTAATTTTCACACCTTTTACTCCTTCTACGCACTAATGGGAATTCTGTTTTGTTTGTTGGGTTTGGGGTTTTTTTTTAACGCTGCTGTAACTGAGCAGAATTTGCAACTGGGTTATCCACAGTGATGTCAATAACCTTTCTTGAGTGGTCACGGCTGGTTTAGAATCCAGGAAGGTTTCTAAGTTTTTCACTCTACCTGTGATTGTTCTGCATCAGCCAACACTTATTTCCATTTGCAATCCGAATGCTGCGTTCACTCAACTCAATCAGCATACTCTGAAATATTTCAGTCCTTATTCCCTTTTCTGAACAGCAGTAATTTCAGTAAAGATGTTATACGTGGTATAGAACCTTGGACAACCCAACTGTTAATCTTTTACAGTGAAAAATGATCATTCATGTGTAGTTTCTGCTTTCTCTCAAACAGTTTCCAACTTGTAATAATAAGCTACCTATTCTACAAAGACTTAAATTCTTCAAAGGAAATTCATTAAAGAATTTAAGAAGATATATAGATACTTATATTTATATATATGTACATACTTATCAGGTTGTTTTTCTTGGTCTATTAGCTTGATGCTTGAAAGAATATATAGAAAAGACAATATTTCTTTGAAAGAAACTATGATTTTTTTTTCTCTCCTGTGTGTGATTTTAGTTTTTGTTAGTTTGAATCAATTTACCTGGAAGTGAAATAACACTTTTCAATATATAATACCTAAGATCGACCCAGTGGCTGTCCTAAAGATAGGTATGCTAGCTGCTACCCTCCAGTCCTTTTGTAGCGTATCTGACTTCAGCAACAGCTTCTGTATTTTTGCTATCAGCGCAGCCACTTCATTTTCAAATGCTTTCCAAACCCTTGCATATATAACCATGAGGTCCTTGTGACAAGCTGCTATTTAGTTTATCAGTTTGTTCCAGTGTCTCCCTTTTCAATGTTTCACATTCTGACAGCTTGTGTCCTTCTTGTCTTGAAAAAAAATAGGTCTAGTGTGGACATTGGCACAGCATTATTTGTGGGAAAGATTTACCCAAATGAATCGTTCAGAACCTCTGCAAAGTCCTTTTGCTCTTTAGTTATTCCCATTATGCCCTGGATGTGCAGCAGGTCCCATTGGTTCCCTCCTAAACAGGGTGAATTTAAGACCTTTCAGAAACGTCCTGCAGTTCCCCGCTCTGCCCAGCCCCTCCAAGCTCTTGCCAGTTAACGCATCCTTGGCCCTCTTCATTTACAGCTGACGTTTTGTTTGTGTTTTATTGTAATTTCCCTCCCTCAGTCAGGGGTTTCACCAGAGCTGATGTGCCATTTCCTGAAAGCTGGTTGCTTGGCTCAAACAACCTCTTGGACCTTAACATTTCAAAATACTTTTTTTTTTTTCCTATCTTGCCTTTCAGTTTGCTTACTGCATGACTTCACTGAATCGGAAACTGTCTGTTAATATACCTGTTGTTTTGAATCTATGGATTTTACTTTCTTTTTCTTTCATTCTTTGCTTTTCTTTTTTTTTCCCCTATTTTCTTTCTACCTCCAGTAGTTTTTAAGCAGTTCACTAATTATTAGCAGTTTTAACCTCGTGCTTTTAATATAGTAATAAGTTCATTACTATTCGGTGGCTTGACTGTATCATTTCTTCAGCTACTTAAGACTAAGTTAAGAACATATATTGTTACGTTTTCCAGTTATTCTAGAAATCACCTAGAAATTGGGGAGGTTTTAATCCCTTTGTACCAGTTGACCTACCAATGTACAGGTGGGTGAAGTCACCCATGATTACCACTTTATTAGACTTAGATACACCTTTGATCTCTCTCCATTTAACCCATTGAATATCCCAGACATTTCCTGGACTACGTGTGCTATTGCTTTGTGCAAGCATCAGGATTTAATTAAAGAAGGATATTTTTATGGTTAGCATACTGGACTGAGACCAAGAAGATCACGGATAAGCTCCTGACCATGCCGCCAACCTCCTGCTTGATCTTTGACACATTCCTATGGCCTGACCCAAAGCCTTTTGAAGTCAGAGGGAAACTCGTTACCTTTGGGTAGGTTTTGGCTTGGCACGCTGAGGTGGGGAGACTCACTCTTCTTGGTCTCATGACAGTGTCGTGAAGATTCACTTGCCCCAGTTTGTCAGATATTGAGATTCGCTGTGGTGCTGCCCCATGAAAACAGGAGCAGACAGACTCCATTCACGGGGGCTTTCTTTCCACTGGGGTGTTGGAAAATTGAGCTTTTAGGAGCTGATTATCAGGAAAGTTTCTGTTCAGAACAGAGGATAAGCTAAAATGTTCAGCAAGCCTCGAACAAAAAGGTGCTGAAACTCCTAACTGCTCCAGATCTTGGTGAGGAGTAAAAGAAAAAAAATGGCTAACAAGGCCAGTTTTACATGGACAAAAGTAGATTTCATAATCTGGTGTTATTTGAAAAAAAATGAAAGAAGAGAGAAATAAACTGAAGGTAATGTTTAACGACTGGATCTAGGTCTGGGGCTTTACTCAGTTCTGTGAGTTTTCAGCCTAGTCAATGTTAAGTACGGGTACAATTGCCAAAGCAGGGTTTACAATGCCATGACCTTGCTCAGATCATATACTGCATCAGAGTTGTTTGCAAAATTTATAAGGACCTGCTGGTACTCCTGCTCACCCCTGCCCCAACACTAATTTCTCATGTAAAACAGAGTTAGTGGACTCTGAGAGCAGGGCACATGGGTGGAGTAAAGTCCGTGTGTGGACAGAGAGGGTACACTTTCCTCCTCCACCGTTACCTAGGGCCCTTGAGGACTTGCGTTATCATTACCGTAGTAGATTAAGTGTAGTGCTTCACGCTTCAATTGATGCCAAGGCCAGATGATGTATTAAAAATGGTTGCCTCTGAGACTCACTTTCCTATATATCCAGCAGCATTCTGCCATGGTGGGAAATTCAGTTTAATCCATTTTATACATAATATTGCATGACAGTAAATTAATATGTGTGTGGAAAACAAAGGCAGATGAGGGCTGGCAGTGGGAACCTTGGGGAGGGTCTTGGTATGGAACATGCATGTGGACATGTGCTCCTCACTGAACTTTAGACCTGTTGCTCAACACGGATGTTGGGGGAAGACTGGCCTTTAGGGGAAGGGGACTAGCCAGGGAGATGTCTTCTCTGCTCTTGCTTTTCCATGCTTAGGCTAAGCTGCAAACTGATCTCCTGATCCGTTACTGGCATCTTTCACCCACACTAATTTCACTTTTCTAGCAGTGTATTCTCAGCTGATGAAAGCTGTCAGAACATGAGTGACATGAAAGGAGAGGCCATCACCAAACAAAGTGCTATATTTAACCTGGCAATCTCATGCCTTCTCAGGTCTGACCTTGAGCCCTAGCAGTGAGGATACAAATGGGTCCTCTTGGTTGTAAAGCTTCCTTCTTTAGCCAAACATAGAAGGCTCTTAAATATAAGGAAAAGCAGGGAAGAAGGAAGGTAATACAAATTATCCTTCTGCTTTTGACTTTTGTGATAGCCAGCACACTTAGCTGCCACTAGAAGGAAAGAATACATGAAGGGCTCACTGTTAAATTCTCATTAAAAACGTCTGTTTGATGTCTGCAAGTCATTTTCACAGTCTTATCCACTGGGAGTAAGTGTAGGGATCTTTACTGAAAGGTTTTGACATCAGAAACAGTTCCCTGCAAGGAATGTCCTACTGTTATTAATCATTTTGCAATGTGATGGAGTAAAGAGAAAAAACCCCAAAAGTATACAGTTGGAAAGAAGCAAGGAAGGAAAAATAAAGAAGATGAAGAAAACCATTTGGTCTGTTTCATCTGAAGAAAGCTTGTAACTCTCTCTCTTCCTTTCTTTAGCAAAGAAAGTGAGACTGTATATCTCCTACTTTGAAGCACAGGGGAATGCAAAATATCTGGTTTAAAAAACCTGGATAACTCGAGTACTACCATTCTTTCGAATGACAAATTTGACAATTAATATTCCACATTATTGTCTTTAATGCCTCTTAAAAATGATGTGGGGTGTGGAAATGACACATAACTAAAAAGACGAGAAGCAATTTTCCTGTTACTTCTTTCGGAAAATAGTGACAAGGGCTGAATTCCTAGTTTCACCACAGATTGTTGACGTGGCCTTGGACAAACTCAGGAACATCCTGTACCTCAGCTTCTAAGATGGAAACTGTATAAAATAGCATTTGCATTCTCACATGCTTTGTCTGCCTTTCCTCTTTAGATTTTAAAGTGTTTGGCAGTACTTCTGTAACAGTCTACACAGGGGAACTTCACCTAAATTTGGGCATTCATAGAAAGAAATGAATGATATAGGATCTTCCAAACATTTGGTTGTTTTTTATTCCCTGTGAAAACTAGCTTATAACATGGACCTGATCTTTCTTTTCTTTAGAGAGTAAGAGCCTTTCCATTCACCCCTGGGTGTTGCGGGTACAGGCATATACCCGCTATACATGGGATATCTCTTAGCAGCCTCTATCTGGAGCGAGTCCGTGACAGATCTCCTTAAACCCTGAGGGCAGTTCTGCCGTGCCAGTGCTGCAAGGGTACAGAAGAACTGGGAAAGGCACACAGGAAGGTGACAAGCACGGTGAGAATTACATGCCTTCCAGAGAGGAGACATTCAATAGACTAGAACTCATCACCCCAGAAATGATATGACTTATGAGGAATACACGTAGGTCTAAGCAACCTTGAAGAAAGGGAGAAGGTGAACAGGGGGCTGTTTCTTTTTTTTTTCCCAACATCAGACTCAGAGCTCTCAGGTGGATATTAACAGGCATAAACTTAAAAAATCACTGTGTGGCTGAGCTGGGGCACTTAGTGCCCTATGATGTTTTGCTGATTCCAAAGGTATAAATGATTAAAAAGTGATCAAACTAGACAGAATATGGCAAGAAAAACACCACCAAAAGCTTTGTGATGCAAATGAAGTCACAGGGAGCTCCCCACACTAATTGCTTCAACCTAAGAAATGTATGCTGGAGTGGTATCACTGTATGCCCATACGCTTTGCTTGCTCTTTGCTACCAGCCACATTTGAAAGAGGACAGTGGGCAAGTTGGCTTAGAGAGAGTTGCTCTTGCACTCGGAGCCTCACTTGGAGTCATCAGCGTAGCCATCTTCTTTGGACAGTGCCCCAACCTGTTTTACTTTTGCTGCTCACCAGAAATTTGTGGTCCTTCTTGGCTAGGTGCTTATCAAAACGACCACAAGACACTTTGGAAAGCTGTTTAATTAAACCCTGACTTCCCAGGAAGACCTCCTACAAATAAATGCAAAGATTCTGTCTTTTATTTGTTCATTGTAACAGTTGGAGAGTTTTAATATACAGGTAGTTTCCAAGCAGATCCCTATGCCACGGATTGTGGCACTACCCCACTGTCTGTAACTCTGATACAACAGCCTGAGATAACCTTGCAGACACATTTCTCTTTCAGCTTAATGCCTTTGTGTTCCCTTTATAGGTATTCCCTTTACAGGGGAGCAGTGAGTTGAGAAAGGGAAAATGTGGTCACAGCTCTGCCTTTAGTCTCCCTTCTCATTCAGTCTTCTACTTCCAACAAGTACAGGCCAAAAAAGAGGAAGGGTGTGACAGGCATTGAGAGAGACCTTTGCATCCCTGTAAATGTGACAGGAGAAAGCCTCCCTCAGCAGTTGCAAGTATACAATTTCTTACCTCATGAGAGCAGACCTGCACCTCCCAAATGCCAAGAGAGATGGTTCCTTCTCCTTGCTTTTCACTTGAAAGCTCCAAAGTCACAGCTTTCTCAAAGCTCTGTATCATTTTGCGTGCAGCATCAGGATTTAGGCAATAGTCTTTTAACTGGTGAGTCCTAGAAAAAAAAAAAAGAACTTTACAGAATAGAAAACTAAAGCTGAACTTCTGATGAAGGAGATACTTCCTGAAGATGATCTCTGCTTTGCTGATGTCTTTTATGTCTGTAAGTGGTGGGACATGGGTTCTTTGGAAAGCTCTCTAGGTCAGAGTTTTCCTGTTATGACCATGGTCCAGTGGGAATCACACCACCATTCTTTCACCTATGCAAGATTGCTCTCTAACTGCAACTACATGCCAATTTAAAGGCATGAACTTAAAGGTGAGTTGAAAAGCTTTGAAATGAGCAGAAGCCAAGCTTTCTGTTTATTAAGAAACCCACACAACAGCAGTGTTAAAATTACATTTCCAAGCTCATAAAGCTGAGGCCCCCACGTTTTCTACTGAATAACTGTAAAAATGTTTTCTGGGTGCTTTGTTTGTTTAAAAATCAAGCTGTTAGTGTGTGTTCTTGACTATGGCTTTAGAAATCTGAGTTTAGGTACAATATTTTTAACTGTAAGCCAAAATCTTTAACAAGTCAAGCACAATAAATCTCAAGGAAAATGTGGGCTTGGTTCCATTCTGTCTGGAACCTAATTTCTTTCCTTGCTAACCACAAGGCTGTAAAAAAGCTGCAGCTCTCCTTGGGCTACACTTCAAAGCTATTTTATACACATACAGATGATTGCAAAATACCAGAGGCAAAGGAGAGCCAGGCCCATACCACACAAATTAGCAATACATTTTTTTCTGGAGGCAATGTTTGTGGGTTTTAGAAAGCACTGGGCAACTTTGCAGGTAGCTGATGGCGGGGCCCAGTGAGTTGGAGTTGGAGTTTTTCTCTTGACAAATATTTCAATGGAGTTCTCCAAGTTATTCTGAAAAGTGAACAAGGGAAAGAGCCTAAGTTTGGTGATACAGATCCTTGCTTTGCCGAGGTTGACTAGGCTGTTTAACAGTTTAGCGCTGCCTTTCACCTGTAAGTTATCAGTTTCCACGATCTATCACCAGATCTGACTTTTTACTTTTCCCAATCCATTTTAGTCATTTGGTGATTTCCTCAACATATTTGGTGATACATATGTAAACCAAATACACAGCATAAACCAATACATGACATAAGTTATACATGTTAGTGTAATAGACATTCCCTCCTACTATGGCTGGTTTGCACAAGCAATGTTGAAACAGGTTCACATGCATGAAGATTTATTAGTGGAGTCCACAGCTGATGGCCTACATTGTCTCTAACTGTGAAAAACTGGGGAAAACATAAGCTAGGGAAAAATAAAACAAAGAGGATAGACAGAAGGGAAAAGGAAAGCTCTCCCCGTGGTGCTCAGCTGGGAAGAAAAGCAGCCAGGCTTTCCAGACCTCTCC
>JANXJC010000023.1:19787293-19812351 GCA_027564655.1 Leptodon cayanensis
TGAAGATTTATTAGTGGAGTCCACAGCTGATGGCCTACATTGTCTCTAACTGTGAAAAACTGGGGAAAACATAAGCTGGGGAAAACATAAGCTAGGGATAAATAAAACAAAGAGGAGAGACAGAAGGGAAAAGGAAAGCTCTCCCCGTGGTGCTCAGCTGGGAAGAAAAGCAGCCAGGCTTTCCAGACCTCTCCTGGACATCCTCAGCTGTGCAGCAGCTGGTTTTGCCCATAATACTCTTCCCACAGTAACCATACTGTTTCCACCAGGACATGCTCAAACCCTCAGCTGGTTGTCACTGCTTACCGTTAGCGTTGTCTGGAGTATGCATTGACTGGGGCAGGGGCAGCATGGCCAGTCGCTTCTGTGCACATGAACATTTGTTGCATAAACTAAAAGCTGTAACTGAAATGTAGCAAAAGTGGGGAAAAAAGACTGATTCTCTCACTGGTGGTAACCACTGCCCACGAGAACTCACCACAGAAAGACTATTGGGGTATGCAGGTGCAAGGCTATAAGAATAACAAGCATAAGAATAACAGCACCGGAGCAGCGAGAGGGAAAAACTGTCCCAGGGGCTCGGAAAACATTGCCCCAGCCGCCTGGGTGGGAGGGTACAGAGCTGTGAGGGAAAGGCAGGCTGCAAAGTTGCAGAGAGAAGGCCCTTAGCCACACAAACCGGCAACAGCGGTATTTTCCTAGTATAGGTAGATGTGACAAGGTGACATAGCGGCACTGTAGAAGTCAAATGTGCCGCTGTTCAGGGACAGGCATTAGACCTGGCTGCTTTGGACAAAAAGTACAGTTGCAGAAGACTCACTCCCCCTGGAGGCTGGCTGAATCCCATTTTCCTTGTGTGATCTGGGACACGGGCTGGCTGCCCCCTTCTCTCTCAGAGGGGATCTTCCTGCTGGTGACCTGAATGAGAACCAACCTCTTCCCCTCACCCTCTTTTTTCCCCCCATTATTTAAGCAACAGTTGAACCACCAAGTTTCCCCACTGCAGGTCAGGAATCAAGACCAGCTGAGGACGTGTTGATTCTGTGTTAAGGACAATAACGTAACAAATATCTATAGCACAACAGCAGAGGAGAAATGCACCCTCTATATTTCATTTTCTGATACACTTTAGATGCTATCTTGAGTTTGTGAGGAGCAGAGACTCCTGATTGTACATCTTAGTAGGTGAGTAACTCTCAGTTTAACTTTTATTCCAGATAGGGTAGATGGAACAAAGAAGAAGGTCTTCAGCCCTTTACTTCAGGGTCTGAGGAGGCTGCGGTTGAGCTTGTTTCCAAACCCTCAGGCACTGTTGTTACTGCAACACAACAATGAGAACGAGGAGAAAAACCCAGGAGTGCTCACCTATTTGGTTTTGGTTGGAATTTTTTTGGTCTGGTTTTTGGGTTTGTTTTGTTTTGTGTGTTGTTACTTATTTATTTATTTCACAAGAGCTCCGTACCAAGATTTCATTTGTTGCACCGTATTGCTTCATAAACCAAGGAAGAAAACTAAAAGCACAACAGCCAGGAAGGAAGAAATTTTTTTCAGCTAAGCACATAGACAAGGAAGAGTTAATAACTAAATAAAGGGGAATCATTTACTTATTTTGAAGGTTTATTAAGACCTCTTTGATAGGGATCACACCATTTTATTTTGTTTTGTTGCACTGACAAGCACCCCATCTCTTCAGCCTACTGTGCTCTGCCACGAAGCCAGTTCCTGCACTGCAGCACTAAGAAGTAATTATTACCCTTTACTGTGTAATGATTAGTTATTGCACAGGCCACGTAGAAGACTTCTGCAGTCGTCATGCCAACTCTCTCCTCTACCCTGCTTTAACCCACTCTACTCTGCTGCAACAGTCAGCCATGGGGGGGGGACACACACATTCAGGCTGTGCACATCCCTTTCTGACTTCACTGCATCCTGGACGCTAAAGAGCACGCAGTCTCATCTAGTGTGTACAGGCACAGGGATTTTAAAGACTGTTATCTCTTGGTCAGCCCGAGCTTCCCTGCCATGATCAGAGCGGATTAATATGTATCCTGAGTGCCAGACCTCTTGCTGCTCTACAGTGAACCCCTCTGGGTGCTTAAAGTGCAGCCTCAGAAGGAGCCTAATCCAGCCCTTGTCAGCTGGCAGCACGTTTCCTCTGCCAGCAGAGCTTGGCAAGCTGGGGTGTGCTGGGTGTTTAGGAGAGATGCATGAAAGGAGGGGGAGAGGTGCTAAAATGAGGCAGCATCTCACAGAGAACCCAGATGCACTTATTTTCTCCGGTAGTAGCCAAGGTGTCTTTCCAGTTACCTCCCAGTGCTGCTGCTAGGATCTTAACCTGGCTCTTGGTCCTTTTTTGGGGGGGACAATTGCTTAGCTAGAAAGTGAGACCATCACTGCCTCTGCTTTAAAGTGGTGGGTACGTGCCAGTGGGGAGAAGGGAGGAGGGCTGCATGTTGTCTGCTCTCCCACTGTTCCCTGAACTCTGATGTGAATTGCACAGCGAGGAAAATGAGAGCTGGTCTTTGCTTAGATAAGCATTCTCCCAGCAAATTTACAAACTAATGACATAGCTGTTTGCATTCCTGTAGGAAATTACGTACACGCCATGCCAGCTTTAGGTGCAGTCCTGTAGTCCTGCATGCTGAAGGGTGCAGAACCAGACCCTTTGTAGCTAGCTCAGCTCATGAATACCTGGGATTTGATACAATATCCATATTTAATACTTTTTAAATTTTGTTTGTTGCTTGCTGCAATTAGTACCTACAGCCCCTCAAGGAGAAAAGAAAAAAATCTGCAAAAAACCACCACGTTCTCCACAACAGAGCAGATCATGTCATGCAGTTGCTCTTACTGTTATTTATACATAGATGATTATGCTGTCTGCCACACAGTGAGAAATGAAGGGCTTAATTGGAGAAATAATCTGAAAATAAAATCATTCTTTTCTTGGTGTTTCTTCAAAGAATAGATTTTGCCAATGTTGCTTCACATTTACTTTTTTTTTTAAAAATAATCTATCCATTCTGTAATTAAACATCTAACTGAAGGGAGCAATATTTTTCTGAAAACAAGTAAAAGATTCGTTATTTTATAGAAAGCAGCACTCTGGTAACCAGAGCTGATGGGAGACAGTAAGCAAGGGATAGGGAGAGGAGAGAGGGAAGTTTCTCTCTTTGGTCTACATCCAGGAGAATGAAAGCAGAGGACTCTCATTTTTTTTTCTTTCTTACTACTCTGTCTTTCATACCCCTCTCCCTTCCACCATACACTTCTCACCATTCTTCACAAAAAGACAGCCCAGACAGTCATCGAATGACATCATCTGCTGTTTAAGCCGTTGGGTTACACGATCACCTAAGAAGCCCCAGCCACACGTAGAGGTACTGTTTTTCTTGGTATGACACATCCATGGTAGGAGAGCATCGCTGTTCTGAACAGTTTGCAATCTGTCGCTTTTGTGGGGGTCGTCTGGGTGTTCTCTCTGACCTCTCAGTCTGAGGAAGGGAAGGCAGGGCACTAAAAGTTGTCGAGCTATAGGTAAAGAATAGACGTGGGATGAAACCACACAATTCTCTTATATTCCAGCCAGCTGCCCTCCCCGCTCAGCCTTGCTCGTGTGGTCATTATAAGGTTGTGCCGTTCTCCAGGGTAATGGTGAAGAAGTGTGTTTGCAAGCAAGTCATCTGACCAGGCTGGAGTGTAACGCCAACACAAACAGTTATTATGAGGACATAATCAGTAGGCTTCTATGCAGGAAAATGGCTGTAAAGAATTGGTGGCCATTAACCTGAAAGATGTGAGAAAATTTTTTGGCTTTCAAATAACCTCAAAGACAGTTGTGTAAAGACGGACTTTTCTGAGAACAGACATTCCCTCAGTCCTGAGTGGCTGGACACTGGTCTCATCAGACAGCTGATGCTCGCTTTTGCTTTCAAATCACTGAAAATAAAATGACGTATGCTGAACAATCTGTTAATTGTCATTAATTTGTCCACTGGATATTTCCCCCCTATATTTTGAATTGTCCATCTGCAAGTGTGCTGGCTAAGCTTAGCTGTCTGATTAATAGTTTCAACGATCATATCAAGGCCAAGAGATTCTTCTAAGTTGTTCATGTTCAGCATTGACAATTTGTTATTTTTTGTATGTGACTGTTCGCCTAACTCATGTGACATAGCTTCCTACCTCTAATTTAATGACCTGATATTTATAAGCAGAAGCTGAAGGTGTCTAGATGGTGGAGCAGGCACAGAAGCTGGCCAACAGCTGCTCCCTTTTGCTCTAAGAAGGGCTCAAGAGCAGCGCAGCTGAGGGGAGAGATACCAAAGCACAAAGATCTTGGAGAAAAGACAAAACCAGAGGGGTGGCCTGGTCAGCAGGGGCTGTGTGTTTTGTCCCTTTTCCCACATCAGACAATTCCTGTGAATCTCTGGTGGCTGACTCCATACCTCAGCTTGTTCTCAAGGAGGGCTTGCAGCAGGATCTTTAGCTTCAATACCTCTGAAGACAGTGCTGATATGTTACAGATTAAGGCTAGCGGGGGCATTGTTTTGCACTGTCCGCTTGTCCGTTTAAAGAAAAAGGTAGGTGCCTTTAGAGAGGCGTTAAGGCCAAGTGCAGGTCCATACTGTGGCTGTCTTTGGGGCAATGGTGGGCAGTGCTAGAAACTACCTTTGGGGATGTTTTCATTGCTTACACCAGGACTGCCACCACACAGGATAGAAACTGTGCTGCATCTCCTCCCCGCTGGCAGCAGCACAGGGTTCAGTTCACTCCAAAAGTACAAACCTGGCTGCCTGTGCGTGTCCCGAGGGAAAGTGTGTGATCCCAAGACAGGTCTGGCTTCCCCGGGAAGTTAATTTCTGGTTTGTGGTTTCCTTCACTTCAGCATCTTGCTGCTTCATCATGCCCTTTCTTGAATGCTTTGGACCTGCAAAGCAAGCAAAGGATTTCCAGTCTTACAACATTTCTGCTGGTTTAGCACTGCCTTTTTTTATACCACTTGCTGTCTCTTCTGCTCACTGTAGGACAGATGTTACTGCTCTTTTATTCGCTTTGAGCAGTACATCCCTGTTGAAGAAATGTCCCAGAAATGTTTGCCATATCAACTGCTACATACTGTGAGTGATGGTCCCCATGTCTGGCACAAAATACTAATGGAATGAAATGGTATCCAGTCTGAGCAAAGACTGCAAAATCTTTCATGATCTCTCTCACCTACATTTCTTAGCACCTCTTCTCCCACACATACAACCTGTTCACACATGCTGGAAATACAGGGCAGCGCATTTGAAAATGTTTGCAAGGGATACTTTATTCAGTGACTTTCATGCTGTTAGGTGGCAGACGGTGGGCGGTTGCTGAACTAAGCAATGTAATGCGTTTTTAAGAAGCGTTGGTCAGTCACATGGAAATAAGTATCACTTCCAGATACATTAATTGTTATGCCTTCTATGATTAAAATTACTAGCGGTATCAGTTCTTATGTGCCTGGTTTTACATTGATTACCAAGTCGGAGTTCAAAGAAGTATCCTTCCATTTAAGACTGCTGATCAATGAGCAAAGTGCATGATTTTCCCTTGAAGCATGAAACATAAATAATTACTATATGGCAGCATATATAACTACTGTACTGTTGGGTAGGGGCATCAGTGATCTCTGCCTACATGGAGATTCTTATGAACCAAAAATGTCTCAGACTCATAAAAGAACGACCAGAAAGAGCATGGGTTATGCACAGGGCACCAGGGACCTGTAAATAGACAGAGAAGTGTCTCAGCTAGCACAGTTAGAGAAATTCTATTTGAGATGTCACTTCTAAAGAGTCTGTCCTTCATTTGGTGCACGTTGTTAGCAAAGCAGAGCTTATAAAAATCCATTTCTCTGCAGCAGAGTAAAGAAAGGCAGAAGGAAGAATAAACAGCTTCCATCTAGTATCATGTTCATGTCAAGAGGACGAGAACTCAGATGTCCCAACTCTGAATTCAGCACCACGCTCTTATTATTGGACCATCATTTTGCAAGGAGGTTTTTTTCTTTTTTCTTTTTTTTCTTTCTTTTTTTTCGGGAGGGAGTGGGAGGAGCTTGGTATTTGTTCATGTCAGCCAGGACTGAGGGAAAAATATTATGTATAATTACAGAGCGAGACAGGCGAAAACGTCACCCATCAGAATCATTTAATCTCTGGTATTATTCTGTGTTCTTACTCACCCTCATGTCAGTGCTGCCTCTCCCTCCACCTCGAATCCTTAACTCCTCCTTCCTCTGACAGGATGTACAATAGGCAGAGCAGTATAAATCAAAGCCTAGAATCAGGAAAATTAGAATAGATTGGAAGTGCCAGTTCCTCAAGAAGGAAAAGAAAGAAACAAGACCACAGGAGATCAGAAGAGTGATTGCAGCTTCATTACGAGGGCCGTTGTACCATCAGAACAGGTTATTGCCTGTCACAAGCTGTTTTTATTTGCCAGCTCCTGACTGATTCAGAGCTTGATCTGAAATAAATACCAACTATCCACTTACTTTATAAACCTCCTCACTGTACTCACATTTAATGTTTACAGGTCTTTACATTTTTCAAGTAAAACGTAATTTTATATTCATCGTATCTTTATTGTAAAGCAGCAGGAGACAGGTTGAGGGCTACATAGGAGCTCTTACTGGTCCATGCTGAGGAGGGACTGAGAAGGAATGAACTCAGCCATGTCAAAAGGCAGGATAAACTGTGGTGGGACTTCCATGCAGTGCACTCTCAATGTAAATTGCTTCCTAAATCTGTGTCAGGTTCAGACTTTAACAACAAATCATATGAGTGGTCAAAATACTCCAGTATTGAATTTTTAAAGATGTCTTTTCTGAATTTACTTAGCAGTTAAAAAACCCCGAGCTTCTCAGCAATTCCATAATATCAAGTTTTTGATAACAGAAGGATTTCAACAGCATGTCACTGGGAGTTTTAACTTTCAAGAGAGCAGTAAAAAAATACCTGGAGCAGAAAGAGGTAAATATGGTCGCTGCCTGAATGCTGGCTCTTTCTCTGCTAAGAACCTTCATAGTGAGCAGATCTCCATACTGACTTTTGCTCTGGGCAAAGAAAAAAAAAAAAAAGAAAAAAAATCTCTTTAGGGTAAAGGCTTTTTTTAATTTTAAAACCTGTGTGTAAAACAGTAACTGATCTTTATATTAGCGACATCTATAATTGTTAGACCAGCTACTTACACAGCCAGCACAGTATACCCCGGCATGTTATTTAGAAGTTGCATTTGGTCATAACTGTAGCAACATTTGCAATATAACTCCGTAATTAGTGGGAAGGCTTATTCTCCCTATGCTCTGTAAATAGCAAAGTGCTTCAGGTTATACTTTTTGAGTAGCTGCAGTCTCTAAAGCAGCCTCAGAGTCCTTACCCTGGGGTAGAGTGGGTGTTTTGAAACTGTCACTCTCACAAGCGGTCCCTCAGATGTAGGTAGGAGATTTGCGTGAGTAACCGTGGTTTGTTTAAGCGAGGACTGCAGAATTGGACACCTTAACTGGGAATGAGGAGCTCTCTTTGCATGAACAGCAACTGTCTCCAAACAGTGGGGGAGTGAGCCAGCTCTGATTTCCCACCAGTGTGTTGTAACTCTGTGGAGGAAGGCTGCTAATGACATGGCACAGGAATTAGTATTTTTAGAAAATGAAGAATGTAAGTGTACATGTACAAGCATGAGAAAATCTGCTAGTATTCAGTATTGGCTCACTGTAAAAGCTGGTAATGAACAAACTGGTTAGGTTAGTTATGCATCAGTGTCACTGCACTTCACCACTGCTGAAGTTCTGTCCCCTGGTGCCATTCATCACAATGTTTTTAGTACATAGCTAGTCTTGGAAGACAAAATGTTCACTCCATGTTTTACAATAGGTTGTCTGAGACCAAAATGATCTTATTTTGGTATTTTAATAAAGTATCACAGTGTTGCTTTAGGTTGACATGTCATTGACTGGCTAATTGTCCTGAATGGACCAGTCTAAGTCGAAAGCTCATGACAACAACTGGAGTAAAAAAAATTCATCAGGTTTGTTTCATGTACCTGTTTCTCGACTGAGATGTGTTTTTAATCTCTACATGGAATTGAAGAGTAAGATTTCAACTATGCTTACCTCTAGTGAATGTCCAGATTTAGGATTAAGTATTACCATTTCAGTTCATTTTTTGACCCTTTCTCTTTATATTCCCTAATTAATTGTAAAGTCTCTGAGCTGACACCACAGTTGCAAGACGCTTCCCATTTCAGACTCGGCCTTTTTTTAAACAGTCTGCCTCTTTCATTTTCAGTCATTATAGTGTTTCTTTGTGCATTAAACTTCCTTATTAGTATATGTATTAGAGAATTACTGCTGTCTCTTTTACCACTATTTTAGAGCAGAGGGGCTTTATTTCTTTTCAGATATAGTAATTTCCTATGTATAAGCACTAGAAAACTCCTAATAGGAGAAGAAGATAAAAAAATAAACAGCTTAAACCACCAATAACTTACCATTTATTTGTATTTAAAAAAAAGAATGCCAAAAAATACAGGAACTCAAGAAAGTTATTATTTTAGTATACTTACTAAAGACTTCTCAGTAAAATATTTGGTTTTGTATTAGCTAAAAATTCTAGTAGAAAATATCTGCCTGGATTTAAAACAAAGAAACAAACAAATAAAAAACCTACAAAAAACTACACCACAAAAAAAAAAAAAAAACCACAAAAAAAACCTAATTGCTTCATTAGAAATTCAAAACAATGCATTCTCTCAGGTTTTGGCCAGCTCATTGAAACTGTTTACTTTTAATTTCTTCCATTTTTAAAGAAAATTTTAAAAACCTTGCTGATCTTTTTTGCTTAATGTTTCTTTGAGAGATGACAGTGCCAGCTCAGCAGTGAGCAAGGTATATGTGGGGAAACCAAATACAATGCCAGATCAAATTAGTGGAGGCAAAGAAGAAAAGAATAAGGACATATATGCCTTAGAAGATAATGGTAATTTTATAAAAATATATCTGTTGCTACTGTGATATAACCTATTAAATGACAAGATTGTGTCCCAAAAGCTTGGTATTTTTCTTGAGTAAAACAGAGCACATACTTTATTTGACTGGATCCATTTACATTTGGACTGCCTTGCAATTTCTGATACAATAGGTAATTTTATCTGGTTTTTTATGAATAGGCTACTATGAGAATTTCTTGGAACAGACTGCATTGATTTGCTACAAATACACTTTCTGAACCTGAAAACACTTTCACATGTCTAACTTTGAACATAAATACTTTTTTGTGCCTTCTGTGGGACTGTTCATGTGTTTGGGCAAAGTGGGAATGTCCAAATTTGAGAGTAACCCTTGTTCCATCTTTTCCTGTTGAAAGTCCTGCAGGGTGATTGCCTTTCTATCAGTAGTGCCACAAAACATAAGTACTTGTGTAGGATGAAGTACGGTCACAATTGTTTGCGATTGCCTAACTGTGTCAGCGCTTTGACTACCAGGCAATTGCATTGCAGGTTAATTTTCTTCAGATTGTCACCTGGTTCAGTTTTTTCACCACATGAAGACTTGGAGGAGGGAAGCCAGTGCTTTGGGATTGGTATTTTCTTCCAATAAGTTTTCCCATTCTGCATGAGCACTAACATGTCTAGACACCTGCTTATATCCTACTAAATTTAAACAACATGCTCAACTGACATTCTGCAATGGGGTTCCTGTGGGTGAAGTGTTTTGGACAGACAGACTAGTGAATACAGGAGAAAACAGGGGAATCTGGCAAACCACCACGTGCACCAAAGCTGGTAGGAACGTGTGGGCGGGCAGGGGATTGGCAGACCGTGAGACATGCCCGCCTCCGTGCCGGTATGAAGGTACGAGGAGCACTCGAGGAGTGGAGGGATCTGACAGTGCTGGAAAGTGGGATTTTGACCAATGGTCGGGGAGCAATGGGACAAAATGAAACAAATTGCTGGCTTACACCAATAATAGCAGGAGCACATGACGTTGCAAAAGATGGACAGGACAGACTATGGAGCTGGAGAGAATAATGCTGAGACAATACTTTTTAACTAGCCAAAAGCCAAAGCCATCCCCATGGGGTTTAATCCTATTAATGACATTGCTGTTTTACAGTTTCTACTATCTCACAGGCTCTGGAATAGCAGGTGGGAGCAACATGGAAGGTAGAGAGCCTGAAACAATCAACTCTGCTTCTTCAGGAAATAACTCAGTCTCAAAATCTATTTTCTCTTTGCAGCTGAAAGAAAATCATTATAGGATCCAGAGGAGGTCACCCATACATATATATAAAAAATTATACCTCTGCGAAAGTTATCTAGCTTACACTATTTTTTAAACTCGATTCCAAACCAATTAATTATGCATCTCCATTCTGAGTTAAAATTAGTAACTGATACCTTTTTATTTTTATTGTATGCAAAAATGTACCAGAAAATAAATAAAAACATCAAAATGCTTCCTAATATCTGGCCATAGAGAACGGGATTTAAAGATGAAGTAATGGGTTAAGAAGGCACAGTTTGAGACAACCACTGTATCCCTCCAATAAAACCCAGGCAAATCAGTTGAGTGTGAAATTTATGATGTCAGCAAATTATGCTCATTTTTTTAGATGAACAGATTAGGGGTGGAACCATCCCAGCACTTTGGGCCAAACTCTGATTTACCTCTTAAACTCTGTTTAGCTGTTAGTCGTTCTTTCTTCAGCTGTCTTCCTCCCTATCCCATTTTTCTTTAAACTAGCCTACATTTTTGAGTGGAGTTCACAAGGAGGTTGTATATGTTACCTAATTTACCAGAGTATGCTTTTTTCTTTCTTTCTTTCTTTTTAATTTCTTTTTTCCGTTACATTTCTGCTTCATGTTTCTTTTCCATCCCTCTTTTTCATTTTTCAGGAGCTTTGTTTTACAGTCACATGCAGGGATTTTTCCACCTTTTTGCTGCCTCTGCTTTCTCTTCTCCACTTTCCTTCTTCATATCTTATTCCCTATAGATGTACATTCATCTGTAGTGATTTTGCAGAGTGAATGAGATGGCACAGTTCTGTCTTCTGATCCTTTGCAAGCTAAGAGTGTCACCGAGGGAATCCTAAAACCAAGTGTAGTAGCTAGGATTTGGTTCACAAATCTGGGACTTGGTTTTTATTTTACTTTTAATGTATACTCTTGAAAGTACAATACAAACTTGATTTTAATTTTCTGGCTCTATTTCTTTTTTGTTTTTACCAGCATTGAGGGTTTCAGTATTCCAGCTCCTGTCACACAGGACTGAAACAGACCTATCCCAGGTTTATTTGTATCTTGGTTTCCAGTAAAGCTGCACCAGCTCTGTGCATTACACCATGCCTTTCCATCATAGCCACAGGTAGATGCTGGCAAAGAGAGTCCAGCCTCAAACCCGCTGACATTACTAACCTCCACCGTGCTTGGAGCAGGCTCACCCCAGCATTTGTACAGCAGAACTCATGCTGCTGTGACAGTTTCTGTCAGAGCACTTGCATTTGTACTTCTTTTAGAAATATCTGGATACAAAAAGAGGGTAAGCAATCTTTCTCTGTCACACTGTCAGCTACCAGTAACAACAATTATTTCACAGGCATCAGATGCCAGATGAAGCATCTTTTCCTGCCTGCACCCACCACCCTTACACCTGCAGAGAACAACCTACCAGCAGTGGCCACAGTTGCAATAATATAAAGAACACTAAATTAGACAGACTGGCAATTGCAGCCCAGAGGGACTTCAAAGGTCTCCTACATTAAGCACTTCATAATGAGCCCTGAAGAGTGCCAGAGCCTGGAAGAGCAGTGGGAGCATACCTGTGGCTGCTCCGTTCCTGCCGTATTACCTTAGCAGAGTTTTGGAGTCCAGGGTATTTCCAGGCTCTCTGGACTGCTGGGGTGTGTTATATCCACCTGATGCTGCCTCTGTGAGTGTCTCAGTGTTAGCCTGCTTAGATTAAGGACCTGACTGCTCAGAATGTGCCGCAGCATGGCTGGCAGAGGGTGATTTCTCCCCAGTCACGGTCTCCTGGGGTGAACAAGCATCTTTCAGCTGTAGAGATGGGAGAGCAATTCTTCTCAAAGCCCAGACTGCTCTGGCAATAGAAGAGAACACAGACCTATTCTTTATGTTTTTATCTATTGTAATCTTCATGTTCTCTACAGCAAAAGATAATTTTTCTGTATATTTATAAGCAGATTTAAAACCAAAACAAAACGAAACAAAAATGCACAAAGAATCCCTAGCTACTTACCTTTCTTTCACCTCTCCTCTTCTCATTTTTATTCTGCATATGTGTATGTATGGGTTTTCTTTGAGTTTTACCGGCGAAGCTCCTGGAAGGCTTAGGAGAAGTAAAAAGATTAATTTTAAAGCCCTGCTTGCTGTTCCCTTAGTGGTGTTCTTCAGAAGGAGACTTTTCCTTGTTAATGCTAATGTTTGAATAAAAATCCTTTTGTTATCCATGGCTGCTTGCAGCTATCATCCTTTTATCCACGAACAGTGGGAACAAGTCTTCCAGTTTACCCTATTTAGGAAACTATTTAGGAAGTAGTTTGGTCTTTTCATTGGAGAAGGAAAATAGTTACAAGATAACTGGAGTCCCTGGGCAATATAAACACCTACATAGATTTACAGAGAGCCCTCTACTGAGGAGAATAGCTTTGAGGTATGTTGGGAAATTACCTGACAGCTGGTAAATGATGCTTCTGCGTGACAAGTTATCCTGCTGTTTATTAAAGTAAAAAGTCAAGAAAATGACTTAAAGCCTGAGATAGTAAAAGAAAAACACAAGAGCAAGGATAATCAAAATACCTTTAAAGAGTCTCTTGTTCCAGGATATTACCATGCAGTTGCTTGCTGTCCATTACCTGCTTTCTGACAAGATGCAACGTATTTCATGGTACTGCTTCACTAACTCCGTGCAATGCAGTTCTTCTAGGAATTAACATGACAGTGGCAGAAGCAATGAACAGCTGCTCTGGTTTTTATGTTGGTGTACACTAAGCCGAGTTGCACTCTGAATTTTTCCGTGGTACCCTGTATCCTACCAGGCTGTTCTATTCAGTTACCTCTGATATGCACAGCAGCCTGTTCCAAAAATACCGTATTTCTTGGGAACTTCTATGGTCAGAGAGGAAATCAAGTTTCCACCCATTTAACTGGGAAAAATCAGTTCTTCTAAAAAAATGTTTCAGCTGGTAGGAAGAACAAACGTCATTTTATGAAAGCAAAAAGTAATAAATGGCTCATCTTTCAGGTTTTTGTTCTGTTGGTGCTGTTTTTCTTTTTGTCCTGCAACACATCACAGCCCTTTAATGTAATTTTGTTTCCTCCATTTTAATCAGTTTATCCTTTAACTATGACATTTCTCTGCCTGCCTGTCTTTTCCTTTTAGCTTTTAGCCAAAATTATTACAAACTAGGAAAACCAAAACAAAAACATACCAAACCAAAGCTGGACTTCCAATTAAGTCTCCAAACAAGAATCTGTAAATGAGAACATCCTGCCGGAGATATTTCTGTTTTGAAAGAGCAACTTTTCCTTTAGCTAAATGTCTAATTTACTCTTTAGTTTAGTTGGTATCATTAATGAGAAAAAAGTTCATCATACTCTACATATCCATTTTTAATTTAATGCATTCTGTAGTAAGCAGCATATGATTTTTAGTGGGTAGGACTGCTGCCCCTTGGATTGTTCTTTCTGTTTTAATAAGCGTTCTTTCTCTTTGCCACCTGTCATGAATGATGCGTAGCAGACTTATAGAAATTAGGAGCTTTCAGTCACTGGCAAAGCAGCACGCCTCCCTGAAAATTAATCTAATTTCCTGAGTTTGGCATTACAGCAGAATCACAAGGCTGTGACACAAGAGTGGTATGTGCTCTCTTACCTTGCTCTCACTCTAACCAATTTCTTTCTGGCATCACGACTGTTTGCCCAGTTAAACAAACAAGCAAACAAACAAACATCAGAAGTAGCATAAGAAACAAAACTCCAAAGCCATTAATCAAAATTTTACTGTTAAAGCCACTTGCTCTTCAGGCAAGTTCATGTCTTTCTATAAAAGGCAGCGTTGAATTCTTAATAGGTCAGGACCCTTGTGAAAACCCCAGTTGTTCCATGACCACTGTTATGTTCCTCTGAAAACTTGTCTTCTACATGTGAGGATTGATGTCCTACCTAAAACACAGTTATGAAACGCACTATTTCTATAACAGCTTTATGAAAAAGGACTACTTCTGCCAGGCCAAAGTTTTTGATAGTGTAATGGATAGAGCACAGTTTGTTAAAATACCATGTGGCTGTCTCAAACCTGAAGTTCAGCCTTTTAGTGTACAAAATGGCTTGTGCTGTGCTTGAGATTTTTCTATACATAGATGGCTCATTCTCTGGCATTAAGCAAATGACTAGCACATTGAGGAGTGAGCTGGCAAGGAGTTAAAAATCTTAATGAGAAAGATAATCTCTCCTGAAAATGCCAGGGACACCAGGGTGTTGTCCCATTTGATCAAGATTAAACATCCCATGTTTCTCACAGCAGAAGCTAAACTCATCAAAGAAGCAAGTTCTTGTAACTGACCCCCAGCAGGCTATTTGTTTTCAATATGTAATGATGCAGCTGATAGGAGTTTTTTTCAGCGAGTTGTCTGATTTAAGTCCCTAAAGGAAATACCTACCCATGGGCTGGGGTAGGATCGTCTCTTAGGCGCAAACAGGTAGTCTCTTATTTTGCAGACAAATTCCTCTAATGGCTGAAGCCTCTGATTTTCCTGTGGCTAACTATCAGGCTGGTAATATTTTAGAATACTGCCCTATATAAAACTCTTCAGCATCCAAATTCTCTTCTCTCCTTTTATGGATACATCTGATAAACAATTGTTTCACAATGTTGATGTCTTTAATTCCACATCCCAGCTTGGATTAAATTATTTCAGACCTCTCTTTTCTCTTGGTTTCTGCCACAGTGTTGCCAGATAGCTGCTTGGTTTTATAAGACAATTAAAGCAATTGTAGTAAACCATTCACCATTTCAGTACTCGTTATAACTGTTTGATGGAAGAGGGCACGTGGCAGTATTTGTGGACAGGCAGTTTGCATGGTCAGCTGCTAAGATATTGGATAATGTCAAAATCATGTCTGAAATGATGGATTGTGCTGTCCCTTAAAAAGATTTTAGCTGCCTGTTGGTCTTTATTTGTCTTCAGAAAAATGCTGGCCCTTAGAAGAATCATTTCATTTTTGACATACTGCAAAAACTATATGACTCAGCAGAGTGAAATGCCCTCTAGGCACAATATCCATCAGCAACTATTCATTAGTTCCATAGTACACAGTATACAATTTACATCAAATAAATTCTGCCTGGCTTTGCCCATTAGGTAGAAATCTCAGGTCACAAGCAGCTGTCATGGATGAAATCTTGTCTCCACAGAGGTCAAAGTAGATCTCCTTTTGCTTCTGGTGGTCACAAAAATTCATCTTATGCCTTTGTGGATAGGTAGTATTAAACATCTTACTCCAAATTAAAACAAACCAGCAGAGACACCCCGCTATGGCTCCTAACATATAAAGGATTATTTTCAATCTTGTGAGAAGGCTGTGTCTTTTTAAAACAACTATCTGTCTTGATCAAATTCCCCACAGAAATTAGTGGAAATTTTTTACTCGAGTAAGAGACCCAAGAGAGAGATTCCACCCTGGTAAAAATTTTAAACAAATACTAATCAATTCCTCTGACACGTCCCTTTGACTAGTAACTTTACGTAGGCAGGAAAAGCCTTGACTTGGCAGAACATTCATCTTATAGCATAACTTCCACTCAGGAACTTTCACTTCTGCAATGATTGTAAAAACTACTATCTAACCAGAGCTTTCATCTTGTCTGTGCTGCATTCCCCCACATTACTAGCAATAATTACAGGAAAGTCTTCAGTAGCATTTTAAGGAAGCCTATGAGGCTGATTTTCTGAGATTTTGGGACTCTTTTGCTTTCACAGCCTTCAGTTGGAGCTGTTAGAGCTCAACACTTCCAAAAATCGTGTTAGATTCTCCATTATGTTTAGTCGGATGCTACTGGAAATGGTTTACATTTTCACGTTATCTATCTCCTTAAGGGAGTAATAAAATATATTACCAATTGATTGGACTTCAGTACAGTGAAAACTCCCCACTGCTTCGTATTCAGTACACTTCTGGGCTGAAACGTGCCAGCTGGTTCAGAGTATTTAGCAGAATTACATCTTATCAGAGGATAAGAAATAGAGCATGGTATGCCATTGCAATGCCAGGTAGAATTTTAAATATTGGAATTTAATTAACCAAGTTGTATTAGGGTAGCAGTTCTCTATCTCCTTTAATCCAGCTCATTATCATTTGAGAGAAGATACTTCCAAGTCAAGCACAATTGCTGGTAATTAACTGCTGGTGATACCAGTGGTCTCTGGGGGCAGTTTTATCCAGCCCTTGGAATGTTAAAAGAGAAAGACCCAAAACCAGGACTGTTTAAAGGAACAAGTGAGGAATAAAAGAAAATCTACTTTGAGGAATGTCTTTCACATAACTTCAAATCAATCACTGAAAGACTTTGCAATAATATACAGCTGAGGCCTGGTATTTTGCGGACAATAATATTTTGCAGCATTGTAACAGTAAATCTGAACTCTCTACTCCAAACTAAAAACCACTAACAGAATTCATGGGTTTTGGAAGGAATAGACACTCTTAAAACTCCTCTTTACCTTCTGAGGAGAGAGGAAATCACAGAGACTGGGTTACTTTTTGAGATGTGGAAAACAGCTTTGTCCCCTTCTCCATAGCAGCAAATTCTACTTAATATTGGAGATGGACAGTGATCAGTCAGCCAGCAGTTACTATGTATAATTAGGCCTGTGAAAGAAATCTTGGAACAGATACCCAGCCAGGATGTTTGACACAAGCAGAAAAAAAATCTAAATATTTTCTGTATCCCATTCCCAGGAAAGAACTTTTCAAGCTTTTTATTGGCACATTTATCAGTCTGCTCTGTTGTTGACAGTCAGGAAGTTCTTAAGAAACTTTCTCTGGTGGTGCACTGGAATTTACAGTTACAGTGATAATATCATAAGGGAGAGTAACTGAATGCAACATCAATTACCTTTCCACAGTACTATGGTATCTTGCTGTCAGTCATCGCTGCAGCATATTTGAAGTATAGGTTTACAGTCCTATAAGAGCAGTGAAGGAGGCAGGAGAGGTAAGTGAAAATGAAAAGAGCATTGGAAGGTGGGACTACAAATTTAATCTTAATCTGTCTTTCACCTTCCCTAGTATTTTATGGCAGCTCCCTATCCCCGTTCTTCAAAGATTTTCTCATGACAATTGCTTTAGTAAAATTTTTGTTCAGATTCATGCTTGTTGGAAATAACACAGAAAGCAATAAATCTACAGTGCCATTACACAGTAAAGTGATCAAAGGGCTCCTGGTGCCTTGTAGGAAACTTTCAGAAACAGAGTCTTGTAATTTAGTTGATCTATCAGATACTGTGTCTTTTTTTTTTCCTTGCTGTTAATTTCTGCCACATTTTTTCATTCTGAGAAGAGCTATTCTTCCCATCAGACTCACATGTTTCTGTGGGCTTATTCAGCAGCAGTCCATATACCCCCATTGGGCTACTTGAAGAATAATGTCTTAGTAGGCAGGAATCCTATACATTTCTGTACAGCAACTCAGGAAGTAATGTACTATTCGCTATATAAACTGATTATATGTCATCAACATAATTTGAATTACTGTGCATATGTTTGCTTAAAATGACTATTGGCAAGGACATGAAAGCAAGGAATAAGAGTTCGTTGGTTCTTTCTGCTTATATTCATTACTTGCCCCTGCTGTGACATCATAAGCATCTCTGCTGCAACTAAAGTTAATGGCACAAACAGCCTTGTAATTTCAAATGAAGGGTAAGCAGCAAGAACAGGTACACATCACTAAAACCCCTCAGCTTTAGCTCATGTATTTTGTCTCTGCGCAAATATTCATTGCAATACATTGCAGAAGAAAACAAACACCAAACACATCCATCGTAGAAACCAGAAATTTCTTCAGATCAAATACTTTCAAGACATCCATATGAGCCATCTTTATAGGGATGCACTGCAAGATAGAGCAATAATTTCTTTGCCTTAAGTAGTACGTTCTTGATACAGTATAGTTTTCAAAACTAAATTGTCACTGGCATCTCTTTATATATTTTTAGAAATATATATCAGTACTAACTGTTAGATCCTGCTTTCTCATAATGATAATGTAACATCCTTTTCTACAGTTCTAGAAAAAGAGAGGATTAGAGAGTAACTTTCACTATGCTGTTGAACAGGACCCTAAATGGGGGCAAGGTTTCCTCTTAAGCTTTTCCTGAGTTATCCAGGCTTTTACAGAGTGAGCTGGCTGTGTGTTCTTCTTCCCTGTGACAGTTTAGTGGGGCATGCATGAGGAGTCTTGTCTCTACATCTTCTCTACCCGCCAGGAAATGTTGTCATATCTTGTCATTATATATCAGTAGTGAATAATTACTGCCTTCTTCCCCCAAAAAATTCAAAGACGATGATTCAGGTCACAGAAAAATGAATGGCCAACCTACTTGCCAACTTACAGGTATCAGGGCTTTCTTGTTCTTGCTTTTCTATGTGTAGCTGACTTGTTTGTGTACAGCTGCATAATTTATCCTAAGTCTACCTCTCAAGGTTTGCCTCTCCACTCATGTATCCATAACCTCAGAAGATATCTGTGAGGCATGAAGTCTCCAGCAATTATCCCTTGCGATGATTTTTTTCCCTTTTTTTGCATTATCTTTCACTTATTTAAAAAAAAAAAAAAAAAAAAGTCAAGCACAGCTTAAACAGATTGCCTTTGCACAGGCACTGAAAAATTAGGAAACCTCAGCTGCAAATCAGTAGGGGAGATGAGTTCCAAAATAGATGTCTATTTGTTCAAAATGTCCTGCTATCGCTCCCCAGTGGAGCAAGCTAAAGACTCTAGCCAAGAGTGTATCATCACACAATTTAATCAACACATTGGTCAGCTGTCTGCATAAAGCAGTAATGTGGCATTTAGTCTTTCTGTGGACATCAGCATACCCATCTGTAAAATGAATAGCGTGTTGTAAAATTCATATAATACCTTGCAGGGGTTTTGTAAAGCTAAGCTAATTAATGTCAAGCAGTCAGCTGAAATTTGCTCTTTAAGAGAAATTAATTTATCTAAACCTTCACAGGAAGAAGATTTCTTAATACTTTTTCATAAAGCTCCTATAGCCATCATGCTGACCGTTTATTATTTATACATCAAAACCAAACTGTAGGAGAGAAATGGGCAAGCCAGAAAGCTTGAAAATAATAGCCATAGGTTGTAAGAGAGTTCTCATTAGGGACACAAAAGTATGGAGTCAGTGGAACCAAAGAACAGTTTATGACATTGTACTTGCATATTTGGTAATAGTAGGAAATGATATTAGAAGATCATCATCACTCTGCCATAGCAGAGTGGTCCAGAATCTGGCCATTTTTGGGAAATACTGAGAAACCGCCTTCTTTTATAAAACTTTCTTGGCCAACCAAAAATATCTTTCATAATAATTTCTCATTTCCTTCACCATCCCTGCAAAACAAAGCAGTCACCCAACAATCTTATTCAGAGATGGTTAGGATGTGAAAGGAATCAGAGATTTTGTAATTCCTGTTGGGGGTCTCCACCTTGATACTCCAATTGATAGAGAAGCTACTGAGTATGGAAGGTGTAGCGTGACTGCCACTTATCAAATGCTGAAATGAAAGGCATGCATCACCTCTTGTCCATGTGTATAAACTGTACAATGGTGGAAAAGGGGTAGTAAAAGAAAGGAACTTGCCTGTCATAGAAGAAATGGTAAAGGATTCAACAATTCCTGGACTGTTCGACGCACTGAGGATGAAGAGGAGCTCCCCCACCCACTGGAGGCAGTGCTATCTTCATAAGTTCATGGTTCGACACCATGGATCTCCAGGTGGGTCAAGGTTATAGAGATACACCAACCTGGAGGACTCCATGCTGTCGAGCTGTTCATAAGCAGCGGAACCCAATAAACTCTTCTCAGCTACCAGGTTATTTTCCCTGTCTGCCTCTGGAGCTCTTCTGACTGCATTGTTTGCGCCCACTTTGGAGGAAATTACCCATGGAGGAAACCAAAAACCTTCCACAACTGCTGAGAAGGAGCAAACCATCTTTTTGTTGGGGACTAAAGCACAATCAATGCTGATACACAGCTAAGGAGGTTTCCACGTTGTTACCAAGCGTGTGCATGTGCGTGCAGGTGTGTGTACTTGCTTCTGCAGTGGATTTTCTTACACCTTTCAGTGAATGCTGTAAATTTCCATTCATTGTCAAAGGGAGACACTGAATGGGCAAATGATGTCCTCTGTGAAGCGCTTAAAATACTGTGTGGATAGCTGTCTAAAGTAAAGAAATCAGGCATGTTCTGAAAGGGTATGCCTACACTATCAAAAATTTATGGGTATGAGCCCATTCTCAAACCCACACCTGACTTCCATCCACAACAATTACCTGCAGGGGTGTTAACAGCTCTGGATTTAGATTATTCTATGATTTTTCTGAGAGAGGAGAGCCCGAGCCCTTTCCCAGCCTCTGCGTGTACCTAAACTCTTGTTTAAGTGATATAGACAGACCAGGCTGTGGTGGGGCAGAGCATGTTACGCTCACACAGCATCAGGAGATCTGTGAAGTACAGCTTTTCCCATGTATAGTGTGGACATTTGAGCTATAAATACCTGCGTGGATGGAAAGCTTTGAGGTCATGGGGAATGGCATCCTATATCTGCTTTTAAGCCCTCTTTTCACCTGGAAGTGTAGACATACCTATAGAGGATCATGTCTTCTGCATGTTAGTAAGAATTTATATGCATTGCTATAATTCAATATTGAGTCCTCTGTTGTTCACTTGGGTAAAGGCAAGTCTTGTCATACCGGAAGATGGGAATTACCTTGGAGCAGAAGACAGCTGCGCAGGTCAAAGACCTTGGTGCTGTTGGGTCACTCACTTGTTGCACCTGAGGACACTAAGGCTCTTCAAGGAGGGTGACAATGAACCGTTGTAAATCAGTTTTGCTCTCAAGATTTGTCAGTGGTAAAGCTTAGGCCATTGCTTACTGGACTTATTTATATTTTGTATTTACTATACAGGATTTCTATTTCAGGGTTGAGTAGGAGGTTGAAAGAGAATAGATGTGAACGAGAACTCTATAGAGCAGGATGTATCCTTACATATGCTGCACTGAACTGTAATTTAAATATATCTCGGCTGCCACTGTTGGGCAATTTAAAAGTGATGGAATTTTCACGACCTCTTTTGCTTTCCATAAGGCTTTTCTCTTTTCTTTAGGAAAAAAAAAATGAAAAGAGAGAAAGAGAGAGAAAGAATTCTTTGGGGGATAAAATGACTTTTGGAGACAAACAATGCATCTGTACTATATAGTATTGTGATGTGGCTGTGAGTTCCATGGAATTCCAAGCTCCCTTGCTCTCTGTTTTGCTAGGGCCGTTCCATGTGTTATGAATTGATATGGGACCCACAGCTGAGTGGCCATTTGTTTTATTCTTTTACCGGAGCCCTTAAAGCTGTTGGTAATGATTGGGAAGAGGAGGGAGAAGACAACGAGGGAGAGTGGATGCAGTGTGTTACTCACTTTCAAGTACCCTGTTAGCATAACTGCTGAGCTGACAGGGGGGTAACAGCCCTCTCCAAAGCAATCCGCAGTAGTGCCACTGGCCAGCACTGGACGGAGAGCAAGAAAGCACATGGGGTGTCATTTTTTTGCTGGTGATCTAATGTCATGAAAGAAACTTTTTGGATTCCAAAGTGGCCAGGAGTCATCAGATCGTTGTTAACTAAGCAAAATATTTTTAATCAGGAAGAAATGAATTGTCCCCCTTATTCAAAAGAGCTTTGTGGTGTAGTGTGTTAAATTCTGGCTGTGTGAGTGGATTGTGCTCAAGCAGATCCCTGATGTTTTTGAAAATAATGTTCACCCAGTAATGTAGCTTTCATTGTCCTCAAACAACTCCTGGAGCAGCACAGGACCTTGCTGAGGCAAAGGGGTTCAGATCTGTCTGTACCCATCTGTCTAGACATGCCTGCAGAGAGTAGGGTGTAATCATTGTCCCTTTTTTCCCTTGCTTTCCAAAGAAGAAAATATATTCCTACTCCCTCAGGTTCCTTTAAGAAACTCTGTGCTAACTTTTATGGGTTTAGGGCTTTTTTTCCCCTATTTATGGCTTTTATTTTTAGACTGTGATTGGTGCTGAATTACAATACACTATGACAGCTGCTTATTCTCGTGTTATAGCTGTAGCTTTAACTCCAGTTGCTCTTTGTCTCGTTGCAACAGTCTCTTAAAAATGCAAACATACTTAAAAAGTAGATCACATTTTGAAGCAAAGGGAAAAAAATGACCATTTTCATTGTTTACGAAATTTCATGGCATATGGATATTTGTTAGCAGGCTAAGTAGTTCCAGCTGGTGTGTTTAGTTTGCGAAGTGTAAGGCGTACTGCAAACTGGCTAATCAAGTTGTCCTTTTCAACGTGCTGATTTCATAAGGGTTATGAATCTATCCTTTCCATTCTGGTATGGCTGGATAAACAATGTAACAACTCTGAAACTGGTCCATACAAAACTGGGTACAACAAACTTCAAAACTGATCCGTCAGACTAATCCAGTTTAATATGACAAGGGCAATGCTTCTAAATCTATTCAGCATAGTGCACCTCAATACAGGTTAGAATTTGCTTTTTCCCTTCCCTCCTTTCATCATACACACATGGAAAGAAAACGGAGTAGAGACAGGTCAGGGAAATCTCATCTCCTAGCATGTAAACTAATAGAGAATAGGTTTTAAGTTACGCCACCGTCACCACAGAAAGGGCTGCTGTCTCTCCTCACTAGAAGCACAAGCCACTTCATATATAGGACACTAGACAGCAACACAGAAACCTTTACACAGCGTTAAGGTTTCATCTAGCATTAGATGACTCCTTCGTGATCCCTTTCTACAAACATTAGATATGGACTCAACCTCACTTCACCTCCGGGAATCTCCCCACATCAGTCTTGCTGAAGATTGTCCCTCACCAAACATCTTTAAAAAGAATACTTTTTGGTTGTTCTCAGTTCCTTCCAGATGTTGGAATGGTTTGATAGAGCAGAATGAGGACTAGAAACTTACTTTCTTTCAAAATATTAAATGCTATCATTACCTGATTCACAGAACTGGGATTTTAAGGGAGAAAAAAAAACAAAAGAACAAATATATGACTCATGTTAAAATTACAGGATCTGGCAGTACTAGATTTTGCATCTGATTTATAGAGGGTTTTTTTTTCCTACTGGATTATTATTCTCATTTTCAGAAAAAAAAAAAAAAAACACCAAACAACCAAAACCATAAATAAAGATGAGTTCTCAGTACTGGCTTCTTCTCCCAGCTGGAGCTGCTGAGATTAAAATTCTGTTTGTTGTTCAATATTACTTTATTGGATAAGGAAATTAACGCTCTTTTGAAGGACTTCAGTAAGACGAAAGCCAGTTTTAAATAGGAACAGAACCTATTCACAAGTTGCATTATTGCTCTCCCTTTCTTTCTATCCTTGCATGAAGGATGTAGCCATCTCATTGCTGTGTTTTCTACTCAGAGAGTAGAAACCATAACCATCACGCATGCTCCTTCTTACTCTTTATTACAGTACCTGTTACACAGGTTGCTTCTTTGAGGGCTAGGCGACAGGAGAGATCCTGCACGAAATTCCCAGCCTGAGCTAATATCAGGCCGCACTCATGCTTATACTGCTTGCTGCCTTCTTGAAGATGTACAGAGGGAGCTTTCTTGCTCCTCTGCATCAAAGACCTTCATTACAGGCACTCCTCAGCAGGTGCTTTTGATGGGCTGTGGTGGAACAATACCATTATCAATGAAGCAATAGCAGAGCATAAGTCTACACAGTTAATGTAGTCTCAGTCTAAAGTGTGAAAAAGGCACTTTTTGATCTATAATATGTATGAGTCCTTGAAGATTTCTGCTTCATTTACTGACCAAACCAAGATTTTCTATTGTTAGCAATGCAGAGCTATTACAATCTGAAAGAACGAGCTGTGTTCTGTTCTGATGTATGCACCATCAGCAAAATTGTCAGTTATGTCTTAGTCACTGCACTTTTATTATAGGAGTTCTTAGACATGAGGCTGGGTTTGCAGGGCTTGTAGACACTCAGATTGTCTTTTTACTTGTGCACTGAGCAAATATGGCATAGAAAACTACATAAGCCAGCAAACATGGACTAGAACCCTACTTGATATATTTGCAGCGTGGCTTTTGCGGTTACTACTGACCTTTGGAATGAGGGTTAAAAAAATCCCATTATTACTCTGTTTTGTTTCCAGAACTCCCTTCGATTTCATTTCCACCAACTGCGAGTTCTGTCTCACACACATAATGGAGAGAAGGAAATAATACCTTTAGCTTGAAAGCTTTCTAATCACAGGCTAGAGGATTGACATTTTACCTAACAATAGCCAAAGAAATCTATGTGCTTTAAGAGCCCTTGCTAAAGTCAAAGAAAATGAATAATAGCTTTACTATTTAGTAAGCACCAAGACTTTCATAACACAGTGTGGTGGGTTGACCTTGGCTGGACGCCAGGTGCCCACCAGGTAACCCTATCACTCCCCTCCTCAGCAGGACAGGGAAGGGAGAAAATAAGATGGAAAAAAACACTCGTGGGTCAAGATAAAGGCAGTTTAATAAAGCAAAAGCAAAGGCCACGCATGGAAACAAAGGAAAACAAGAGATTTATTCTCTATTTCCCATCAGCAGGTGATGTCCAGCTACTTCCCGGGAAGCAGGGCTTCAGTACACATAGCAGTTGCTCTGGAAGACAAATGTCATAATAATGAATGCCCCCCCCCCCTTTCTCTTACCTTTTATTGCTGAGCAGATGTCATAT
>JANXJC010000023.1:19812451-19846986 GCA_027564655.1 Leptodon cayanensis
CTGAGCAGATGTCATATGGTATGGAATATCCCTTTGGTCAGTTTGGGTCAGCTGTCTTGGCTATGTCCCCTCCCAAGGTCTTGCCCACTCCCAGCCTACTGGTGAGGGAGGAATGTTGGAGCGACAGCCTTGATGCTGCCCAAGCACTGGTCAGCAGTAGCCAAAACACTGGTCTGTTATCTACACCCTTCTAGCTACCAGTATCAAGCACACCACTGTGAGGGCTGCTATGGGGGACATTAACTCCCTCTCAGCCAGACCCAATACACACAGTTGTGATGGTGTCTCCTCTTTGTAGTGGGAAGCTCCACAAGTGAAATCTGCTCAGTCCAGTGAGGTACTCCAGTACAGTACCAAAGGTGGGATTCCTCCCAGTTAGGTTCCAAAGTCTACTTAAAAGTTGGGCTTCTAGTCTACAAGGTCTGGCTAGGGTTTCTCTATAGTAAAGAAACATCCCCTGGAGGCAATTAATTCCATCTTACGGTGGGGCAAAGGAAGAGGGGATGAATTCCCATCTAGAGGCATCTCTGTGTTGTCCTTTACTGTAGAGGGACCCCAGATAAGCAGCTTTGATAAAGTATATAACTTTCAGTACACTAAAATCAGGCAAACAGTATCCCACCAAAGGAGAAGGAAAATCATATCGAAGTCTGTTTTGCATGTTGTCTTCTCTTTCCAACCCCAAACCCCAATGAACATTTGTTTCAACTGGAAAGCAGTACCTTCCCACAGCCCTTGATATAAGGCTTATGATGAGGTATGAAGAGCAAGGAATAATGGGTAGAATATCCTAGTGACAGAGACCTACCAATGTTTGTAGCACAACAAACAGTGGGTAATAATGGCAGCTCAGCTGCCAGCAGACCAAAGCGTCCATCACGGTATTTTGCACAGCAATTTTGACAGTGAGATAAGAGACGAGCTTTGAACTGTGATCCATATGCTCCCATTTATCCTGTACACCCTCAGAAGCCCTTGGATCGGGTCAGGGTGCAGATGATAGCATGACTGCCTGGAGCTACACAGAGTGAGGAAATAACAGGGCAAGCTTCCCTGCAACTTGATTAGGCTGTTGTTTCTGATGGACTATCCCTGCTGGCATCTGAATGTCTCCTTACTTCAGAATGCAATGGATTTTGATAGGAGTGGGGAAGATAACTGGTCTACCTCCAACAAACTCTTCTGCCTTACAGACCTCTGTGCTTGTCTAACCACAGGACATAGCAGACTGTTTTGTTAGGGCTGAAATATGGATTATAAGGGTGCTCTTCGCAAGCAGCTGTGAAGAGTTACTTTTGTCTGGCTATTAACATGAAGGAGTACCCTTTTAGGTGATGAATGAGTCTTATGAGGAGCAGCTGAGGGAACTGGGGTTGTTTAGCCTGGAGAAAAGGAGGCTGAGGGGAGATCTTATTGCTCTCTACAACTACGTGAAAGGAGGTTGGAGCGAGGTGGGTGTCAGTCTCTTCTCCCAAGTAACAAGTGATAGGACAAGAGGAAGCAGCCTCAAGTTGTGCCAGGGGAGGTTTAGATTGGATATTAGAAAAAATTTCTTTACTGAAAGGGTTGTCAAGCATTGGACAAGGCTGCCCAGGGAAGCGGTTGAGTCACCATCCCTGGAGGTATTCAAAAAGTGCATAGACAAGGCACTTCAGGACATGGTTTAGTGGGCGTGGTGGTGTTGGGTTACGGTTGGACTGGATGATCTTAAAGACCTTTTCCAACCTAAATGACTCTATGATTCTATGAATATGGTTCCTAAGGAAGGCTTGTCCTGCCTAACTGCTTATATATTGAGCAGGAGCTGGCTCCTAGGCAGAAAATGAGGATGGTCAGCTGAAGCTATTCTGCCTTCAGATAGGTTTGAATGCTTCCATAGCATATTGTCAAGGAGACAGATACGCTGTGGTGACATGCAGGATGTGTATCTTTCCCTTAGTACCTGAAAGAAGAGATTGTGCCTGTTCTTCTCCCTTGCCACCTTGTTTGTTGAGACTTTAGATTGTTCTGTGGGTTATTGGGAGCTTATTCATTGATTTCAGCAGGAGTTTTACCAACAGGGCAAGTTGTATCTGTGAAGAACTTGTTACGCATTTGCGCTGTGGCAAGCATTTTAGTAGCCTCTGCTTTGAAAAGAAACTGTCTATGATCTGGGACCCTTAGCCTGGGACATATCCTAAACCCCAGGAAAATATTTGCTAAAACTCATTCCTAGCAAACTTAGTAAGATACAGAGCAAGCTACTTCTGCATATTAGGTTTTTTTCTAACAAATAAAGGTATGCCCAAAATTGCCATACCTAATTCCTGTTTAATTAATGGTGCCTCTAGAGGAGGATTCAAAGTTCCCAAGAAAATTTCCCTGGTACTAGAAGCTGAACCAACAGTCAGTTCCAGCTCAGCGCCAGACAGCTTAACTCCCTGTACAATAAAACTCCACAAATAAATTATTTTCAGAAATAAGCAGATAACCAACGTCCCACTGAGATACTGCTGTCAGTGATCTTAGTCTCCCTTTCTAACTTAATGTTCTCTGTGCCTCTGAGATGCCTATTGTGAAAATTGATCTTCTGGAGAGGGAAGAAGTGTTGTGGGATTTTTTTGCTTCTTTTTCTAACTCATGTTATTTTATAAAACTGAGACACGTTACAGTTGCATTTGCACTGTTTATCAACTACGGTCTTATTTACCTATATATAAAACTCTCTGATGCATCAAAAGATTTCTTTTCCCAGCAGAGAAATGAGATTTCAAATTACTAAATGCCATATGAGGACTTTATTTTGGTCACTTATTAATTTTAAAATTAATCCATTCAAGCAATATTTCAGGCAATGAAGTATGGATTTTTAACTTTTTTTTCTGATTCCAGACAAAAAAAACAGTGAGTCATTTTCTCCCTTTTGAAATGTACAGATTTCAAAAAATGCCATTGAATTGGGCCAGTAGTTTGTGTAGTTCCATTTTTATCCCTTCTCTTGAATCAGCTAAATCTTTCCTCAGTGCTAAAATTTCAGACTGCCTTTTCTCCATGTGGTTTTAGGTTACCCCAAAATGAAATGCTGTAATATAAAATATTGAAGAATTACTAAAGCCTACAAAATGCTGCCTTCTGCATACCCTACCATAGGTGAGTTCCATGTTACAAAGCCAGACAGATTTAAATTTATAGTGTAGTTAAGTTCCATGCACTATCTTAATGTATGTATACTGACAGCTTCTGGAGTTCATAGCTTTTCTCCTGCTGTGAAGGATTGCTTTGCACTCCTAATTTTCCTGACAGCCTTTCCAAAATGGACATATATTTGAATGTAATGCCCAGATGAATATGTTTTTAGATGTTCTGCCAGCAAAGAACTGAATCTTAAAAAACAAAATTACTGGGGGGTTTAGCTTTACTCTGAGGTCACTCACCTTTGTTGCCAAGCCCTGGCATTTTACAAGTATTGGAACTGGCATTTGGTTTCAGATTCCAAAGATCTATGCAGGAAGTTTTACATTATTTCCTCTTACTCTTTGACCCATTGAATTTTTTATTTGATCTTGGCAAAAGTATTAAGGGAGCCCAGTAAAAGTACAAGTGACTTGATTTAGAAAACATTAATAGATAAATGCTTGTATTTTTAGGTTGTATGTAAGGATAAATGACTGTAAGTAAAAATCACATTAAGTCAAAAGGCATTATATCTTTAGGCAGTCCTAATGTCAGAGTCTCAGCAACTGTTACATGACACAGCTCCATTACAGTCGATAGAAGGACAATTTGCTGTAGCCAAGAAACTATCTCATAATATTTCCAGCAGCTCAGAAATGACAGGGAGCCCTGTGCAGAGAATTATTCTTCCAATGACTGCAAGTCATTTAAGTTACCTTCTAGAAGATGCATGCAAGTAACTTCCTCAAATTATGTCAATATGGACAAGAAACTCGATCATACCCCCATCAGAAATATTTATTTGTTCTGTTTTCCTCATTTTTACAGCCACCACCATATCTGTAGGTCTTCTACCACTGGCTGCTCCAATTTATCCTTCCTGAGCTTATTCCAGGATTTTCTAGGAGGTGCATGTAGTTGGTGTTACATAGCTAAACTGAAATTATGAAAGAGATCTCTTTGCTTCTTCCCATATGTTCACATGTTATATGAGAGAACCCCCTTCTTCATATGGAAGAACTACTATTTTTTATACAATTTAGCCCATTCTGATGTAGAATAGTATTGTTATTCTGTGCACTCATAGAGATTCACTGTACTAAAATAGTGTGTGAATTTGCTAGTCATCCTTAAGAATGCCAAACAAGCTCCATAAGGTAAAGTTGAAAATCACAATGAGTAAAAATGGAATAGAGCTATCAAATCACCCACTGGTGTATGCCTCTTCTCTTTCAGAGTTTTCCTGCAAGCATTTTAATGGTGACATGATTAGACCTTTTAGAAATTGTACCAGTAGATGCTAGAAGGGGACTCGTGATGCTTTTACTCTTCCTCCCTGGAAGCAATATCAAGGATAACTTGATTATCCCTGATAGACGCTTGCATAACCTGATGTTAAAAACCTCCATGAGTGGAGATGCTACAAAACTCTTTTGGTACACTGATCTAGTATTTAACTCTCCTTTTAGTTAGAACCTTTTCCTAATTAGGAACCAAAATCTCTTTTGCTGCAGCTCAAAGTAATTATTCCTTGTGCTATTGCCTGTGAGTGTAGAGAACAGTTTCTCACCCTTTGAAACAGCCTTCTGAAATTCAAGCTTCTCTAGAATAAAAAAATCCAGTCCTCCCAACTTCCCCTCTGTTGCACGATTTCTCAACCTCTGATCAGTTTAATTGTACTGTCCTGGACTCCTGATAATACATTTGTGTATTTCTGAAAGTGATGTGCTAAATAGAATGTAGTATTCCATCTGAATACTCATTACTGTAAGGTACTGGAATAATTATTTTCCTCAAGTTGCAGATTTACACATTCCATAATCAAATTTATGTTTTCATAGCAACATTGCATATTGGGTCTTACTAATATCCAGATATTCTTCTCCAGAAGCACTTTATTCTCTATTTTCTGTTTGTCCATCTAATTTTCACTTCCTTTATGTAACACTTCATTCTTGCCTTTATTAAATTTTATTTGATGATTTTTTTTTTCTTTCAGTGTACTGGATCATCTGAAATTCTGATCCTTATTCTAGGTTCTTATCCTTCTTACCCACATACTAACATTGGCAAAGTTTGTGAATGATCAGTTCTCATTAACATACCCAGGGCTTTGGGGGGAGAGATTGTCATCTTTGTGGAGTCCTCTGTAGTTTGTCTCCACCTGGCCCACTGAAAGAAATATGCTAGTTCATGTTCTGGTTTCATAACAGTGATGTGGGAGGGCAACTGCTGCTTTTTGCTTGGTAAATGGCCTTTCTAAGGAAAGTGTTAAATCACACTGTTATTTGGTATCTATATTGCAGTGCAATATACTATCTCATTAATGTTCCCTATTGCTGAGGCCTCTCTTAACATCTTCTTTTTCTCATTTTTGTTGCATATTTGTATTCTATTTTTCTTCAAACTTGACAATTGATATAGGTTTTCTCCTGCTCTGGTTCCAAACCTCCTGAGAACCCAACTCATGAAAATATCCCCTTGCAGAAGGTGTTTAAAAAGAGGTTTAATGGTAATCCTGAGTTTTAAGTCAAAATTACAACATCAGATTTCACAGCTAAGGGGAAAATAACTCCTCCCCTCCTCTCATTCCTGTGGTAAAGTGCAGTCAGGGGGACATACGACAAAAAGAGGTGTCATTGTGCAATGTCTTTCATCAATATCCTGGCCACTGCCAGCTCTAGAGGTATATTCCTAAAATTTGACATGTAATTTTAAGCATTTTCCTAAATAAGTGACTGTTTAAGTGTTTTCTCAAATCAGAGCTTAAGCTAATTTGTATTATAATTCCGTCTCCTCTATTATTTCCTATAATATATTCACATTTTTTTGTTTCTGAGCTGTTTATGTTTTTGTATTAATGAATAAGTTAAATAAAATTAAATCAAACAGCTCTCCCAGTAGCCACATTAGAGGCTATCACTCCCCAGATCAGACATATCACAGAACTGTTATCTTTATTTGCTGTCTTTTGTTTTTCCTCAGTTCATTGACAGTAGTGTTCCTATTTAAGGCAGATGGGGTTTCCACGGAGAGCAACATTTCATGGAAATCTACATTAGATACTTTAATATAATATGCCTTCATTTTGGAAAACTATTTGCTATTCTGTCTCCTAGAGCATTATGTGCAAAATCAATATGCAGATACGGCATATGATATGAATGCAAATTAAAAAAAAACCTATCTATTACTCATTTATCTTTTAGTACCTATAGATATTGAACTGAGGGTTCTGGTACTCATTAAACACACTGTGATCTTTCAGTGAAACTCCATGGTGTTGATGCATAGAATTCAGAGCTGGGTTATAGCTTCTCGCTGAAGACCAAAACTTGCTACCTCTAACATAGGGGCCAGGACCAGGTGGAGAAAAAAAAAGGCATGCGGAGGAGAGGGAGCCAGAGGGGGAGAGCCTTGGGGAAGCAGTCAGCAGCTGCTGCCTCTGTCAGGAGCCATCCCTGCAGCAGTATCTGCTTTAGGTGCCGGCTACTCTTCTCCCCGGCAGCAGCAGCTGGGGGTTTCCAGAACTGTGGTACTGGCAAACGGGCAGCAAGACTGGGCTGTGGTCCTGCTCTGGTTACCTCCCACTGCGCGCAGACGGTGGTCCTGCCCATCGCAAGTCCTGTCCCTAAGAGTACGGCGACCAAACGCTTGTTGGATCTTTACTGAGCTCGTTAAAACGATACCACTCTCTGGTATAGACAGGATCCATCCCAGATTCCAGCACGTGAAACATCCAACTTCTCATCCAGCTGGCAAAACACAGGACCCTGGTGGCATGCTGTGATGTGCTCTAGCAGGCTGGGAATATGCAGTCGATATCATTTCATTGCGAGCACCAGATGCTACCCCTTCAGCTCAGGCTATGGACGCGATAAGGCAGTGTACCAGATCTATTTATAATTGTAACCTTTAAAGAGTTTATTTTCAGGACTGAGCTCAACAACATGATAACACCATGGGGCTGCATCTCAGTGTAGTGGTAGTGTACCACCGTGTCAACGGTGGTGTGGTGTAATGCGGTGTTCCCCTCCCATGTACTGGCTCGTATCACTTGCAGATAGAAAGCACAATACCGCTAAGTGCTCTGGGGGCAGGATGCAGTCTCCTCTTAGAGTTACTATCTGATATTAATATGGTACTATGTTCAATTGGATTTAAAAGCATTAGGATGAGCAGGAGCATACTGAAGCACAGTGAGAAAGCAAGTTTTTAATGGTATTTCATTCTTCCATTAATATCCTTTATCAAGGTCTACCTAAGGTAGAATTTATGGTGATCTGATGAAAGTAGAGCTAGGTGGCAGAGCTCTGTTATTTAATGATGTGTCTGCAACAGCAATTTCTGTCTTTATTTTTTGTTAGTTTGAAAAAAAGGTAAAGGAAAAAAAATCATCAGTCTTCCTCTACCAACAGGCTCAAGCCTTTCTTCCTACACACAAAAAGAACAAGGATCTTCACTAATCTTAGACTGCTTCCAGCCAGAAATGAACTGAATCTTCTGAAGCTTTAAACATGTGGTAATTCAGCAATTACAACCACTGGACAAATCGTGCGGGGAAAATATGTGCTGTGTCTGTAAAAGCTTCAGAACATCTCATTTTCCTTTTTTCCTGGTTTTCATTTTTTCTATCCCCATTTTCATGTCTTTCATCCTCCCTTTTTTTCTCCCTTTCTCCCTGGTCTTCTTTCCTCTCTCTTTTCACTCCTCTGCCGTCATACACTTCCCATTGCCTTCACTTTTTTACGTGAAGGTTTCAGTCCTGTGATAGGGATGGAGCAGATTCTGTCACAAAAGCTACTCTGAACAACTTAGAGACATCCAGCATGCCATAAGGGAAGATCTCTCAGATGCCGGTATTCAGCCAGGATTGGGCTGCTACTTATTGCAATTCAGTTCCTGAGACCCCCAGAGACCCCCAGTGACTTCAATGTCTGTATCCCTGGTGGGTACCCGGCAAGGTACAACCAGTGACCTCAGGAGATCGCTGTGAGGTTTTGTTAATCAATATACACTGAAACTGCCAGAGATGTAATTGCAGAATAAAGTTCCACTTATTGCAGGAGACCAAACCTGTGTTCAAACCCGCCAGGGGCTGCAGAAGGCTTTCAACAGGAATGTTTTTACGTTGCAAGATTTGTATTCATTAGATAGCCTCTAGGACCACTGGTCCACTCTAATAAGTGTTTTGATAAAAGAGGTCATGTCCCCAAAGGATGTCTGATTGGGACGTGTCATTTCTCCTGTAAAAGATGATTACAATAGGCAGACACTGATTGTCTTCTAACATTCGTAAGGTGACAATTTTTTTTTTTTTAAACTAAACAAGTGACATTTCTCCTTCAAGGTTGTTCAGTGCTGATGAAAGTTATTAGACTGATGACTCTGAGAAACAAAGTCCTCTGCCTCATAGCATAAGTACTGTCAGTGTAACAGAATTTTGCGTATTTATCAGCACTGCACGACCAGCAGGGTTCAAACCCTCATCCAGGGACAATCCTCAAGGTCAAGGACAATATGACTTTCAGTTCTTCTATTCCAGCTAATGCAAAGAACCACTGCCATGGTGCTGCATATGCTTCAGTCCATGATCTCCATATAGCCCTTAGGCAGGGCATGACCATTAGAGCAGATAGCCCAGCCTGCAATTTAGTCCTAAGAGATTTCAGAAATGGATGTGGAGTGAGGTGGGTGATAACTAAATTATTTCTGGGAGCCTCCTCTTTGCTGCACTCTCTCCCCATATCACCTGACTAGAAGTGGACCCTCTTGTCTCCTGCCTGGATGTTGTGCGTATCATGCAATCAAGGTATCACAGGATCGGGCATGAGCCTGGTGCATAAGGAGGGTGCCCGCACTGTAGATCACAGGAGGAAAGACCGGGGCATCCAGTCTTCACATGTTTTCATTAGAGGCAGTGGAGCCTCCATATTGCCTTCACAAGATGAAAGGTTTTTCAGCCATGCCCTCAGAAATGATGAGACCAAATGTGGAATCCAAGTGTTATTAAATGGCAGACAGTTGGGAAAAAATCTAGAAAGAACAGGAGGCAAATTCTTTATTGATTCTTCCACAGAAGACTGAATTCAGTAGAACACAGCCCAGTAGAAAATATCAAGTGTAAATAACCCCAAAATTCCTCCAAATAGTTTCTTATCCAAATGTTTATTCAGGACATACATGGTAATGTCGAAGTTTAACTAAAAGCCAAAAAAGACAGTGCATAGTTCACTATGCTTTCTTTTCTAGCTTTTTCATTTCCACTGTCCAGTTAAGTTTTCATCACTCAATTTTCAGGAGCATGGTAGGATGATCTAATTCACCTTATGGTGAGGTTGTGAAGTGTTCAGGTAACAGTAACACAGAGACTACACAAAACATAGGCACCCATCTTTCTTCTATTTCTTCCTTCTCATTTGCAGCTTCCTCACATTCCAAATTAATGACTTCTTCTGTGCCAGAATCCTAAATTCTCACCTACCCTCACTGGTCAATCTGTGGGTTTTGGTATCTCAGTACTCCTTTCCAGATCTACATGCATTTTACTACACCATAATATTAGTGCAAATAAAAGGGACAAATCAGAGTCTGATGGCCTATAGAATCATTTTCCTTTAATTCTTCTTCTGTGATTTTTTTTATTTCTTTCTTAATACTGTATCATTTTGGAAGTTATATCTGGATACTAACCTGTAAGATGAATGGTGATAAAGCTGTTTACACCAATCAAATCTTTAAACCAAATGACAGTAAAAAGAAAAAAGGAGAAAATACACCTTTTTAGACTAACACAATCGTTTAAATAAAATAACTGCCGGAAAATAGCTATATGCTAGCATGAGTAACGTTTCCAAATGAGTCCTATTCCATGTGTGACGGAGAAATGTAGGAATCCAAATGTCTTTTGGAACTCAATGGGAATTGCAGATACTCTACTGCTCTTTTAAATTTGCAGCCTCCTGAAACAGCTTGGCACGCTTCAATTTTTTCTCTTTTTGCTACCGCTAATATGATTCACCTAATCTCTAACTGCAGGTGAAAAGATTCTAGTCACTCCAGGTACTCACTTACTGGGAGTCACCGGGCTGGTGTAAGATGCTGTGCCATTTAGTGACACGAGGAGGGGCTCATCCCAGTCCTGCTGCCAGAGCTTTCAAAGTACCTTTGCACAGGTCAAGTCCAAATTCCCCTACAACAAAAACTTGGTTCCACATTTGCAAACTTAGCTCAGATAAAATGCTTATTCCCGTCACTCTCCTTTCAGACAACGTTACAGAATAAAAGGCTAGAAGAACCTGGAACGTATTTTGCTTTCAGTTGTCTCCTCAGACTTACAGATCCCCAACATATTCTTTATTGGATTTTACTACTGGAAAAAGTCATAGAGCTAAATGAGAAATTTGCTTGGTGATGGAGCAAAAATAATTGCTGGCATTTCAGCTTAAAATTAACACCGAATTCTTTACTTCAACATGTGTGGACCTCATGGAAGGACTTCTCTCTCAGACATGCCTGTTTTTAAGAGGGGTAATTCCCAGTTCTATGAACAATAGTTAACCTTTCCCTCCCTGTCTCTCCAGAAAGATCTCCTCATCCTGTGCAATTCCATGAAATTAAAAGGATTGCCCCTTTTTTTCCTCCTGACTTTCAAATATTTACATATTTATCCACTTCTACTAGGTTTGAATAGATAAAAAATATTAAAACTCCTATCTAAAATAGCGGCATTACTTCTAGTGCTGCACTTTGATAACCTCGTTCATCTTGGGCACACCTCAGAAATTGCAATTACATCTGTTTATGACTGGGGATTATGAGCCAAGCTCATATAACCAATGGATTTCTTCAGTTGTATAGTGGAATTTTGCCAACAAGAGACTTGGCAGAGAGTCAGGCTGTCACAACAAGAGAGAAATCATAATGGAATTTAACAGAATTTCCTTGTATTTATTGTTAGAGAAGAGGGGAGGAGAAAAATGGCCAACTGTTAGATCTGATTTCGTTTCACTCACAATCTCTCAGATAGAAACCTGAACTTCTTTTTTTATGAGATTCAATTTCTCAGAAAAGAGCCATTCAAATTCCATAATAGACTCTTCTTAGTGACCTTTTCCGTTGAATTTCATGTAGCCTTGAAACGTTGGCATTGGTGGTGCAGAGAGTTTGCAACCTGCTCGTTACTGCTAAGACATTTTGTCCTCTGTGCTTCCGTATTAGGGTGTCAGACTCACCCAACTCATTCTTAACCCAGAACCAGCAATCAGGTTGTCACTCACATCACATTTACCTGCCTCTGGCAAGAAAAAGAAGTGATGTTTTCTTTGAAAAATTTCTGCAGTAGTGTTGCCAAATATAAATTAGCCCAGACAGACAACTTTCATTTGCTTAAACAAATTAGACTTCTAATGTCAGGGCAGGGCATACAGACTAAGTATAGGGAAAACAACATAATTAGATCTTTAATCACACAGCTTTCCTGAGAAAGGGGTCTGTGACCAGAAACACTAAGCTCAGTTATAATGCAATACCACACACCCTCTTAGGGGATGGCTAAGGGCTGCCTCTTCCAGGCGTCACTGCTCATTGCAAAGGAAATTCTTTGCCCTCCTTAGAGCTGGTGTTGGAAGAGAATCATTTTTCATTTCATTAGGTTTGGAAAAGGCCTCTAAGGTCATCAAGTCCAACTGGCTGCAGCAGTTGGCTGCAGTTGGCTGCAGCCACATTTTCTTTGACAACCTTTGGGGATACATAAAGGGATAAATGAATCAACTGTTTACTTATAATGAAGCCTTATCTTTACAAGGCCATTTCCTTATCTTTCTATAAAATATGACCCCTGTTGTACAAACACTGTTGTCTCACCTGAGGCCCAGAGTGCAGGGCTTTGGACAGAGGCGGCCTTCAGCCTCACACGTGCAGGCGGGAAGGTTTCGTGCTCTGGATGAAGACCCTCTGCATAATTCAGCTGGAATGAAAAAGTCAAAATTATGCTAGAAATTGCAAGCAGAAACCTGCTTTGAAGTACACCAATCCTGTCACCCACCATGATTTTAGGGACAAACTGGTAACTGAGAGGATTGCACAGAAGTACAGTGTGTGGGACCAGCCCTCCACTGCTAGAAGTACATTAAACGGGGTTCGGATGTGGCTCAATCTGTATATTCTATAGTCAAGGATCCCTGACCATTAAATGTCCCCAGATCCATCCATCCTTTATCACCCTCTGTAGCAAAAGGCTGAAAGAACAAATCATTCCCAAGCACTTCTTTGCTTTTAGTATGTAGCTTCTCCCTGGTCGACCACCGCATATGTGTTTAAGACATAACAGTTGAGAATTATTTCTGCAGGAAGAACAGCCTCCACAGGGAACATTGTTTTCCACAGGGAACATGATGCTTTCTCACAGTTCTCTGTTACTCATATATTGTCTGGAAGGGGATTTCAAATACTCATGCCTAACATGAAAAACAAAACAAACACCATCATTTGCATTATCAAAATACTAAATCCTGCATCTTGGTGAAGATTTTAACAGTAACAGAAACAGATGGGTTTTCAATTTACATCAAATTCAGTGGGGGATTTTCCACCAAAGTTTTGGTTTTTATGATCAAAATGTTTTTTCAGATATCTTTTAAAACAAAAAAATGTATTTTTTACCCTTTTAAACAGGGAATTTACACTACAATCCTGTAAATACATATATACACCTAAACTCTTCAATAACTCCTAACTGAAAATAACTTCAAAATACTTTCTGAATGTTTAAGATAATTCTGTCATAGCAATATCTAAGGTCTTTGTCCCTTCTTACATTCTTGTGTTCCTTGGTTCCTCATGTCCAATGAATATTTTGAAGGCAGCCATTTACAGCAAGATAACAGTTCTTCTAATATGAATATCAATTATGCAGAAATGTGAATAATAAAATTCATTTTTCTGAAGACAAGATACCCTACAAAATACATCTTAACTACTTACAGACACTTAATTAATTCCAAATGCTTAAGCCTTCACAAACCAGACCTGAATTTGACAATTCCTGTAAACAGTGGAATTAACATGGATGCATCCGTGAAATGGGCTGTGTGAAACTTCTCTTTCTCTAACACTGTCAAGAATCCAAATAATATATTTGTCCTTTTTGACCAGATGCAATGTCTGGCATTGTACTGAATTTTATAACTCAAGGAACTTTTGCCAGTATTGATTGTATTTTGCCTGACAAATATGAAACCAGCCATAAATAGTAACGTCAAATTGGCTTCAAGAAATCCAATAGTCTGGAAGAGTAGCTTAGTCTTTTGCATCTTTAATAATCAGTGTAATAGCACAGAAACGCTTTTGACTTATAAAACACCTTTTAGTTAGGTTCTACAAAGTCTCTTACATGTAAAGGTATGACCTAGGCTGCTTTAAAATGCAAACTTCATGTAGGAGATGATGTGCTGTTCTTCTTACACTTTATTAGGTTCACAGTTTCATTAGTACCATGTGGCAATTTAAAATATTAATTTTTTGTATTGAATATATGATGCAGAGAGTCTGATCTTTCATTCTTCCTCCCTGATTACACTCTACATTTTCTCTTTTTTTAAAGAGCAGATAGATGTCTATGCAGGGAGTGTTTGCTATGGACAAGCCATGCAGATGATTAACTTTGGCATTGTCCCATGGCTCTCAGTGTAAAATTTTCACTGAGCAGATTTCAGGTAAATCATGCAGCCCACTTCACTTAATAATACCTCTTTAACATTCTCTGCAATTATGTCATTTGTACTGTTGAGCTTGACCGTTTTCCTTCTTTGATATTTGCTTCTCCCCAAGGAATGGCAGTTTAACAGACGTTTCCAATGATATAGGTAGTTAAATGAGGCAGTGAGTTATCTCGCTGACCACTGGGTTTCTCCCTCATGGCAAGCACTGCAGTCTGATGTCATGTTCTTTTCAGGAAGAATTCATCTTCCAACCTAGGCCACCTGGGAAGGCTGGTAGAGCTGGTCCTTTCTCTGCAAATATGAAGCAGAAGGTTGGACAAAGAGGTCCATGGTTTGTGCCCCGTTCTGTGGTTCCTCTCGTGTACCAACACTGCTCTACAGCTGGCAGAAGGTACCAGAGGGATGCTCCAGTTTATGTAGGCCATCAGCCATCCATGGCTGCCCCACTGGGCTTTGGTTTTGCGATTTCCAAATCCCTGCCAACAGGTTGCAGAGAATGCCACAATTCCGAACCTCAATTTTTACAGGAGGTACCTGCACATTTTGGTGAGTACATTCTTTTCCCATAATGGGAACTGTCACCATGAGGCAGAACACAAAACTGTACTTGTCTCACCCCATTTAAACTCAGATCCAGCTCCTGGCAACTGTGGGTCACTGACAGGGCCATTGTAGCCTTTACCCTTGTGCTCAACTGGTCTTACGTTTCTGTGGGAAAGAGGCTTTCCTTCCCATTCTCCTCTTCTCCTTCCTCTCCTTTGCTCTTTTAAATGGTGTGGTCATTTAAAAAGTGGGTTTCTTATACAGCACAGGCATTCATGCAGCTGTGACACTCCCAAACCACTGCCACCTGACTCTGGGTTACCCCTTAATTGCTGTCTCATTTTTGCAATAAGCAGATCCAAAATCTTATGAAATCTACTGATAGGCAAAGATTGCCTCCTGTTTATAGCACGAAGAGAAACTATCTTCTTGGACGAGAAGGAGTGCTGGCAGGGGTGTTACAATAATTTCTTATGCAAGCTGCAGTGAGGGGTTCTGGTAGGCTGGTGAAATAGTGTTAGGGTTCTCATACCTGTCCACATTTGAAAAGGACTACTACCTTGTGGTTCACCATGTGTTTTATCTGTGACTCCACAGAGTCACATAATAGCCCCATAATGTCAGCATCTAGGATTATAAAAGGAAAATAGTTAACATACTTAGCAGGCCTCCTGAATCAAAGGCATCCTGGTCTGATAATAGCTATTCTGGCACAGTTTCACCTCTGCAGGAACATTTGAACAATCCTAGTTCAATTTCAGTGCAGAATAAAAACCAGTATTAAGACCATCAAAGTTGCCCTCAAACAGGATGGTTTCCTTCTGATAAGTGGGAAATAACATGCCAGAAACAGACCCTGTGTACAATAAATGTATGTAAGTGAACTGAAATTCAGAAAGGGTCATCCCCTTTAGGGTAGGTTTCCATACGTTTAAGTACATGATACTATGGCAGGATCAAGCGCATATGGAAGTGGAATAGTAAAAATATAACTCTGTTTTAGTGAGTGTTGTGGTTTAACCCCGGCAGGCAACTAAGCCCCAAGCAGCTGCTCTCTCACTCCTCCACGGTGGGATGGGGGAGAGAATCAGAAGGGTAAAAGTGAGAAAACTCGTGGGCTGAGATAAAGACAGTTTAATAGCTAAAGCAAAATCGGCACACACAAGCAAAGCAAAGCAAGGAATCCATTCCCCACTTCCCATGGGCCCGCAGGAGTTCAGCCATCTCCAGGACAGCAGGGCTCCATCACGCCTGATGGTGACTTGGGAAAAATGTCATCACTCCAAACATCCCCCCCTTCCTTCTTCATCGCCCAGCTTTTATTGCTGGGCATGACGTCCTACGGTCTGGGATATCCCTTGGGTCAGTCGGGGTCAGCTGTCCCGGCTGTGTCCCCTCCCAACTCCTTGTGCCCCCCCAGCCTCCTCGCTGGTGGGGAGGGGTGAGGAGCAGAACAGCCCTTGGCTCTGGGTGAGCACTGCTCAGCAGGAACCAAAACATCCCTGGGTTATCCACGCCGTTTTCAGCACAAATCCCAAACATAGCCCCATACTACCTACTGTGAAGAAAATTAACTCTATCCCAGCCTAAACCAGCACAATGATATAGCTGTAAAGAATGAATTTATCAGTGCATAAAGTGACCTTGATAACAGGATCAATGACTGAAAGGAGAAGGAAAAGGAGAAATCAAGAGAAAAATTAAAAGAACTTACATAGAGAAGAGACAAAGTCTTTTAAATACAAGCAGACATAAGCAAACCAAAAGATTAATAGGAAGAGTATGTAGCGGAAATTAAAATCTATGTTGGTGTGATTTAAACTGAAGACTCTCAGGACACAAATATAGTAGTGGTTAAGAAATCTCTAAATGTGTCATACAATTATTCTTGTAACTATCGGGTTCTTTTGTATCTGTATTTGATTGACAGAATGTCATCATGCATTTTTTTATTTTGCACAAAAATGTTTTGGAGAACCACAAGGTACTCCCGTAACCAGGAACAAAGATATAAAAAATAAAATAAGGAGAAAAGGTAATTTCATGAACAGGAAAGTTAGAAACATCCTCAAATCTGAGTTCCAAACCATACTCTGTCATTGGCTTTCCTTTGGAAAAAAGTTCAGAGCAAAGTTTTCTTATCTTTATTTTAATTCACGCTACCTGTGAAAAAGATTGGTGTCATTGCTGCTTAAACCCAAAGGGAATTTCTCACATTAACTGTAATGAGAGTTTGCATCTGTCGCCTTCCTTCTCCACTTCAAGGAGGAAGCACAGACAACAAATCTGTTTTATAACAGCCTTCCAGCCATTGGAAGTCCTTTTAGGCGACACCAAGCATAAGAGCTATTCTAAGATACTGTTTGTCTGTGACTGACCATGTAAATTAGTGTGCTGCAACCATGTTCCTGATGTCTTCCCCAACACTGCTGCAGAGATCTCTTGGTGAAGAAGAAAATGTAGCTCTCTATTAATTTATCCCTTAATTACTTGCCTGTAATAAGTAAGTTTTATTACAGGCAGTAATATTTCCTTTCTTCCATCCTATCTATCTAGTTGATAAACTCATTCAGAGGGAAGAGTTTCTTTCTTCAAATATGCAAAGGCAAGATGCTCAGGCACTGGTACAATTGAATTAAATCCACAATGGAGTTATACTGATTTATCTGAGCTGGTGATTTTGCTTGAACATTTTAAAGGAACACATCCTGTTCCTGTTAGATCTCTGATCCCAAACTGAGGAAGAAATCTGTTCTGCCCTGGAACAGATTTAAGAAGTACTGCCATCAGTTCAGACAAGCAGCGTCTTGAAAACTACACTCTCCAGGCCTTTGATGTGTTTAATATCATCTTCTGCAGTCACCCTGCACCTCCTCACCTTATTGCTTTCCATTAGATTCTGAAAAGTTAATAACACTGTCAAGACAATCATGCAGTTACTAGACAGTGTCAGTTCCTATGCCTTTTCCCTGCCGTTTTACTTTCGGAGCAAGTGTACTGTCTATATACATTGGACATTTAGATTAATCTCTCTATTAGAATCATTGTTTGGCCATGAACTGTGTTACCTGAAAGTAATTGGAACTTGGAGAAAGTTGTGGTTGTGAATACAGGAGAACACTAATGAACCACAGCTCCTTCTCAATTCATAGGCTCCCAGAAAAGTTATTCTTGTTGAGGGGAAAGTTCACATTCAGATTAGGTTTTGGCTGAAGCTAAGATTGGTGTTTGATTAGTGGAAATAAATGGTTTATCTAAAATGAGAAATGACCTTAATATTAACCTAAAGCTCAAACTAAATCCATTTTCAATTATGAAAAGATTTGGTTCATGTGTGCATTTGTCCTTCTGTTATTTATCCATACATGAAAACACCAACAGAGCAAGATAAAGACTGTTCTCCTCAATTTAGTTCAAAGAACAGAAGAAATAGGAACTCTCAGAAATATCAAAGAAAGAAGTGATCAAAATTTCAAGGAATGAGGCCAGCAACATTTTAGATTCTGGTAAACAAAGTGGAGAGCTATTCAGTAAATGGATTCCTATTGCATTTTGGTTCATTGTGACAAAATAAGTGATTTTCATGAGATTTTCAGTAGGATTTGTTTACCAAGTTTCAGAGAAAGTCTGTTTTGCTTCAGGCAGAATTCTGAACTCTTGGATACTTATCTAAATTCTGTTAAGCACTCGGAGGGTCACCTACTGCAAATTCAACCCAAAACCTTCAAAAAAAGAAGTCTATTAAATGTTCAAACAGGTCACCTGCTTTGTGTGACCCTCCCTGAGCAGGACGGTAGACAAGATGGCCTCCAGAGGTCTCTTCCAACCTCAACCATTCTGTGATTCTATGATTATTTTTTTTAATGCTAGTATCCTAAGCTCACCCTGGTCTTTAAAGAAAGTACAATATTTTCTCTTTTTTGTTCAGATATTGGCTCTGAAAACTAAAAAGCCTGCAATCCAACTATCTGGCAACTTCACCGGGGATGCATTATTGTGTCTCATAAGTTTGAAGGTTAAGCTGGTATGTGCATTTGTGTGCTTCTGATTTTGTGTGCAAAGCGTCAAATTTTCGTTGCCAAAGCACTTGCGTAGTGTCGAGGTACCTACTCCATGCTGAGGTTGCAGGACAGCAGGAATGTAGAGCAGCCTCAGAATTGCTGAAGCTGCTTGTCACATCTCTTCTTTGAATGAAACTCCGTGAAGGACAGTAGCAGCTCTGGTGCCACCCTTCTCCCATCAGCCTTTCCAGATGGTGCAGCTATGGAAGGAGAGTGTGGGCTGGCACCCCAGCCCCTGGTAGTATTTGGCAGTCACTGGTAATTCAGAAGGACTTCAGAGACCCAAAGCCTCAGTGGCAGGGGGATATGGGTCTTTACAAATAGCAAAACACAGTTCTATGTCCTCTTTTTTTAGCAGGTTTCAATCATTTCAGGCTACAGCCCTAGGATTTGTGTCCAGAAACCTCTCATCCTGCTACACATCCAAATTGCCTGCCAAGCATGAGCAAAACCCAACTACTCATTTAGGCTCACTGTGTGTTGATAGAGTTTGAGTCCAGCTATACTGACAAGTAGAGTTGAGGAAATGTCCAAGGCACAGCAGCAATGAGTGCCTGAAGACTTGAATCATGTTATCCCTCAGTATAGGCCTAAATATGCCGTGTCTGCATTGTGAGTGGGGAGATATAGCCACAAATTAACCACTTCAACTGGTTCTTCTACAACGTATCTCGAAAGCCAAAGCTCAGTAGACAAACCATAGCTTAGATGGGCCTAAGCAGGCCTGAAACAAGGTGCAGTGGGTGGTATTGACAAGTGCAATGCAAAAATCTTCACTGTTGTGATATAGGCAAATGGAGCACAGAATCTGGATATTAAGTGCTCTTCTCCACTAGTATCAACTAGAATAGTGTCTCCTACCCCACTCTCATGCCTGCTCCTAGTGATAGCATAAACACTGCCCCTGCAAGCTTTGATGGGTGTACTCATTCATGTCTCAGTTCCATGCACAAGTATCTGAATTCCCTTGTATGATAGTACCAGTTGCAACTGTGCACCATTCCACTGTTAGAGAGCTGTCGACTGGCTAATTGAAACAAAGACAAATAAGCAGAAAGATTTCATGAGTCAAAACATTAGCACCAGGTGTGCAAGAACCCATCATTGTAATGCATTTACAGAGAAACAGTGACTTCCATAGGATAATTTAGATGACACCTACCTGAACTGTGCTGTTAAACATTTTCTGGAGTTTGTGTCTATGGATTTTATTATAAGTGACAACCTCTATTGTTCCTACTAAGTTCTTGTTTTAAGAGTTCCTTTAAACTGTCATATATGAACAAAATGCCTTTCATCCTGAGCCAGAGGAAAAGGTAGGGAAAGGATTATGGCCCTAGCTCAAACGAGTGGAAACATGGAAGAATCACAAATATTTGTATTTTGTAATAAGACTGTCCTAACTTTAACTTCAGTGTATTTTTTCCCGATAAAGTATTCAAACTAGAAAAGCATATAAATATTTATGTGCAGTGTCAAATACACAAACATGTACACTGTATACATATATAGATGCATATATATGTACACACAGATATACTTGAAGGACAGGTGTGAGTTAATTGAGTTATAAGGTATGAAGCCTGGCTCACCACTGCTTTATTTTAGTGTTATGCTGCTGTAATATAGTTTATTTTCATGTAAATGGATTAATATAGAAAGCGTCTATACGCTGCATGTTGCAGATATAGGGGAAGGCCACAGCAGTAGTAGTGTTCACTTTTGGAGTCTGACTATATTGGTCCTAGGCTTTCTCTAGGAATTCGGCACCATGATTCCCATGAGAGCACTCATGGCACTGGCAGGTACTCACAAAACGTAGCAGAGCAACGGTTAGTGGTAGGAGGTAGAAGTCACTGTACCTAATGCTGTGATACTGTAGTCATAGGCTGTAGACCATGGGAGCAGCAGACATTTATTTCCAGTATGGTCTCTGACAAAAGACAATTCAGGTGTCAAAGCGCGTTGGTCAGAAAAAGGGATCTGCATTGCTCTCTGTAGCTGCGAGTTGAGGCAGAAAGCACTTCTTTGGGGGCTACGGGAGCTTCCCTGTCTCTCAATATCCCCTACCATTTACATGTCTGAAAACTCCGGAGCTCAACAACAAAGAATTTTAATCAAACTGCTTAATCCGAATAACTGTTGAAGAGAAACTGCAGTAACAGAGTTAGAGAATAGAATTGCTGTAGGAAAATGAAAACAGATTTAAAAGAGAAACACCAGGAGTGGAAAAACAGCTTTGGAGGGAACCATGTTGCATTGACCAGCCCACCTTTGCAGAATTTTAGCAATTCAGTTAGAATTCTTTACAGGTTTCGCAGCTCATTGTTGAAAATACACCTCCATCCTACAGAGCCTGCTGTTGACACATAATACCTGGTTCTGTATAATCAGGATTTCTCTGTGGCTCAGAGGGCAAGTGAGCCTGAGGCTCTCACATCTGCTGAAGAGCACTGGAGGTTTTAAAAGTGGAGCAAGGATAATCCATGGAGAGAAATGATGAACACCAGCATCTAGTCCAGATATGAGAAAACCTGGAGAGAAGGAAAACAAGAGTGCATGGGAATTAGAACTAAAGGGACTTGCCCCCAAAGGAGAAGCTGTCTGCTCAGGGCATACTGTTGAGTTACTGGGGTAAAGAAGTTTCAGTATTGCTTTTTTAGCCTTTTTTGAAATGTGCTGCATGGAACTGCAGGGAGGCGGGTGAGAAGGAGGCAATGGGGAGGCTGGGGTTTGGGAATTAATTGGTTGTCTAATTCAACAGATGGCCAACTCACAATGTTTTTCCTCAAGAAAATTCCCATAGAGGAGAATTCAGCTCAAGCCTGAACCATAATAAAAATCTGTTATGAATTCAACCCTGGTTTGGGGGGGAGAGGGGCATTACTGGTCTCTTAAGTATCTGGAGCTTTTACCTGTGCTGATAAAACTGACATTTCTCAAGTGGCAAAGCATTCAGAAATATGTTTGGTTTTCACATAGAGACAGCAAGAAGTGAGGCACCAGGACTTGAGCTGTAAGAACATATGAGTTTTTCACTTGTAAGCTATGGCAGACCTCTCCATTATATTTACTATTACTTTAATTTTGAATGTAACAGTTAAATATCCCAGAAAACCAAAACAGAACTTTATATTTCACCCAGTTTTCACTGGGAAGTCTAGTTTGTTTGAAAAGGGCTCCATATTTGCAAAAACAGGATATGAGAGATGACGAGTAGGAATCAGGCTTTGAATATGTTGTGAAACATAAAGTCAGAGGCACCTTGCATAGGTAGAGCTTTGCAGAGAACTGCTTACACTGCTGTTGTTAAAATTCCTCTAACACATCCTGCGTTACCATAACCTTCACCAGTTCCCTTAACTTGGCTGCAAAATGTGTAAATTTAAACCCATCTAGCCCATGCAGTTACAGAAGAGCTTTCAGAATTTATATTTGTGAAACGCCTTTGTATACAAGTCTCTTTCTAAACTGCAATATACAACAGTATTCTACACATTTGTCAGTAAGAGCAACTAAAACCAAACCCCAAAAGTGAAATTATACTGACTCTTTCCAATTACACAAACAATGAAGGGGCATAGAAGCAAGGCAGATGAACACTTCTAATATGGAGCTGGGTAACCCAAGAGGATGGAAAGGTGAATGAAAGGCCAATGCTAATTTAGAAAATGAAGTGGCTTCTTGATGTTATTTCACTGTGCAGTTTGGTAACATCTGAAAGTACAGTAGCTGCAGCCTGCAGCTGGAGGAAAGAAAAAACAAAATCCTAATTATAGTTTACTCTGTGCCCAGATTCTTCAGTCACAACTGATCTGGCTTCCCTGATCTGATGCCCTCATATTTCATCACTAAAAAATGAAAAATCCCTTCCCGCTGTCTCAGATGGCTCTGCTGGAGGGTATCCTTGTGCCTCACCTGGTGCCATTCATTCCCACTATTAATAGTCAGCATAAACCTGCCACTTCCAGGATGAATGGGAAATTGCCTGCCAGCATGAAAAACTTCAGAGTTTTGTACCGGCCAAATTTAGGAAGAAAAAAAAAAAAAAATGGGAGGGGGGGACAGGTAAAAATTTTAATTAAAACATTAAATTTCTGTCATATGCAACAGATCGGTGTAATTAAACCAAAACTTGTGAACATATACATATGTAGCCTCTGCTGGCATCAGACACCAACTTATGGGGGAAACATCTATTGTTTGTTGGCAGAGAATACACATATGGCAATGTCTTCCAAAACGCCGCTTTCCGTTTCATGTAGGCACGATACCCAAAAGAAGCATTTGTGCCCCAATTAGCTGACTATCCTTCCTAATGACTTCTGTGACCAATGCAGAGAGGTAAACTCCTCCAGAGAGAGACTCCCAGGAAGCACCTAATTTGTGTGCTCGAAGCCACCTTGCAGAGGGTCCTCTTTCCTTCGGCTCTGGCCCAGAGACAAGGCAGCTAATTCACATGACTGAAAGTGGGAGCCATCGGTCGCCCTCCTCCCGGTTCATATCTCTCTGCTCATATATTATTGTAGTTTCTCAGGGAACATCACTAGCGCAGGGTTAACTCAGGTTACCAAAGATGGAGACAGGCAATTAAAAGCAATAAAATCTCTGTCTTATTGAGTTACAGCTCATCAACTGATTAGAGGTAAGTTGTTAAGCCTCAGTAACTCAATTGCTTGCAGTCATGTGCGTGTACCCTTAGAGGCAGCTTGATTCCTCTGGAGCTGGCCTCCCCTGGGCAAACGCGGTCACGCTGCAGGCATTGAAGCTGCGGGGAGAGACTGGCTAGTGACACACTCCATGCTGGGATTAGCAGCGAGCGGCTGAAGTCCCCCTTGCTGGTTTGAAGAGAAGCATTACTCAACCTTCAGCCTGGGCCTGTGACAAACCAGCTAATTCAGCTCTGTTGCGGTACGGCCGACTGCGTGCCAGCTGCTAGCAAGCCTCCTCACCCCCCAGATGAGCAGGACACCAGGCACTCCAGTTCATCCACCGGCACAGGTGCAAAACACAGCAAAGGCATCTAAATCATTGCTTAATTCATTGCTTAATTCAGACTGCTCTGTATGCGCAGGAGTTCAGCCAGGAACAAGGCTGGAGTTATACCTTATGTTACCACTTCACCGAGGACGAGCCCTCCTCAGAGAAAGATTAAACTGCGGTGACACACAGCCTCTTACCACCGGCGAGAGAACACCCGCAGGATCTTTAGTGCGCTTTAATTCGCACCGTTAACTGATTAAGTTTGCCTCTGCTGCATGTCCCCAGGTAGCCAAGCCTGCAGTGAGGGTTAGCACACCATGCCCTACCTGCCTCAGCGGCAGAGATGAGGTGAGAAGAAGCCCCCTTGAAATCTGAAAGGCAGCATGTCTTTTGCCACAGAACTCTCTCATCCAAATAAACTAAGGTAATACAGATAAGCCAAGGTAAGCGGAACATTTAATTTCATCACCTTTCTCTTTTTGTGGCTGTTGCCAAAAAAGATATTCCAGTTCCACGGATGCTTACCTGCAATCAAAACCAAGATTTTGGTTCCTACTATTTATTAAATGAAAACAAGTGAATTTCTGAGTTTAGGCAGAAAGATGTGGTGTCTTTCTAAAATGAACATCTCTTCAAAATGCCCCTTCCCTGGCACAGTTCAGGAAGAGTGCTTGCATGGATGTTCTCTATATCTTCAGCAAATCAAGTGAGAGTCCTCTCAAAGATGCTCCTTTCTTTTTTTCTGCTAGAAAATAAATACAGAGTAGGAGAGAAGAGAGAAATCTAAAAAAATCTGACTGAATCTTTTCCTTAAAAATCTAGAATATCAAAGAAACAAAAATAAAATAAAATAAAATAAAAAAACACAGGGTGATTTTCCTATAACAGCAGTTATAGAATATTTCAAGTAGAACATTTCAAAAAAGACTTTTTTAAATCTAAAAATAACCCCAACACTGATATTCCCATTTGTCAGAAGTATTGTAAAAATTTTCGAATATCAAATACATCAGCCTTTCGAGATTAATAATCTTCTCTTTGATTGCAGTTGAATATTTCCAAGTTGAGATTGTTTTCCACTTTCTTATATGTGAAAATAGTTGAGATGTCAAAATTTCATCAGTGTGGGTTGAAAACAAATTATTAATATTTCCTACAGCATGCAGTCTTTGAAGTACCTGAATACCCTCACGTCCTATTAAGACTTGGTTTATGTTCTGTGTAAGCAAAGACTCTTCACCTCCATCCTTCAGCTCTCCTCAGAGCCCACACTCTCAAGGAAAAAACTTTCTCAGAGAGATAAAAAGCCAACAGAAATAATATAACGTCAAATCTCAGTATAAGGTCAGACAGATAAATGGACTACTACCGGGCTTAGTCACTCTTAATTAGTTGCAATTCTTAGCAACCTAAAAAAGTCAATAGGCTAAAGGGAAATGTTGAGTTGGCAAAATTAGCTGAGAGCAGTGGTTAGGTTAGCCAAGATAGAATAGTCAGGGTTCCAAAGTACTCCTAAAGAATTACATTACATACTAAAGTGGTAAATATGGACATACCAAAGACTGTCCATGTACATCGGTAGGCTTTGAAATCAAAGTAACATTTCTAGGGAAAGAAAATAACAATTAAGGACCTCTAGTTAATCAGAAACAAAACACTGAAGAGGAAGGAAGTGAATAAAATGGAATATGAAGTGTCTCATCCACACTGGTTTCAGTGCTCTTGTCTTTGGTTTCAGTTGTCTTGTCTTTAAGAAAGAAAAGACAGAAATGGGAAGGTCTAAATGCACTGAGGGAACACATCAGTATAAGAAGGAATTGAAGAGGCTAGGAGAGTCTACTCAAAAGAAAAGTTACATCAATCATGATAGTTATAAAAACAAATGAATTGCATAGAGAAGTCCAAATAGAGATGTCTGTTTACCTTGAGTTCAATAATACAGGATGCATTAATAGGCAGCAAATGTACAACAGGGGAAAAGAAATAGTTTCATGCAACATTTAATTAAATTGGAGCTTCCCACTGCAGGGAAATTTTACTGACACTAAAAGCTTGGCAAGATTTAAAAGATTGTGTTTGTATGAATTACACAGAGAATCCATTCCTATGTTTTGAAAATTGGTTGATTACAGAAGACACATTATTGCTGAATGAGGTACGTGTCTGGAAACCTGGGGCTTGATCCCATTATCAGTAAAGTATATGCAGAGCTTTTAGGATGGGAAGAATTTCAAGCCTCTGTCCTACTATGACCCCACTACTATAAATGTCAAGAGTACTTTGTTATTGACTTTAAATGGTAACGGAATAAAGCAAATTCTAGGCACTTTTTGGAAATCCCTTCTTTATTCTCGCTCTGAGACATTCATTGGCAACCAAGGTGGCAGACAAACTACTGACCTTCTCCAGCATGCAGCAAAGGCCAGCTAAATACTTTCCTTCTCATCTTTATTCCTTCAATACCATCCACCGCAGCAGTATGAGGACTCTGCAGTCTATAACACTAACTAACAAGAAAGAAAATAGAATTGTTTATATGGTTTACCCCAGTTTGTTATTGTCGATTCTCTGAGACATCTCCTACCATGATATGCCACCAGTAACAAACCAGCAGTCACACATAAAAGCAATACTAGGTTTGCACTGGAGACAAAGTAATTTAATAACCCTTACCAAGTACTGTTTTATACATCATAAAAAAAATACTAATACCCACAGAAGCAGAAGTTGAGCAGTATAATGATCAACAACCTTATTTTGCAATATGCCCTATTTTATCTTACACAGTTCACAAGGCCCCAATCCCAAAACTATTGAAACACAGTGGAGAAAATCCCTCTGACTTTAGTAAGCTAGAATTCAGCTCTAGAAATAAATTTAATTTATGACATAAACTTTTTATTTCATCAGAATGCCAGTTTTCTATTTTTCTTATCAATCCCAGGTGCCATTCATTCGCATTTCTAGATACTTATACTTTATAGATATAGTTTGGGGAAGCTAGGGAGAAATGCCTGGAGAACAGACTAGTCTGGAGAACATCTACCAATGGAAAGTTTTGCTACAGTGAGTTAACCCCGCTGATATGTGTCCAGTGGTACTGTGTAGTATTGTCCCATATTAAATCTGCATAAAGAAAAGAGTTAATGAAACATGAGTTATGAGTTATCCTCTTTTCCATAATACTGACTGTTTTCTAGGAAGTTTTTTTTTTTCCAAGCCTGGCCTCAAGCAAAGAATTGCTCTCCTAAAGGTGTTCTGCCACTCTTCATTCTTATACTTCTTTTTTTCTTGTTTCTCTTCCTTCTTAGCTTCTGGAAGCTCATTCTTTGGACCCAAGTGCAATTCTTAATAGTAAATAAATTTAGACTTGGATAAATTCCCCAAATGATACTAGTGAAGGAAGAACAATTTTATCTCCTGTGATATACTTCTGACAAAGTATAATTAAAATATTTTCATGCTGGCTTGCCTGCTCTGTCTGCCTTTCATGAATGATGAAATCTATCAAGCCATTATTTGTCTACACATTGTGTGAGGAAGGATTAAGCCACTGAAGTGTTCAATATCAGTAAATGATCTGGAACACCATAAAAACATCAATTATTATGCAGTTAAAGATGTCTTAGTGCTCTCTCAGGAAGCTGGAGTTTTGTCTTCATTCTTTTGGTGATGGAGTGTGGGGATGACTATCTCCAGAGACAGAGAGAGCATGTACAACTAAAATGTAAGCTATGGGACTGTGAAGAAGGAAAGGGATTTATTTTCTCAGCTATTTATTCAGATATACTGGAAGAAAAATGGAACCTGAGTCAGTGCAGAAAAAGGTGCCTTACTTATACCTCTGAAAAGATGGGCTTCGCTGCCTAAGCCCCTCCATTTTGGGCTGACACAAAATAATGGGACCATGTCCTGGGATCACATAACCTTTGAGATTTTTGATGGAGTGACCAAAAAGTACTACAATCAATTTGAATGTGATGGTGTCTGGCTAAGTGGTAGGCAGCCTGGAAACCTACTGACTGGGTGTCGTGGTTTAACCCCAGCTGGCAACTAAGCCCCACACAGCCGCTCGCTTTCTTGCCCTGCATCAGGGGGATGGGGGAGAGAATCGGAAGGGCAGAAGTGAGAAAACTCATGGGCTGAGATAAAGACAGTTTAATAGCTAAAGCAAAATCGGCACATACAAGCAAAGCAAACCAAGGAATCCATTCCCCACTTCCATGGGCAGGCAGGTGTTCAGCCATCTCCAGGACAGCAGGGCTCCATCACGCCTGATGGTGACTTGGGAAGACAAACTTCATCGCTCCAAATGTCCCCCCCCTTCCTTCTCCTTCCCCCAGCTTTTATTGCTGGACATGACGTCCTATGGTCTGGGATACCCCTTGGGTCAGTGGGGGTCAGCTGTCCTGGCTGTGTCCCCTCCCAACTCCTTGTGCCCCCCCAGCCTCCTCACTGGTGGGGTGGCACAAGAAGCAGAAAAGACCTTGACGACTGCTCAGCAACAATGAAAACATCTTTGTATTATCAACACTATTTTCAGCACAAATCCCAAGCGTAGCCCCACACCAGGCACTATGAAGAAAATTAACTCTATCGCAACCAAAACCAGCACGCTGGGGAATGGAGCCCTGCTCAAAGCCATATTGTCACTTTTTTTTTAGCTGGCAGGACTCTGCTAGCTTCAATGCAGCTCTACATATTTACAGCCAAAAAGGATCTGAAACATCAAGCAGGCAGATGTATCACTAACTTCTCTTTGCAGCCTCTGGTGTCTCAGCATCATGGCTCTCAGACCTGGTAGCACAGGAATGGCACTTCATATACAACTGGGGAGATACCAGATACCACAGGCTTCACTTTTAAGGCTCTCCACCATTCCCAAAGTCTTTTCCCTAAGCATGAAGAGTTTGAACTAAAGGAAATAAAATATTTGTATTTGGTGGGAATTGCATATAAGCCTCAATGTAATTATAAAATACAAAAAAATAATGTTGGTGACCTTAGGTTACACAACAAAATAACAGAGGACATCTTAAAATTAATTCCAACTAATTAAAAGCATTACTCAGTTAATGAATGATTCATGATTCATGTTGCTCAAGTTGCCAAATATTACCTCAAAGTATATATTGGGCACATCCTTTCACCACAATTAATAATTGCAATTATGTCAGTGTAAGTACCTTCAGCTACAAAAGCCAGTATGTTATCACCTCCAAGCCTTCCTGCCTCATCCTCCGAGTAAGACTAAGCCAAGGTCTCTAGAGCACACAAGGGTGCAGAGAGGGAGTACATTTTTTCAAGAAAACAGCATCTTTGGGAGATCTAATGGTCTAAGGAAGGCTGAAAGATGTGCATGGTCAGGGGGGATCTCAGCATGCCCTGTGCTAGCCAAACAGTGTTGGACCATAGGAACATAGGACTTGCCCAGTGAGTTTCTAATCCTCACTCTGCTAGTGTCCAGTAGTGCTTCAAATTATCGTATCAGAGATAGCAGAAGCTCCTAAACAAATACCAGGATGAATAGCTGTTACTAGAAAAAAAACAAAAATCCATGTAAGTCAGACTGCTTAGAAATTGTCCTAACCTGAAATCCAGCCACAGGTGAGTTAGAAGACCAGCATGCCATCTCCCCCTGCACCTTGCAATCTTGTATTATGAACATTTTACATATACTTATTATGAGCACATACGTTCAGTCCCTTTTAAATGCTGATGAGTCCTTAATCACAAACCTTTCTTGTGGCAGTGAGCTCTGCAGCTATATCTGCAGTACATGAAAATCCATCTCCTTGTACCAGATTCATATGCATGGAGTTTCAAATTTCTCTAAAATCCCCCTATTTGAGAGGAGTGGGGCAAAATAAGCGTCCAGTTTAACCTCTGTCTGATACAGAGTGCCTTTCATGTGATCACTGCATCCCCTCCTTTTTTTCTCCAAGGTAGTCTGTCAGTCTCTGATGTCTCCGTAGGTCAACTAAATAAACCTTGGTAGAGACAGAAAAGGTGAAAGCTATTTCTATCTGAAATGTTCAGAGAGAAAAATCTGAGCTCGGCGTAGCCATTATACAGCTTGGAAACAGTTGTTTAAAGTAATTTGTGGTAAGTGCTGGAATGAAGCTTTTCTTTCCCTTGTAGTTAAATTGCTTATTTATTTATTTACTCACTTACTTGCTGGACAACAGGGAGCATTTAAGCTAACTTTCGAGGTAATGAAAACCATAATTGAACCAGGGTATGAAAAGAGGAATTTAAGTTGTATTAGGATCATTTCTATCAGGGAATTTTTAATGACTCAACATAAAAACAAGGAGCAGGAAATCTTCTTTTATAGTAAAGAGCAAAAAGTCTCTGCCTGCTGTTGTGCCAGGATTAGAAGATGTAAATATTGTGGAGTTTTAGAAGTATCTGCTTCAGGATTTGAGACTAGCTAGGTGGTTTGATTTGGGTTTCTGAAATATATTAACCAGAAAGTTTTATTGACCTTTCTAGAGCTGGGCACGGTTTAGTTTCCTTAAGTGCTAAAAATCAAGGCACTCTTTCTTCATGTCGAAAGACTGAAGACAGCAAAGTCACTTCGCTGCTTATTGAAATAGGTACTGAACTGCCACCATGGCTGCCATCACTGCATTCACTGACCTTTTGCCTCAGTTTGACGCAGGGTGAGAAATTGAGCAACTGCTTTCATAGAAATTTCCACTATTATCTTCTAGAGCAACGTGCTTGAATTTTTCTCATATCTTTGTTCCCCCTCCCCTCACAAAACACACAAATATACCCTTTTTCCTCCCCAGTGAATGTTACTACACTAGTGGAGTACCAGCAAATTTACACTGCTCAGTTTACTAGTAGATAAACTCCATTTTCCTGTATCTACCCCCAACTACGTTACCACTGCACACTGCTTAGATTATAACAGCTTTTATTCTCCACCCTGAATCCCTCTGCTATTGCCTGGCATCTCAAATAAATGATGCATAGCTGCCTGACATGCCAAGGCAATGCATTTGAGGAATGTCCAGTTGCAGTTGTCTCCTCCATAGCAACAAAACAAAGTCAGGAGAAAAAATTATGGGGGAACCCTTGCAGTATTATGACAGAGTGTATTTGCCAGGAGCTGGCCACTGCTGGATCTCTCTGCTCCCAAGAGAACACGAGTGTATGCAGATTTGACTTGTAACCCAGCACAAGATGAATGGGCAGCATTAGGGAAATGACACTTGCAGCTGAATGTAATAAAAAGCATCTCATAAGGAAGGCTGGCTGGTCATCTTTATTGTCATGCTGCTTACTCCACTCATTTCAAGGTATTTATAACATACTTGATTGACTGTCATTTTTCTCCAGATGAGGCTGCACAATATGTCATGGAGAGGAGGTGAGACAAAGATGAGAGACTGAAACACTCCCCAAGATTAAACTGGGTAACAGAGACTAAATGACGCAGTTCCCTCTGGCATGATGGGGATTCATGTTCCACATCCCCGGGCACTCAGCTGAGGTGCTTGGGTTAGGAGCCTAAAAGAGAGCAGAGAGAAAGCCTTCAGGAGGCTAATTCAGAGCTCTGAAGAGCCAAATCACTGTCAAAGAACCTCTCTGTCTTCATTCATTGCAGAACCAAAGATGAGGCTGCTAACTTAGGTACCACAATTAAACATCAACCGCTATAAGTTTGAAAACTCTCTCCTCCATCCTTTCTTTGTTCTGTACTAATTAATCAGTAACTCAGTAACCATCACTAGCAGCCAGGTATTGAACTGGCACAGCAAGGCCCTTATACCTTTGTCATGATACCACTCCACCTGCATGGCTTTTATTCCTATCCATGGGCAAGGACTTTTTCCTATTTTATCCCCAATTTGACTTTCACATTTTCTCACTCTTGATTTCTTTACTTCCTACAACTTGGTTGCATAATCCCGGAGTGGAGAATCCTGAGTAGGCTCGTGAAATTTCAGAAAAGGGAACGGCTCATTTCTCACCCTTCACAAGGCTGAAAATGTCAGTAAAGGTTGTTATCATCACCGTTACAGTCAATGCAGAAGTGACTTTAAAGCATGAAGGTAGCAGGCTCAGTCCTGCTTGCCAACAGAGATGAAATCACCTCTAAGCTGACATAAATCACAAATATCTCTCGCAATGTCCTGCCCTGCACGTTCCTCACTATTTCCAAATAGATTTGAAAGTAATTTTAATTGCAATTTGTAAGACTTTGTATACAGTTCTGATAAACAAAAAACCAAGTCAACAGAACTAGGAGAGCTGACCAGATCAGGCCAGAGTTCAGAAGTCTTAGATGCTTTTTAGCTGCTCTTCAAAGGTCGAAAACCCTGCTAGACATTTTTCCATTACCAATCTGTTTCCAGTTTTATCCTGGAAATGTCTCATAAGCCAATGCATGCCATTGACAGTAATAGTGAACATGAGTTATCACTCCTTGGATTTTTCTGAAGACAGACACTGCCCCGTTGCCAAAAAATATGACTCCTGTTTGTAGGCATGCAATGAACACAGCACATCGCAATTTCCTGGGACAATCCAGAAAAGATTCTTTCCTATTAACCCTGAATTCCACCACATTGAAAAAATTTGGACTGGAATGACTGAAAATATGTATTGTGGTGGCTTGTGTCCCTTGGAAATGGGCTAAACAGAATTACCCTGCCCGTTCTTGCGCACAGTGTACTGTCATCAGCATTGCCATGAAAACAGAAACTGTTGTCACTGGGGACTCAGGCTTGCATCTTTTTTCCTCACTGGGTTTCTGATGCAGCTTCTGTTCCTTCTAAAGTTGCTGTTAAACTGGGTCCCAATAACCAAAACAGGGCAATCTGTGTAACAGTCACGTGAGGCCGCTAAAGGAGTACCTGGATGAAAACAGTTCAGCTGCTTCTTTTCAGGCAAATCTTTGTTTTCATTCTTGAGTGCTCTATTATCAAGAAGGAATATGAATACTAAATAACAGCTATTCAGTACACAATTTTGGCCACTCAAACACAAGGGGGTTCAGAAATGAGAGAAGTGTTTATTTGTGAAGTGAAAGAACCAGTGTTACTATTAACTGGAATATTCTTTGCAGAAAGCAGCTCAGGTTCCTATTGAATATTTTCAGATATGCCAGGGAAAAAATAATAATAATAATAATAATAATAAAAAATATCCTATTCTGGGCACCCATACTTTGACTTGTTTTACGGGATTCAAATTAGTTACCGTAATGTGCAATTTCCTGCAAGGAATGTGATAACTGTAACTTTCTTTAAAGCTGTGAGCTTCTCCATTTAAGGTATATTTTAAAATGCTATTTCATGTATTTATGATGTTGTTAAGGAATGAAATAATCTAAGTGTCATAAAGGAGATTTTAGACCATGAGTTTAGCAAGTTTTTTGGGCAGCAATCGAACATTTTTAGATTAAGTTAACATGAAGTGATGATCATCTGGAGCTATTCTTGAGACCCTGAAAATACATAAAATAAGTGAATAAGCACAGAAAGAATAAGATCTCTGGTAGTCATAGACTGTTCAGGGTACAGAGCACTTCTTTGGGGCAACCTGCTTCAAATCCTTCTGACATAGCAAGTAGCAGAGGAGGTGAATGCTAGACAATGAAATTGTTGAGGAATCTCAGCTGGTAGACTCGCAGCAGTCTGGCAGACTGTTGAGGATCATCAGCAGAAGAGTGAGGCATGGTAGAGCCCCTGCTCACACAGTACCTGAAAGGCCAGAAGAGGGGGAAGGAGGAAATAACCAAGCAGTTTTCTGCTAGGCATCTGTCAACTGACGTGACAAAGAAGGGTTACAGGTGATAGATTCCTTCAGATATCTGGTGCCTCGGTTTACTTGTTTCAGTAACACGTGGAAAGAGTTTTTGCATAGGGCTGGCATGCTGTGAGAGGTCAACAAATTGGGTACTAGTATCATTTTGCAAAAAGCTACCTTAGCTCACTGGGCCACCGTGAATGGTGGAGGACTGAAACTGGAGACACAGTATTGAGCAGTTGCAAGTGACAGACTGGAACACTTGCTGCTAGATTCTTTTTCTGGACTCAGAGGGCTCTTCAGAAAGTTGGTACAAATGTTTGCAGAAGGAGCAGTGGAATGTAGGGGACTTGCTATGAAACCAAAGAATGCTAATCATTTGACATGACATTTCTTAAACACCTTCTAAGCATCACAGCCCTTCAGGTCTCAGAACTGGCACTTTCATTCCCTGAATGTCTACGAAATTGGAGGTAAAGATTAACAGGAAAATCAAATATCAGGCAGAATGTGTTTCAGAAGTTTCTTCCAGAAGGAAAGATATTTTCTCTGAGTAGAAAAAAATGACCATCAAAAAAAAAATGCCACTTTGAAAGCAGCCCTGAGGAGTCATCAAAACCTAAATAACTTATCTTTGCTAATCTCCAGGGAGGATGGCAAACGACAGAAGAGAGAGACACGGTGCACAGCTTAGTGGATACAAACGATGGAACACACTGCAGTGTGCATCAAACAATCTTTAGGGAAGCAAATGTGTTTGGAATATTTTCAGCAGTTTTATTTCAAATGGCATCAGAGGACCAGTTATGGAAATGGATGAATTAATGAGTCAGAATGTATAGGCATTCATGGGAGTTTTTCTGTAACTGGCTTCACTGATAGATCTTTTAAAGCAAAAGAGAGATGGTCACGACAGCACACTCTAGCTGGTATCCATGCGAAAAACTACCAAACCAGGGCTGTCAAAACATGTTATAATTGATCAAGAAAAGTAGAAATTCCTTGAGATGCTTCTGTCTTCTACTTCTGTGTTGTGCATTATACTTTCCAATATCTTTTCTAAAGGACACCAAATGTGAATGAGTAATGATGAAAATTTAGGGTTTGTAAGCATCATACTAGGTACAGAGCAAGGGTTTTGTTCATGAATACCAGATGCTCTCCCAACACCAATTCCTACACACTGAAGTTTTGATCTCCTAGGGTTACTCTGCTCCTTAGCATAAACCTATAGGCACTGAAGCTATTTGCAAGCAATTACAAAGTACTAATGATTTTATACAAACCTCTTGGAAATGACTGCAGTTGA